>JAWNZC010000359.1:0-215000 GCA_035771165.1 Paragorgia papillata
GATTTGTTGGATTTAAGTCAAATCAGCGTCTCTGCTTTTGAAGTGCATCGGGTTGGTTCAGTAATTAGTTGTTCTTAATTGATTTATTTCAGTGATAGAATGCAATAAAAATATCTGTTGGGCGATTAGGTCTGTTTGATTGATTATCACAGTTTAATTCACCCAACAGATACATTTCCTTTGATTTTGATCTAGCATCCCAACGGAAAGCAAGATACCGTCTATGAAGATTTCGTTATTAGAATCTGGAGGTCTGTCATCCTGCAATAATTCCAATCGAATTTACTATGAGGATTCATTATTTCTACTACATCAGACTCCGTTGATTCAATTATTAGGATCCCATCGTACTCTATAATTTTTTTGATTCCTAATCTACACAATTACAACTCCTCTATTTCGATTCCGGTCTTTTTATGACTTTACTCATATTTTGTCTTATAGTTATTTCACTCAACCGTCCAGTGATGGTTTTATCTAGCCTTGTTTCTATTAAGAGCTATATTATCTATTTTTTTGGTCAGTTAACCAGATACGGAGCGCGTTTATATGGCGTGGTCGACTTTACTATATTTATCGAGACCATTCTTATTAATTCCTCTTTTGTTAGGAATTTGTAAACTCGGATCTAGAGGGGACATGCATCATTACTTCCTCCAGAATATTAATTTTTCGATGTAGTTTTTAAAGTTTTTAGCCATTAAGATTATGCCGTGCGCATTTCAAATTGTTTTGCGTCCATTTAGGCAGTTAGCATCTTTATTTGAATGAGTAATCAGCTTCCAATCTCTTGTTTTGATAAAGCTGCAAAGAATTTTGTTGACTTCAAGTCGCTTGCGTACATGTTCATGTGAATCTTGAAGGGTAATTACATAGCGAGGACCGCCTCTTTGGTCATGGGCGATTCAGTCTCAATAAAATTTCACAGAGTTTTTCAAAATTCTTCAGCTATTTTGATTAGGACTATTTTGTTCTCTAAATTATTGGTTCCTTCATTGCAGGATAATATTTATCAGGCCTATATTTTAGGGAGGGCTTATTGTAATCTGACATTTCGTCGAGTAGTAGCTCCTGGAAAAGATCTTACAGTATTTTTTGTTTTGGACTTATCTGTCATCTTCCTGCCTTGGATTCTTTGAAACCATCGTGTCACCAATAATAACAGTGGTCTTCCGGTTGTCGCTTGTACCAGTACTAGGTTGTTGATTCTGATTAGCTGCCTCATTGCTCTTGCTCCGCGAGATCCTCATTTTTGCCATGTTCATATGTACTTGGAAGTTCGACCTGTTGGTTTCGTTTTTCTGTAAGATTTTGTTTCTTTTTATTTTTCCTTTTTTTTTTCGTTTATTCGTATTTGGGACTTGGTTGAGTTAGTTCTCTTCGATCAGGATTTTTGCCACCTAGTCTCACTAGTGCCAGCGTTGGGTGGTTTTTAGTAGTAATAAGGTTGCTTTTATCCTTTCGTTATAATTATATTAATTGTGGTCACTAGACGTGTCTTCTCTTCCTCAATAAGCCGTTTCACTTATTTTCATCTTTGGATTTCATCTTCGTTTGCTAATCTTTGTTTTCCATTCGGCCAAAATAGCATTAGACACACAGAAACGACAGACACACAGACACACACACCGACACACCGACACACCGACACACCGACACACCGACACACGACACACACACACCGACACATCACCGACACACTCCGTGACACACCGACACTCACCGACACACACCGACACACAACGACACACACACCTGGACACTCAGACACACTACCGACACACACTCGACACACACACACAGACAGAACAGACAGACTCTGACGGACACAGAAACTCACACACACACACACTCTCACACACTCACAGTCATCTCACACAGACACACACACACACATATATTAATATATACGTATATATTTATATAACAAACAAAGTGAAAACATCTGATTACTTCATTGAAGTTTATTCCAACATCAAAACTTGGTTTCGTATGAAAATCCGAAGCTTGCCACAATCATCAGGTGAATGAGATATTGCTTACAGATGCAGTAGAATATATGAGATGCATGCGTCAATATAGGGAATTGTGTTACTATTACATAGGGATTAGGTGGGATATTTAAACATAACGGATGTTTATCTTATACAGTTATTTCTTGCGATGACGGCAGGTGGTTATCAGTTCATTTTCGTTTGTTAAGAGTAGCGTAGTTCGGGGTGATATATATTTACAAATTTTTCATCGTAGGCATATTTTACATCGTTGTGACTTGTTAGAGTTGGGTTGGCTATTGTTTTTGGATTATTTCCAATTAATAGTTTATGGGGTGTTTGTTTCTTTTAGTGTCCAAATGTGTTTGCTAAGTTCGGTAGCATTTTTCTTATGCTTGATTTCGGAATGATGAGGTGTGATTGAGGTATCTAGTTTTGAAAGAGGTCTCTGTCAATCCGGTCCTAAGTATGGTTTTCTGTTGTTGTTCGATGGTGGTCACAGTGGCTGGGTATACTACGGCTTTGGTAAGGCTCTTTACGTTCAGCGGGCAGTTATTCTTTTGTCGGCAGTTTCTTTCTGGATTTCTCTCGTTGTGTTTCTGCTTCTTCTTGATTCAGAATGGCTGTTTGTTGTGCGTGGCGATTGATGATCTGCACGTTTGGCATGCAACTATAACTCAGCTTCACGGTGTTGCGGTTAAATAGCTTGTGGAGAGGATGGTTTCGCGGGATGCATTCGTCCATCTGTCTTCAGTAACTTGTGACCGATGTCGGGTAGCGACGTTCGAGCTATATGGAGGGTTGAACCAGGTTACATTTCTTCAGGCCGTTTTTGGGTTGTGGGCTGGGGGGTCGTAATGCAAGTTGTAGTTGAAACCGCTGTGTTTGAGTGCTTCTTGGTATGGTTGGGAAGCTGTTGTCGATTGTTTCCTTGTTTGATGAGATTGTGGACCAATCGCCGGGTTGATCGGTTCAGGAATTCTCTGTAATATAGTTGGAGGGTGGTTTCTGTTGTGGTTGTTGTACTGGGTTGGTGTTGCCGGGTTTTGACGTAAGGTTTGAAGGTGCCGGTGGTCAGGTTGAACGTTTAGTCGAGAAAATTTACGCATTTCATTGTTCGCTTCGATTGTTAGTTTTAGGTTATGGTCACCGATATTTCTTACAGATTTGTTTCTTAATGTTTGCGGATCGTCCTTGGTGGGTCATCGAAAGCACCATGACCGTCGTCACGATACAAGTCGATCTTGTTTCTTAGGTGGGGAGGTAACTGTGATAGCAGGTAGGAACCGACGAGTTCGCAAGTCTCAGCACCGTTCGAAAGCTGCCCTCCAGTGGTGACATCAAAAATTGATTTCGAATTTTTTCTTTGCTACATAGCTTCTGTTCTCGTTAATCTGGGGGGGGAGGGGGGGAGTTTTTGGCTTGTATGACTATATGTTTCTCTTCCTCGGTGATCTCGTCTCGAATTCGGTGGGCAATCGTGAGTGCTTTGTTCAGCAGTTTCATCAGTTATCGGACCAACGGGTAAAAATCTACCCACGTCGAAACATGATAAATGGAATGCGACTGGCTTGTTGGTGATGTTTTTTAAACCAAGCTTTGACTGCATCACTATTTTTCCCACTGTTTTTTCGCCAGTCGCTGACACTACTTTCGTTATTAATGCGCTCGAGGATGCTTCTTGCTTATTATGCCGATTTCGGTATTTCGCGGGATTGATTTGGCGGGATTTTGTTAGGATTGTTAGCCATAGTTTGGTTTATGATCCTTTAGTGTGAATGAAGCATTCCTTCTCGGCTAGCGTGTCAATGCGGTTGTCTAGATTCTATTTCGTTGCGATTTTCTTTTCTTCGGTGATTATTTTGTGTGTGCTGTTGGGCTGGCCGCTTTCATGTAGTCTTTTGTAATGTTGGTTTTGATTAAGTGTTGTTAGGTGTCACGTTTAACGCGGTAAAAAGTTAGTAGTTTTATCGGCGGAAACAAGTAATTCTTTATCTTTTAGTTTATTATTTAAATCGTGAGGAAAGTTTTCGCGCGAAAGCGACAGTTCGTATTCGTGGAATTCGATGCTCTTAACAAGCGTAAGCTTTCTCTCTTCGAAAACCGCGGCAATTATTCGATTGGTGGTGGTGAATTTGTTGTTTTCAAATCCCTGGTGTCTGGTGGTTATTTTGGAGACAGACGGGTTCAAGAAATGGTATGCTTTCCATCTCAGGCGTTGTTGGAAGTTTTGTGTCTTGGTCCTGGAGGCATTTCAGTAATTTATTCGGCTGCGCTGTAGGTATATTCTTTCGTTGAGTAAACCGAGGGTTTATTGGTTCCATGTTGACTTGTTGAGTGCTCAACAGTGAAGGAGCGAAATAATAGAAGTATGTTGATAAAAATTTTCAGGTTCATAAAGTCATATGCTATTGGATAGAGTGCTCAATACGTAAAACGCTGAGCGATATAACAATACAATGTGAAATAACACTGATTACTTCTATTGTAGTTTATTCACAAACTAACTTGTTTCGCTATGACACTCCGAAGCTGGCCACTACTCATCAGGTGTATGATAAATTGCTTACAGTGCAGTAGAATTATATGAGATGACATGGAAAAATATCGATATCGAATTCAAATTTTGTTGTCACATATGGGCAGCTTTGACGGTGCTGTGACTTGCGAACTCGTCGGGTCATAACTGCTTTCACAGTTACCTTCACCTACCTTTTGATTACTTGATCGGCTTGTATATGTGTCGAAGGTCTTGGTGCTGTCGATGATACCCACCTTGGAAGATCGAATATAAATTTTTGAAACCAATTCTGTAAGAGATTGTGGTGACCTATTACCTAAATCTAATACATTCGTAGCGAACATATTATGCGTATATTTTTTCTCGAGCTTTAACGTTCAACATGACCTACGGCAATTCTAAACCTTACTTCAAACCCGGCAATCTCCAACCCAGTACTTCAACACATCAATCAAATAACCACCCGCCAACTATCTTTCTGAGGAATTCCTGAAACGAATCATCCAGCAGCGATGGTCCATATTCTCTATTCAAACAAGGTAACATTCGTCTCAATACATGCTCCAAATCCATACCAAGAAGCTCTCTTTCACAGCGGTTTCAACTACTTACTTGCATTTCAACCCACCAGCCCATCAACCCAAAAACGCCGTAGTAATGTAACCTGTGGTTCAACCCTCCATATAGCTCGAACGACCTTTCGCTAACGACATTCGGTCAAAAGTTTATGAAGACAGTTGTCGAATGCCTTCCCGCGAAACCATCCTCTCCACAACATCTATTTAACCGGCCAACTCCGTGAAGCTGAGTTATCGTTGCATGCCAAACGCTTTGCACAGTGCATAATTCGCCACGCACAACATCCACATTCTGAAGCAAGAAAGATCAAAAATCACAACCGAGAGGAAATCCAGAATGTAACTGCTCGAACAAAAGAATAACTGCCCCCGCGGAACGGAATAGTGCCTTTCCAAGACTCGTAGTATACCAAGCCACTGTGACCACCATCGACCATACAAAACGAAAAAACCATTCTTAGTCTCGGTTTGACAGTGACCTCTTTTCAAAACTAGGACCATCAATCACACCTCTTCATTCCGTATCCATGCATAAGAATAATTGCTACCGAACTTAGCAAACACATTTGGATCCACTTAAATGAATTAACACCCCTTATACTAGTAATTGGAAAATCCTAATAACAATTGCCAACCCTACTCTATACAAGTCAAAACGTTTGTAATTTATGCCTTCATGAATAAATTTGTAATTATTATTATCAACCCGGAAACCTTAGCTCTTTTAAACAAAACGAAATGAACTGATATTCCACCTGCCCGTCTTCGAATGGAAATATCTCGTTATTGTAAAACATCCGTTTCTGTAAATTTCCCACCTAATCCCTATGTAATTGTAAACACTATCCCTATTTGACGCATTGCATCTCATATATTTCTACTGCACTGTGTGCTATTTATGGGGAATGCTATATTAATGTAGGTGAGGAGAGGTTATAACTTCCGTGGGAAAATTGAAAGGCATAGGCGAAAGCAGGTAGGGAAACCGACGAGTTAGCAAGTCTCAGCTACGTTCAAAGCTGCCCATTGTGAATTCAAAAATTTGATTTCGAATTTTTCTTGCATCTCATTTATTCTACTGCACTGTAAAGCCTATATATCATTCACCTGATGTGTGTGGCTCAAGCTTAGGATTTGTCATTACGAAACAAGTTTGTTGTGAATAAACTTCAATGAAGTAAGCGGTGTTTTCACGTTGTTTGTTTTTTACGCTCTGCGTTTACGTATTGAGCACTTTATCTCATGGCATATGACTTTTGAACCTGATTAAAAATTTTTATCAACCATACTTATATTTATATATATATATATATATATTTTTTATTTTTATATTTACTATATATAATATATTGATATATATATTCTATATTTATATATATATATATTGATAGTATAGTAGAATATTGACTATTTCCAATAGAAAGTGCTCAATAATCTGTGGGAGATTGAGCGATTTGGCATAATTTAGCGTCAAAGTTTGATTGTTGGTACTAAGAGTTTCACGGGCGTGGACGATCTTCAGGTTGTCTGATGATGTACATAAATTTCGGCTTACGAGGGGGCAATCCATTTCAGGAATCTTTGGCATAACGATTTGAATGTAAATTAATTTCGTTCTCACCTATATATTTGTTGTTCTCGCCGACAAAACTTGGAATTATTTATGAAACCTCGCTCGACTCATACAACATTCTTTAGCATGTCTATATTACAAATACATTATAAACTTTGATCAGAGGACACCATAAAACAGATAGGACAATGTAACTAACACACATTTCGAATAACTTGGGAATTGGCGGGTCCGTATTGAACACATGAAAATAACGCGAATCATTTATTTACACTCAAAGACCATAAGGATATTTTCGAAAATCGAACCCAAACATGCCGATTAATTAATCCTGGTCTTATGTGAGTCCGGAAAACTCAGCAAAGTAATTCTTGATAAAAATCAACTCTAAGTTAAGAAAAATTTTGAACGTTAATCATTGGAGTAACACACAAGAAGTAATCGAATGGTTTGGCAAACATTGAAGAGAAAAGCTGACATTCCTTCATTTCGTTTGACATTGTTAATTTCTACCCTTCAATTTCTGAAGATCTTCTGGACCATGCATTATCTTGGGACCAGAAATCTTGGCTTTCATTTCCGAAACGTGACATTTCAATAGTTAAAACACGCTAGAAAAATCGCTCCTTTTCAACAACGAACAACTGTGGATAAAAAATAGTGGGGGGGAAACCGCAACAGTTTATCTTGATGTTTTACCAAGGGTAGCTATGACGGAGCTGAAGTATGCGAAACTTGTAGACCTTTTCATTCTCAACGACCTATGGGAATAAAGTTTGGCAAACAAAATATTTGCCTATATAGTGACGACGGATTGGCAAGTCCTAAAAAATAGAACCGAACGTTTGGCAGACAATTCAGAAAAAGATCTTCACAAAAGTTTCGAGACAGTTTGGCTTAAAATAAATCACGCGCTAGATAGCAAATTTAATTTCAGTATACTTTTTAGACGTTACTTGCGACCTTAGCAATGGAAAATACAATCCTTTTCGAAAGCCCAATGACGAATCCATTATACATATACTAAGCAATCAAACCACCCACCAAGCATTTTAAGACAGCTACCTACAATCAAATCATACAAGCGCATTTCCCTCCTCTCGGCTGACGATCGGGACATTCCATGAAGCCGCATCCAATTTACCATAATGCATTAAGGCACAGCAATTTCAAATCTTGAGCTAAAATACACACAAGAAGCACCACAGCAAACTCGCAGAACATAGATACCGCAATATCATCTGGTTTAATCATCACTTTAACTAAAATGTTCAATATCAAAAATAGGGACGCTACTTTCTTAGCCTTATTGACAAGAACTTTACACCAGGGCCCCCCCAATCCCATGCTTCACTAACTTTTTAACAGTAACACAGTCAAAGATTAGCTATCGTTGCATACGGAACAACGTCATGTCTATTATCACGAAACATAATTCACGCACATTCAGGAAAAGCTAAGCCACTAAGCATAGTTTACAAGCAGTTTGCATATTGCAGGAATTAAGGACAATTGCCCCCTACGTGGGCAATTGCCATGGACTCAAACTACATAGTATACAAGTGCATTCTATTTCCATAAGCAACACGAACATAACTATAGCAATTCATTGGCATGACTGCAATTACATTTAATGACGCGATATCGTAACCATAATAAATCTTTCCAGAATAAAAAGTATTCAAATGAGACGTGAAACTTTCGATAATATACATTTGGAATCTTAATATGAAATAAATACAAAGTTGCGACATAAACCTGGTCTATACTAATAACACCTTCAATTTCTTACACGGGAGGATAAAAAAGTTTGCAATTTTTGTTTGGACCGAAAAACTTTTCATCATGAAGGCAGACAAACAAATCTTTACTAATCAAAAGATCAGAAATAGTTTCGACCTGTCGGCTCATAATACTGATTTCGGCTATCTACAACCTGGAACCAATCTCAGGAATGCGTGAAACGTTTCGACGCCACACACCCATCGCTCCAAAGGAATGCGCCGGACGTTTCGGACGCCCACACCCACGCCCCAAACCAACGCATTTAAGCATACCTACTAAAACGATATTTTTCAGTCGCCTGTTGTTCCCGTTTAGGGTGAAACCTCTGGTAGAGAAGACTTTAAGGTAAAAACTATTTTTCAATACTTCATATATATATATATATATATATATATATATATATATATTTATATATATTTAATCAATTTATACGCCAGTGATTACGCGAGATTTTTAACTAAACAGATGCATGCCAGAGAATTCAAAGACAGTTATCAGTTGAACGTTGTTTTACAGTGGGTTCAACATTCTACATATGAAGCGATTATAGGTAATGGACTGTTTCCAGCCCTAATACTTTATCCATCTCGCTGGATGGTGGAGCGTGTTACCAGGCTCCCAAGGAAACTACTCCACAAAACCACCAGGATTGATCACACACCCACTTTTTGTAGGATATTTGGCATCCAATCCCAACATTACAGTTCCTGTCAACCAGTTTGCAAATTGTAGAAGGTGTTTTTAGGGCAAAAGTAACGGTTGGACAACTTGGAATAGTGGAATCGATAACTTATCAGGGATCAGAGCGTTTTGGTATTGGCTGTGGTAAGCGTTCCATTGACAACTGTTCGCACGAATGGCAAAGTTGTTAATACATGTTTCTCTAACCCATGGAACCAGGCTAGTCAGATTTCAAAAATGGAACTTGCATTGGAAACTTCTCCACTGAAGTAGAGGACAGTGCAGTTATAGGTCAGATATCAACTCAATGGAACCAACTGTCAAGTGTCACACCAGTCACATGAAGGACATAGCAGCACGAATTGATAAGATTGGCCGCGAAACTGTCCAATACAGCGGAGATTGCAGAAGGTCCAAAACTACGCTTGTATAAGTTGATCAAGCCGTATGATGATGTGTTTTCTGTGGATGGAGAGATCGGGGAAACCAACGTAATTGAACATGCGCTATTCCAGCCCGGCGAGTTGCATTCCACAAGTTTCAGAAGTTGATCGGATTTGTCCAGGATGGTCTTTCAAGAAAAATTATTCGACCCAGTAGGAGTCTGTGGGCAAATCCTGGTTAAATTGACTGATTGAAGAACCAGACTTTCTGTGTTGATTTCCGCAATATTAAATGGAAGTAACTGTCGGATGATTCGTTTGCCATACTTAGTATTGTTGACAGTTTGCGAGCTCTACGTGATAAGCACAAATTTTTTATGTACCCTGGATCTTGACGAATAGGATATTGGCTAGTTACCAGGTAAGAGAAATCTGATCGGGAGAAAACAGCATTTAATTGTCACAGGGGTCTCTTCGAATTTTAAAACACCATGCCTATTTGGCTTAAAAGGTGCCCCAGCCACATTTCAAAGACTCATGACTAGTGTTTTGGGCTGAATTTAACTGGAAGATTCTGTTGATTTACTTGGACGGAGTGATCATCAACTCGCCGCAGCTTAGAAGAGCTTCTTGAGGCATCTTACTCGGTTTTTTGCAAAGATTCGAGCCGCGAGGACTGAAACTGGCAACCGACCAAATGTGCCTTTGCACCGAATGGCATGTTCGTTATTCTTGGTCACAATAGTCTACAAGCCGTGGTGTGGAACCAGATTACAGAAAAAAGTTAGTGCAATTTAGGAATTCCCCAGGCCTTCTTCAGGTTCAGAATTGCGCCGTTTTACTAGGAATGGCCTCCTATTACCGTCGTTTTATTCCAGGGTTTGGCTGATATTGCACAACCGTTCTCACACGCTCACGGAATAGTTCACTCCTTTTCACTGGTCTTATACATGCAGAGGAGTGCGTTTCAAGGGCTGCTTTTCAGTGCCGTTCGTCTACAACCCGTCCTTGTTTATTCCCGAATTCCAACAACTATTTCGTGGTCGAATCGGACGCAAGTGACGCTGGTTTGGGTGCCGTTTTAAGCCAAGGCTCAAGACCCATGTTATCGAGTACGCATCGACGTGCTTTGAAACATATCCGAAAGAAACTTCTCGGCTGCCGAGAATGATTGCTTAGACGTTGTGTGGGACTCTCCTGTAATTTGCTATGTATCTCGAAGGGTCCACATTTCAAAGTAATATACAGATCATAAACCACTCACGTATCTACTGTCCTTGAAGGAAACACGTAGGGGTTAAGCTTGCGCGCTGGCGAGTTGAAATAGTCCAACTTCGATTTCGATGATTAAGCATCGCCCTGGGAATCTTACGACTGTTGCAGGGTACGCATTATTCGCGTGCTCCTTCTCAATCAAGGCTGTGAATTTCTCGGGTTTGTCGGTCACCCTACGTCTCATGTGTTTGCAACAAGCGGACGATGATGTCGGTGTCCTATACAAGTGGGTAATGTCTGGTTACAAGCTGGGTAACATCAACCAACGTTGCTGTCCACAGTGCCTATCCCAGGATCATGGATAAGAAATTTGTGATTCCAATCGATGATTTTTTTTGATTGAGCCGTTTGAGAAGTTTGCCACACCAGGATTGTAATTCCTGTAAGCGCAAGCCGTGATGGTGTTAGAAGCCCTTCACGATAAAAGTAAAATCAAGATTTTTCTGGTTCTGCCTGGCAAAGGATGTTCTGGCATGGTGTAATTCATGTGCTGTTTGTCTCTAAATACGGGAAGAACCCAATAGTTCCAGCCCACTCAGCCAGTGGGTAGTCTTGCACAATTCCAGTTGGTCCATGCCAGTGGTGGCATATTGACGTAGTTAGCCCATTGGTTGAGACTACCCCAGTGGTAATCGGATTCCTCCTGGTGCTGACTGTCCAATTTAGCAAATAGTCTGAAGCTTTTGCCATCCCCAATCAGACGGCTAAATCAACAGCTGATAAATAATATCAGGATGTTTTTTTGCAGGTACGGGGTACCCGAAGGTTTACTATTGCGGAGCAGGGGAAGAAACTTCTGGCACAGTTAATGAAAAGAATTCCTCAAGGGAATGGTCAAGATGAGTGGACAAACAGAACCTTGGCACGAACGTCTGGCAATGGACCTGGAAGCAATGGATCAATCCGATTGGGGATGAGAACACTTCCATCAGCGGTTGGATGCCTTTCGTACAGCACCAAACAGTAGGACTAGGGGAGGACAACATTTTTTTTCTCTTCTTTTGGAATCCCGAAGCACGAACGATTGCTGATGTTGGTCCTTCCAACGACACGCAAGGAGGTCGGCTAACAACCCGGCGATGCAAATGAATTTCGCACAAAGTTGACCCGCTTACAAAACGTACATCAGAAAGTGAAAAAAGCGAGTCCTGAACGAGCAAAGACAACGCCGCAAGCGACAAGAATCGGACATGAGATTTAACACCTTTTAAAGAGGGGGAGAAAGTGTGGGTGTTTGGGGCCACCATCCATGCGGAATGGACTGTCAAAGAAAAATTAGTTGCAGGAACGGTGGAAGGGGCCATACATAGTTACCAAAAGATTAGGTGAGACTCTTTATAAAGTACGCTCACAGTAAGGAAATACCGCCACTCCAAAGACAGTAAACCACCGAAGACTTGAAGAGACACCACGAGCGCCCCGACTATCTCGCCCCCCCCCCCCCCCCCCCCCCCCCCCCCCCCCCCCCCCCCCCCCCCCCCCCTTTTCCTAGCCAATAGTAACATAGACAGCGACATAGATTCCTCTAGCGCATCCAGTGAGGGGGGGGGGGGGGGGGGTGGGACAGTGATAGAGGAGGACCTTGTGGAGTTCTCAACAGAGACAGGAGACCACGGAAAGACGTGGAGAATGCAACAGATCCCGGTGATCTACGACCCACTCAGGACTAGAAATCCCACCTCTTCGGCTAACCTTTGGATTGGACGGGGATCAAAACAGTGACTCGGGCATCTCTCTGAAGATAGCGCTTGAATTGCATAAAACTGAAACAATAGTTTGTGTTTAAATCAGAGAACCTTAGATGTATTTGGAGGGGAGGAGTGATAGATTAGAGTATATTATAATTGAGTGTTGGGCAAGTGTTGACTTAAGCGTGAGTCGAGTAAGGTATTTTGAATCGGTGAATTGTACTTGTGGCTTATTCTGTTTATTAAAAAAGATTCTTGGTGTGTCGTTCATTTGCCCGTTTTGGGGCTACATTCAGGATGGTCTAATATTAACATTTGCCTTGTTTCAGTTGAGCAACGAGAAGGGACAGTATGGCATTTGTTCAAGGATTATTTGAAGTGAAACCACACTGCCGATGTGAGAACAAACCATTTACACGTTCGTGTGCATAGGCAGATAAATACTACATTGTACTGATGTGAGTTCATTGAAACTGGACAGTATAATAGATATTTCACCAGCAAGCATCAATGAGCAAATGCATTAGAATGCAATTATCAGAAAAGAAAACTTTGTCATTGTAGTTCCATGTAGGTTTTATGGTTGACTAGGTTTGAGAGTTCGTTCGAGAGTAATAAAATATATAGTATATCAAGATTTACCCAGACACAAGGTCAATGATAAATTGTTAGTATGTAATACCAATAATTGATGGGTTGAGGTGGTATTATTATGAGTAAAGTTGCAAATCCTTAGTACTTGGCAGATCAGTTACTCCTGTTGGGGTAACTCATGTTTTTTAATTAATTATTAATATTGTAAAATTGTATTGAGGTTATAAAAAGTAATATCATCTGGCATTAGCCAGAGTAAAAATACCCTGGACAGTATTATTATTCATGTTAGCCAGAGTAAAATAGTCTGGTGTTAGGCCAGAGTAAAATAGTCTGGTGTTAGCCAGTGTAAAATAGTCTGCTATTAGCCAGAGTAAATTAGATCTGGTGGTTAGCCAGAGTAAAATTGTCTGGTGTTAGCCAGAGTAAAATAGTCTGGTGTTAGCCAGAGTTAAAATAGCCTGACATTTGCCAGAGTAAAATTGTATGGTGTATTTCAGACCAATTAGACACGAGTAAAACCACTTACTGGCCTTAATTAAGTATAGACAGAATAAAAACAGTGTGGACTAATTAAGTACAGTGTAAAATAGATCTGGTGTTCGACAGAGTTCCATATTTGGTGTTAGACATAGTAAAATAGTAGTCTGGCATTGGAAAGTGTAAAAATTATTTAATATAATTTAATCTAGGGCATACGGTAGATTACATATCGCCTTTCTATATAAAATAGTTAAATTGGACAGATGGATCGATCAGCCCTGATGGGGATCTGTTCTAATAGCAATTTTTATCTTGATATAGAATTTTCAGCTGTATCTGAACTGCTTTTTGTATAGAAATAATACATTAATTTTTAGACACATTGACCAAATGTTTGCTAATAATATTTATTTTGTAATTTGGCCAACACAAATTTTGTATTCCTATAGGAAGCGTATTTTAACTATAGGTTTCCTATAGGAAAATTTTCTTCCTATAGGATTTTTTCGTAAGGGTAGAAGAAGAGTTCTTTCTGCGGCGGCCTTCCTCTGGCCTGGCTGTCCTGATGTTTCTTCAATCGATAACTATATGTAGCCATGGCCATTGTCGTAAAAATGCTCTTAAATTGGGATTTTTATGATTGTACACATGTTAATTCTACCAGGAACTAGCTGGTAATTATTACTAGGGGACAGCTTGGCATTCCTTATACTGCACACCATCCATTCAAAGACATTGTAAGCTTAATATGATATAATTATTTTGAAAAGAATGATGATTTCATTTTACATGTCCTTTCATCCCAGGTGTGTTGTCCCTGCTTGAAGGGTATGTCGCTGACAATCTCTCTCGCCAATCATTGTTTTTTGTTCTGATGTTGGGTATCTGTGGGGATAAAAAAATATCAAAATTGAATTTATGAAGTTTATCTGATTTTACACTAACAAGATCCTTCTCACTTTTGATATTATTTTGATACAATTTTTATATGCATTTTTTTAATATTTCACATCATTTAGGGTTTTGCTATTCAGCTTAATCTTTGCAGGTCTGTATTTATTTAATTTTAATCTCAAATCCATAGAATGTTCTAAATGTTGGGTAGACTGTACTTACAGACATCACTTTTCCACTAAGTGTGCAACAGAAAATTTTTAGTCAATGTCCGTTTTTGTTGACTCGAAAAGATGCCACCCCCATCTAGTTGTTGGTCAGTTTTCAGGCCCTCTGGATGTTGTATCATTAACTTCTTTCACATTTAAATCCGATAAGCTCAGATCTTACTTAAGAGATGAACGAAATTATATTGGAATCTAATTTCTGCATAGGCAGTTTAGTCGGCCAATTTGAACTAATCGGTGATCGGCAAATTGTGTTACTTGTTATTCGAGAATGTGCTACTAAACAATCCATTCCTATACGGTCATATTTAGTAAATTGTTGTTTTTACCCTACTATGATTAAATCTGGATGAACATTGTGACACTGTGTGGGAACTGGTTAAAACCAGTATATTTTTAGCAGTATTCGGCATATTGATTTAATTTGGCGATTATTTTGTTTGATCAGCATTAATATAATGATTGCGCTTTCTTGTAATCAGCTAATTTTGGTTAATCGGCTCAATTCGCTCTGTATATATGTGGGGCAGATTTGTAAAAAAAATTATAGCATTTGATGAATTATTAAGCGCACATACTTAGCATAATGATTAGGGCATTACTACAGATTTGCTCATAAACATGTTTTTTTACGAAAAAAACTATTAATGAATTAAAAGAACAAAATTCTTTTTAATATTGAAAAATTTCAAGGTCACTTTTTAGCATTATATTACCTATATCGTTAGAAGGTTTTCCAAAATTTATATAAGGACATTTAAAGTTTTGTTACAATTTTCCGAGCCTTTCTTGAGTTTTTTACATTTAAAAATGTGGAAAAACACTGCAACTAAAAATGTCAATATCGGCTTTGAAAATTGTACTAGCTGTTTGCATGTCCTCTATATAGTTTTTTTTTGCAAGCTTTTGATACGATAATCAGTAATTATTTTATGGAACGTGAACTGGAAATATTTTTTTCTCACATTGATTTTGTGTCAACCAGGAGCAAATCTGCAATTTATACCCTTATACTAGCCAAAAAATGGCACCTTAGGGTATGCCCTTAACAATGCCCATGTTGTCGCGCTTTTATCTACAAAATGGCAACAATTTAGCCCAGCAATCAGGTTCAAGTAACTCTTACAGCAATAATGTAAAATGTGTATGTTTCATACAGTATGGGGGCTGGCCCTGTTGTGTGTCATGTGGCTCTTTTTACTGCAAACCTGGGGAACCTTTAATTAGCTCATATTTAGCTGACACTATATTACATGCATGGCCGTGTGGAGATACAAATTTTTATTTTTCGTTTGTGTTTTAAATTAATATCTGATGGAGCAAGTGAAGCAAACAAGTGCGATATAAAACCATGGAGAAAATATGTTTTGTATCTTCAACGTGAAGTAATGTTCTGTGTTATTATATTATATTTATAGGATTATTAAATTCTTGTCATGAAGCATGGTGTATAATAGTCATATTTAAATTTAATATATAATTTGTGGAAACACCTGGCCACATCTTTATTTCATCGCTGAGATTTTCGACCTGATGATTTTTTTTGCTCTGATCAGCGAGGTGCCTGAGACAAACAGGTTGATAGCTCATGCAGTGATGAAATAATAAAACGTGGTGTTTCCCTCAAATTACATTATATAATAGACTTTTTGTGTACATAGTTAAGCCCGGCATACACTAGAGAAATTTGCCGAAACCAAGTTACCGAAAATGCACGGTTACAGAAACAAATGTTCCCAGTGTACGTTGAAAAGTTTCGTAAACCTATGTTTCAGAAACCAAGTTTTCCTGATTTAAGAGCACTGTTTCAATTTTTTGAAACAAGTTTCGGAAACTTTTTCGAAAATGTGTCTTCGGAATTTTGTTTCGGAATCTTCTTTTCAGTGTATATGCCATGCCTTATAATTATCAAGAAACAAAGCCTATTTGCTGATGTTGCCGAAGCGCTGCGGGACATACTGCTTATTCAATTATGAGTTGTCCCGAAGCGTAAAGGTAAAGGTCGAACATGAGCGCGAAAGGCATGTTGGGAATGACTGACTTTTTCATAAATTTTTCGCAATTCCCAAATGGCTTTTCGCGCTCATATTCGACCTTTTCCCTTTGCTTTGGGTCAAACTTAATTTGATTTGCTGTATTATGCTGCGATTATTTGATTCTCACATGTTAAGGTATATTTAGCTTCACATATGTGAAGAGTACTATTTCACTTTTATACTACGGAGAAATCCTGGCACTATTTCATTGGATATATATATAACATAAAATTCTTACTGATATACTAAATAAATTCTAATACTACTACTACTAACTATTAGTATAATTTCTTAGTGGAAAAGTGTGCTTTCCACCTTTCTGAAATGGTCCGCTCAGCGGTGAATCTGAGGTGATAGTCTCCGCCTTGCGCGGTGACTATTTGCCTAGCGCGGTGACATATTGCTTCACAAGAAATTGTTCTTCAATAGTTGTTTTGGAAAAGAGACTGGTACTTATTCAACACTGCTCTGACTTTACTTCGTTTTCAGTCTCCCCTCTCGGAGGTTGTCTTTTTGAAGTATGAGACTTTAGGAATTTGTTGGTCAATTGATCTGTTTTTGTGAACCTTTTCAAAATGGGGTCTGTAGTTTTTGAGAAAAACTAAAGAGCATAATACTGAAAACAAAACTTTATAAAGTTAAGGTAGTATTTTTTCTATAATTCTTCGTATTTTTTTGTTTGTTTTGGCTAGGTTTTTCGATCGTTGCGTTGTGGCGATAACTTCGTCATGAGTGAAGAACATAAGATTGAACTTGATATTAAGATGCAAATAAGCCATAACACAGGATCCATAAAACCAGAATTAAAGTCTTTTTAGGCATATATTTGAATTGTATGTTACAAGTTCAATTCCAAAGTAGGATTTTGTTGTTTACTCTTTTTTTGTAATTATTTACTGACAATTACTGTGGCTTGCTAACATCGTCTGTGAATAAACAGTATCACCACTGTTAAAAGGTATCGCTGTTGTTTATAAGTTTTTGTTTCAACGAGATTGGTTTTTTTATCAACCTCTGAATTTTTTCTAAAATCAATTAGTCTCCTCAGTCTCGGTGACTATTTGTTAAATTGTAAAATATTTTTAGGGTTAGTTTTGTATCTGTGGTAGAGAGTAGCGAGGACATAAGCAGTACTGGTGAATTGTGTTTGTATGTTCTTAACCCAGATTATGTAGAAAATCATGATCTTAAAAGTTGACTTGGTGTTATGACACTTAAATTCAGGACATGTATACTACTGCAAGTTTCAAATAGCTTGGGGAATTGTGACACAAATCCCTTGTTCTGGTATTTCTGAAAGGACAAAGTATAATTCAATCTGATGACTGTCCACATACCACTTAATAATGGTAATTTTTGAAAATTTGATGGTTGTCATTCTTCTTACAATTGGTAGCTAGAATAAAGGTTCTGCTTGTAGTATTAGTCCATAATTATATGAAAATTTTGCTAGCTGCAACCACTTCACTGCCTTCTTCAAGCTGTTTGTATTCCATGACTATCCTCACTACCCTACAGTGTATCTCAACTGCTGTCAGACAGCCCTTTAAGCATTGAATATACGCCCTCATTAATTCATCATCAGGACCATGCAGTGCTTTGCAAAACTTGTTGTTTGCATGCCACTGATTGGCAAATGTTTTTGAATATTATAGATGACTAGTTGCTACCCGTTTGCTAAAATCCCATGTTTCAAGTTCATACTTCATTGCACTGCATTGTAACCATGAGGGCCCTGACATTCTCATACAGGTTGGGGATGATGAACCATGTGATGATGCTTGTTTATCATCATGTTTTCAGGTATAGCCTTCTTAATAGTGTGCATGATGCTCAGATATTAAGTACTTCTATAGTAAACAGTTTGTTTTAGGAGGATCTAAGGGGACTCTATATGATATCCATACTTTGAAGGAGTAAAAGTAACTGATTGTAGTGGATGTTTTTTTCGTGGAAGGCCGATCTCCAACTAAGGTTCATTAATGCCTGGCTCACTCAACGTTTCGCACAACAAGCTACGCGCGAGAGGAACGCAGTGTTTGAAACGCCATGAAACGTGGAATCATGACGTAGTTTTGGAAGCGAAGCTCAAAATGGCGAATATTTCGCAAGGAGTGAAGACAAGATGAAATGTATATTTTCCGGTCACCTCTCGATGTTTGAAAAGCACCAAGGTTTGTATAAATATATGTCTTATTGAACAAGTAATTTATGTACGTATATATGTAGAGGGTATTGGGCTTTGTTATTACATCTTCTTCACGAAAACAGGTCTACATGCTCATATCGCATGGCATATTTGCATGGCTGGCTTGTGTGCACAGACCAATTTTAACTATATTTAGTTAATACCACCGCATTATAATAGGGGCAGTTTTCCCCTATACACTTCCTTTGATTATAATTATTATTCCCAACTCCGCCTGTTTATTCTCCAAGTTTTGAACCCTTTTGTTATTAAATGTGTGTGCGTGCTTCACGATTGCAGCTTTGACTATATATTTTGTATTATGCTGAATTTTGTGAATTACAAAAACATCTATCACCTGACTCGGATATGCCGAAAAGGAGCGTTTTTACAGCTTTCCTTTAGGACATTTGGTTGGAAGCATATTTTGATTTCTTATAAAACATCACAATTGTGAAGTAAATTGATAAGCAAAATATTAAAATTTGGATCGACCTTATACATTTTTTATGCCTGTCCAATGACTCAAGTATCTTGTCAATCTTCATGGTGTGTTCTCAGCAAATGCTTTTAAATTTTTTTTTTTTTATGTACCAGTAATAGTGCTTTATCTAAAATTTATTTTTGGCATCTATAAATCAGTTTCCACTGGCTGCCTAAAGACTCGAAGTCTTGACTACCTGCTGCCCAAAGACTCGAAGTCTTGACAACATGAGTGTCCTCATGGGTTTTTTTAAATAGTAATCATATTTACTTAAGATATATACAGTATTATTTAAATTTTATTTTGGCATTTTAAATCAGTTTCCACTGGCTGCACTAATGACTCGGGTCTTGAACAACCTGCTACCCAATGACTGGAAGTCTTGGAAAACATGAGTTTCCACTGTTTAAGGTACATATTTATTTAAGATGTATACAGTATTATTTAGAATTTATTTTGGCTCCTTATAAGTCTGTTTACACTGGCTGCTTAAGGACTCAAGGTCTTGACATTGCTGCCCTAAGAATCGAAGTCTTGAAAACATGAGTGTCCAACTGTTTAAAGTACATAGTTATTTAGGATGATATACAGTATTAGTTTATAAATTTATTTTGGGCACTAAAATTCAGTTTCCATCTGGCTGCCTAAAGCCTCATGGTATTGTAAATCAGCTGCACCATAAGACTCGAAGTCTTGACAAACATGAGTGTTCCACTGTTTAATATTAACATATTTAATAAGATATATACAGTATTATTTATATTATTCATTTTTGTGCTCTATAAATCAGTTTCCACTGGATGCCTATAGACTCCGAGGTCTTGTACAACTCGCTGCCCAAAGACTCGAAGTCTTGAATAAAAAAACAATCATGAGTATACAATTTTTAAAGTACATATTTATTTAAGATGTTTACTGTCTTATTTAAATTTTGTTTGCGCAATATAAATCAGTTTCCACTGGCTGCCTAAAAAAACCTCAAGGTCTTGACAACCTGCTACCGAAATGACTCTAAGTCTTGATAAACATTATGTAATAGACTGTTCACAGTACATACAGTATATATTTAATTTATTATTTTATAAGTTATTTTAGTACTGTAAATTAGTTTCCAACTGGCTGCACAATGACTCTAAAGTATTAATCTAGTCTTGTCTAAGTGAAAGCAAACTATAGAGAAATGTAAGTATGCTAGACATACATGCAGTTCAGTAGCTATTAATTGAAGAGTCTCACAAGTGAGTCACTATGACACATGTACTTTTCTACATTTTAGTTTGGACTTAAGTTCTCACAATGTGGTTTCTCTCTCATCATTCTCAGCACTTCAGAAACAGTGGGTCGTACAAAAGGCTTGGGTTGTCTTTTGGCATTGTTTTTCCCAAGGAATTTTACATTGGTGTTTTGACACAATGTGTTCCCACAAACAGTATAAATAATTACTCCCAAGATGAAAAATACACAATCACTGGCAGTGCTAAATGACTGACCTCTCAAAACTTCTGGTGCTATGTGATGATTATTAGATGTTTATTTCTTAGCTGATGGCCTTGATATTTAGGAACAAGATTTTCCAAAATCTATGACAAAGCCCCTCTTCTGTGTAACAAGTACATTGTTTGTTTTTTAGGTCACTGTGCTGTAATGCCTTTGTTAAGAATGTGTTCGACATGCTTCGGTGATATCAGTACAAACTAAGATCCACTCATTTGTACTATGTGGTGATTGCTTTGCTGTGGTTTGGAAACAATAAACTTATGGTCTGTTATTTGATTCCCATGATTATAGCCAATGAATTCCTTTTACCATTCAATATGGATTCTGTTTCAATTTGGACTCCTAGCTAGTGTGGTATATCTTTTATGGGTCAATATGTTCATGCATTGTGCTTCAATGATTACTGCTTTTATATCTGATGTGATCTAATTGCCTTTTCTAGAAAACAACTATTCTCAAAGCGTTTGTATCTTTTCTAAGATATCATTCCCCAAATGTGCCAGAACCTAATATTTATGGCGTGATTTTGCTCCAGTGGCTACTAATTCTAAAGGGCTTATCTGATTTACTGATGCTTTCAACCATTGTTTGGGAAGAGCTTCCTAATCACTTCTATTGGCAATCTAAATTAACAAATAAATACTTATATATTTATATAATTTATATTTATATTTATTTTTTTTTAAATTTATTTCTGTTATGTAAAAATATAGCAAAGCTATTAAAATAAATTAAAATAATATATATTCTGTATATAGTATGAATTCAAAATACAAATTGTTTTCTCCTTTCTCACTATGGGTTTGAACTTGGTATTTTACGCCTAAGTTCTTTTGCTTCCTTACGACAAGTTCTTCACTTGGCATCGTATTTCTGAGCGAGAATTTCTGCTCTTTGACACCATTACTGTTCTCGCGTGCTATCACATCAGCGGCAGCCACGGATTTTTGATATGCGCGCTGTTGTCGGCGACGCTTTTTTCCTGCTGAGTTTCTCAAGTTTTTCCTCCTCTTCTCGATACAATCGTTATTTAGTTATTTGGTTTGCCCAATTGTTGGAATTGCAGTAACTAAATATTATATTACTAATACAATATCCCATATGACCGACTTGAAGTTTGAGTGATCGCGCATAAATACCGGGATATTTCGATTCTGCCGCCAAGCTTAACCTTATTTGGTACGATCCCTTAATTGAATTAAGGGTTATGGTTACTACACTGAAATCTGAATTTTAAGGAAAAGCAAATGGGATTGCAAATATGAAATTCTAATTCTAGGTCTGAAATACAGTCTGAACTGATCATTAGTGGAGCTGCGTATTGGAAATGTAATTTTTTATTAAGACTTCATCTTTTATGAAGTCTTTTGTTGCATGAGCGAAGGTCTGGTACTGAATACCGTTTCCTAGGGCAACGAAATGCATTTTAAGCATTTTTTACTCTGTTAGAGATCAGTGTTTTTTTAAACGGCTTAGTGGTTTTATTCATTTGAATTAGCTAGCTCGAATCTGCTCGATTTCGTTGAATTCATGTTCGTTATTTCGTTCCTCGAGGATTTAATAGGGTACACATGTACGTCTGCGATAGAAAACTAGTTATCGATTACTCTATTGCATTTTTGGATTCAGACTGACATAACGTTAAAATGTTGGTTGGGGGGGTGCACAATTGTGAACTGGATGTTGTTTATTAGAATTTCTTTATTGCATTTATTTTTGCAGTACGTGTGTTTTGTTCGTTATTACGTTTTCAATTTTGGGTGGATCCTTTTGTGACACGGTTTGTTTTTTTTTGTTGCTTATTATAAAGTTCTTTTTTCTTGTCTGTTTTATTGTTTCCACTGCTTACACTTAGGGCTTTGCTTTATTTGGAGTTGTTCCATCAAAACAGCTTTTGCAAGTTGGGTTGGATTTCTTTTCTTCGGTACTGTGGATGTTGACAGGCTGTGTTCTTCGAAGTGTTTACGCTCCCAAGCCTCTGCGTTCTTTGATTGCTTCGTTGTTCAACAGTAGAATCTTCTGGATTCCATCAGACTAGTATATCCAAGTCAATCTTTTAAAGGTTACCGTGATTTTTTGAGATGCCTTGACTTTGTTTCTTGCTGGTATCCTATACTGGATAACCTCTTTGGTTGGGTCTATTTTGTGATCTGTGCATAGGCCTGGCTTCGTTTAACTTGCTTTAGTTTGTGTTGCTTCTCAAAGGGGGTTTGGGATGTGGGGTTGGTGTTGTATTAATTCTTCTATGTGTCTCATTGTGGTGGGTGTTGTCGATGTCTGTTTTTGGGGGGGAGTAGGTGGATTGTAGGGTTTCTATGGGGTTGGTATTATGGTCTTTGGTGTTTTGTTTTTGTGGTACTTGGGGTGTGTTTGTTTTGTGTTCTGTGGTTGTGTAATATGTTGGTTGCTCGAGTTCTTTCTGGTCTTATGTTTCTGTGGTTATTAGTGTGATGTTGGGTTTTTTGCGATGTGAGTGCGTGCGTGTATTTATAGGTGGTTGTGTTTGGCTAAGGTTGGGGGATGGCTGAGTGTAATATCGGTTCGAGTTGGTTTTGTGGGGCGTGGATTGTGTGTTGGAGTAGGGTGTGAAATGATTTGTGAGATGTGATATTGGTTGTGGATTTGGTCTTTTTTTTATATTTAATTATTTTATTTTTTTTTTTTTTATTTTTTTTTTTTGTTTTGTTTTTTTTTGTTTGTTTGTTTTTTTAATTTTTTTTTTTTTTTTTTTTTATTTTTTAGGGCTTTGCAATATATTTTGTTTTTATTTATTTTTTTTTTTTTAATTTTTTTTTGTTTTATTATTTGGTTTTTTTTTGTTTTTTTAATCATTTTGTTATAGTTTTTTTTTTTTGTTTTTGCCTTATTTTTTTTTTTTTATTTTTTTATTTTTTATTGTTTTTTATTGATGTTTTTTTTTTTTATTTTTTTTTATTTGTTAATTTTTAACACTTGTTTTTTTTTTGCTTTAGTTTGTGTGCTACTCCTGGTGATTTGTCTGTTTGTGAAAGTAGAAAAAAACTTTACTTATTATTATTTTGTTACTCTGTTAAAATTTGTATGTAAATATACAAATTACATACAAAGTATAATTTTTTATGACCAATCTTACCTGATTGTGTAATGCTTGAAACTGGTCCCAAGTTACTATTGCTAGTGTCAGCATCTGTGATCCAGTTAGCTGCAGTTATCTCAGAGCTGCTTTCTTGAAAAGAAAATTATGTGCTCATTGTTTCCTTCACAGACCTCACTCCCATCTTTCTCATTACTGTAAACTTTACCAACCCTCTGACTCTCATGGTTTTCAAACTGAACCTTCCTTGTCTAAACCTTGATCATTACCAGTACCAACTCCAACCTCATCTCTACTGAAACCCCCAGTTCCTCCAAAGTTTTCTACTTTGTCTTCTGCATGTGTACGATACCCACCAAAACCAACGTTACCGGTCAACCACCATTCCTCCAACCACCATCCCTCCACTAACTTTCTAATCCAATAATTTGTTGATTGTCATTTCCTGCATCCTCACCATCTTGGTTTGTGCAGAGCCTTGCATTTGGAAGTGTCAACTTTTCAATTACCATGTTACCATTTTCATCTTCAATTCGTATGCTCAGTGACTGGTAACTGTGATTTGTTTTGTAAGCAAATTTGCCAGCATTCTTTCAGATAAGCCTCTTCGGTTTTGAAATTACTGGAGCGAAAATGGTGCAGAACTGGTCCTTCAGGAAACAGCTTCGGGGTTTCCCTTGGCATCAAAAATTCAATGTCACCATTCTCACATGCTTTCCACCAAATGCCTTCACCTGCTAACAAGTAATCACTAATTCTTTCTAGGTGTGCTTGCCAAGCTGAAGAGCAGTTTACAAGCATTTGTCGTCGAATGATAGTGTTTCCAAACCTTGGCAATGAAGATGCCAAGTTTTGAAAGATGGGCTTCTTGCTTGTCAGAAGTGGAAGTTTGGTGAGTTTTAAGATTTTTTTCTGCCTGAAGTCGCAAGAATACATTTCCAATAATATGCTCTGAGTGGTATGAAGATGTTATTCTTGTTGTTCTTGTTGTGGTGTATGGCATTGAAGACTCTCTCTTGCTCTTCAGCATTTGAAGATCTGCCACTTATTAAGCGGTTTTGAATAGCTGCATGTGTTGTTATGTTGTGGAAGTAGTTACCATAGAATTTACGTGTTGTTAAATGTTTCAATGTGAAGCCAATCAATCTCCTGCACAGTAATGCATGGTGCCAAGTGAGGTTATGTAGTCGAAGTACAGATCTGGGTGTCCGGTGAGTTTCTGAACTGTAGGCTATTTCTTGGATTTCTACAAGGGTGTCCCAGCAACAATTGGGCTTTTGAATTTATCTTGCCTCTGACTTGATTGGAACTCAAGACCAGAGCGCAGCGATAATCAAAGGTCCTCTTTGTTTCTTTTCCCCCCAATGCATAATGCAAGCACAGCCTTCAGTTCAGAAGCTTCATTGCTTGGGAGATGCTCAGGTAGCTCGGTTGAAGACATTTTCAATGTGCTTTCCAATGTCATGAAGGGGTTCAAAACCTAGAAATTTCATAACTACCACAGTTAATAGATTCTTAGAGTTTTGTTCTGGATCATTGAAAAGTAGGGCTGGTACTCTCTGTACTCCATGTAATTCAACTTTTAACAAATCTTGCAATTCATTTCTTATTGTCCACCTTCATATATGCCTCTAGCAGATAAACTCTCTAGTTAAGTTCTCTTTTGTAAGACCATGAAAAGGCTTGTTTGACTTTGCTAGAGAGTTGCTCTTTCCACATGGACCTTTCAATACCAGCTTCTGACGATCTTCTAAAGACATATATGGGCAACGAAATGATTAGTCAAGTTCATATACCCGATGTGCACTTGCTCCACATACTGAACAGTAATAATTCCCACCCTTTTGTTGGCCACACTCATACTGGCGTGCAGGACTGTCACCGTGGAAGAACCTCATTTTGTCATTTATTTGTATGCCAGACTTGGGTTGTTACAGGATCAGAAAGTTTCTTCCAAGCATTCTGCTCTTGTTTCTACATAGCACAATTGCTCTTCATCAGATGATGAAGACCTTGCTACAATGTAGAGACTTGGGGCTTCGACTTCTGCCTGGATGTTCACTTTCTTTCCAGTTAACTCTTCATATTCCATGTCAGTATAGTATGTTGCTGAATCATTACAAAACAGGATCACCATAAAAACAAGGTGGGTGTGATTAGCCACCGTCGAGAGATCATGCCACATCAGCAAGTGTCGGGTCCTTTCCATTGCTTTTAATCTTTCTTTCATGTCTTCTTGACTTTCTCCATCTTTAACTTCATTAAGCTTTTCTAGTCTATCCAACACTTGCTGACTTGACATGTTTGTAACAAGATCATCTGGTGTAATTCGCATGAATTTCTCCAGTTCCTGTAGCTTTTTTCTGGCGTATTTTCGATGAGAGGGCATTTACGTCCTTCGACAAAAAAGTGTGTTTTCACAATGGATCCATGATCCAGCACCAATTTTTCATACTAAAAAAGGAATAAATACAGTTACAGTATTTATGTATACTAACTATAGTTTCAATTAAATGATAAAACTGTTGCTCTAAGCCTGCATGAACATGCATAAAATTTGACTACCATATGTGTACCCAGAGTTATTTTTAATTTTATTACATGTATTTTGAATTAAATAAATGCAATTTTTAATCACCTTTTCTTGGCACAATTAACTCTCCAATATTGTATTCTCCTGTCAAAATCTTTTCTTTTAGTTTTTCTTTCATGCTGTTTGTTGGTTTCTGGACATGGAATTGTGATCTCTCCTCCTGCACCCATCTTCATCTTTTTTCTAACCCGCCCACCATCATTTTCCATCCTCGACCTTTTCTTAAATTGGTTGATGTCAACTCCTTCTGATTTCAACCATTCCTGGACAATTTGACCTCCATTCTTAGTCAACTCTCCTTTGGTATTCTTAATTTGGTAACGACGTTGCCAATTCTGACCAGTTTATTATGGTGCCATTGACATAAATTGTTCACCTCGTTTTTTAAGCTCTCTTTGTCCCACTCCATGTTTTCAAACTTTCCAACAGGATTTCTTTTGCTTTAATTGTTGATGTTGCTGCTCATGTCTTTCCTTGGCTTCATCATAACTCTCAAAGGCCATTGCAAGCCTCTCCCGTTGTCTCGCTGCCAGGGATTGTCTGTTGCCATAGCATCTGTAATTAATTGTCAGTAAAGAGAATTGTTATATATACTTATATAATTATGTATATTATATGTTATTTTATATACTAATATATATTATATATATTATAATGCAATATGTTGTATGTTATATGTTATCTCTGTACTACATCCAGGGAATTTAGCAAACCCCCCTCCTCTCCAACCCAACTAATTCAACCTAGGAAAAAATTGGTTCAACCATGTTGAGTGACATGACTGCAGAATATATACATTTTAAATGAAACCAGCCCACTTGCAAATATTATACAATTCATGTATATGTATGTATGTATGTGTGCATGCATGTTTACATTCATCTATGTATGTCGGAAATACTAGCTACTGCAAGTGCACTGCTCTGACCTCTGTGTGTACAATATCCTATGGGCTGTTTAGCTGAGATCTTATTATAAATAATTATAATATATATATATACAGTATATATATATATATATATATATATATATATATATATATATATATAATATTATATATATATATATATATATATATATATATATATATATTATATTAGTATATCATGTACTTGTAAGTACAGGATAAATTAGAAAGAATTTTTTAGTTAATAGTGTTTTTTTTTGTTTTTGTAATGCATTTAATACTATAATTAATTGTAAATACCGTACCTTATCACTGATGGTGCTCTCCCACTGGGCTTCAGTAATTTGTTTTGGCTCTCCTGTAGTGATTTCTCGTCTCTCGTTTCTTTTCAGCTTTCGACTTCTTTGGACCAATGTTGAGTTCACTAACATTACAGAATGCCTTTGCCATGGATATGCCATATCCATCTTCAAAGAGTGGATTAAGCCTCTTGTTGTACTTCCCTTGCAAGTTCAGTAGATTGGCGTTTGGTGCACTTTTTGGGGGGATTTTGAAATTCCTGGTTTGAAGCGAGTTCTTCAATAACAGATAATGCGTCTTCGTTGGCGTTGCCTTTACAACCAATAAACGTTATTGCTTTTACCGGGAATAAGGCCTGAATATTACAATATTGGTTGTGACATGCACTACAATTTTGGAATGTGTGCTGCCCCTTGCTGTGCCAAAAGTTAATGCCTTCCAGCTTTTGATGTTGAAGGCGCCCGTATACTGGTTGCGTTCTTATATCTTTGCGGCTGTTCCACCCGCTAAACTTCTTGCGCAAGTCAGGAAGAATCTTTCGAAAGCCTTTTATAATCGAGCGCAAAGTTCTCCTTGGTGGTCGCGAAGATAGCAGAGTACCGATTAAATCGCTCTTTCATCTGGCGTGCTTGATGATCACTTCGGCTCTCATTCGTGTGACACTTGATTTCAACATCAACTTGTTTTAGCAACTTGCCAAGCAATAGCTCTGGCAAAGCCACACGTCCAAGGATGGATAAAACTTAACACCATGATGGTGATTATAATTATTAAATACACTGTACACTATAACTTTATTTATCGAAACTCGTCTATTTAATCTTCTGAACGCTTGCTGGATAACCTGTTCCTCTGAAGAAAATTTGAATCTATTGCAGCCTAAATTTCAACTATGCGGATTTACGTCACACTTTAATAACATGTCAGAGATAAGCTATGGATCTAAAACATGCAAATACTCTATATTTTCTCCTCTTCTTGGTAATTTGTTCATAAAATTTTGTACGCGATCTTTGATCCTAAAAATTATTAATAAGTGTGTTGTAGCTTGTATATTGGAATGAAATTCTCTTTCATGGACTAAACACGGCGTTCATAATGGGTATTGCACAACTAATTTGCTTTAGGTAGCTTATTTGACCAGCAATATAGTAAATCTGAATTTAGTTTTAACTTTTAAGTTCCTTAATACGTCGTCCATGTTGTTTTTACCTCTCATTTGAACGCCATCTCCATGGTGATACTGATTTTATGTGCTCTTCCGCTGAACTGGGATAACGAAAGCAGAGGCTCAGCATTATCATGGCGCTTGACAAAACATTTATCGCGCAAAGAACACGTTCGGCTTGCGGGAAGGGAAATTTTCTTTATTTGTTCATTCTACCCCGTAAATTTTGTTCAACACAACGTTGAACTTTGGCTCTCCGTCTAGAACATTGAACATATTACCCCAGAAATACACGTTTATCTTGCAAAAACTTCACCACCACTGCAGCTGCCGTAATATTGCTTGCTTTATTTTATTTTCTAATTGCAAATGTTTTGGGTTCTAGACAGAGTTAAGTAGTATCACGTCCAGAGTTACCGTAGCGGCATTTTTGCAATAATCCATAAACGTTTTACGCTCCCGCGATGAGCGAATATTAATTTGCATTATTTTTAGCGATTTAAATGTAAATATGATCAGGTGACCGGTTGCCATAGCAACCAAAAGTATACACAAAGTTTCGTCAACTATTACGGGACACATAAATGCATCAATGAAATTTGTAATTTATTTTCTTAATTTTTTATTGAATTTATTGGATTAATGTATCTTCTGGCATTCTGTTCAACTCGGACCCAGGCATTAATGCACCTGAGAATGAGAAATGGCAGCATTCGAACAAGACACCAGGTTATCTGTACTGCTTTTTGCCCCCAATTTATGGTCAATGGGCTTTCGCAATCGATCAGATTGTCAGACAGTCCCTAAATACGGGTTTTCAAAAGATGAAAACTTAGCACACAGATCTTGAACATCATCTGATATTGTATCAACCTTGGAACATCACCTTTGTACCACACATCACATGTTCAATTGTAGCATAAGAAACTGCAGCAGTAGACTTGAGCTTCATGATCATGGAGAGAGCTAGTTGTTTTCAATTATCTATGCTAAAGGTTTCAGCTTAATTTTCTTCCTCTTCATCCTGGTCATCTTCACTGGCATTTTCATCATCGATTTGCATTGATTCATCTGGTGGATGCAGATTGACTGCCCGTCCATGGAAATTTTCATTCAGGTACTTACGTCTAATGTGCCTTAAGAATGAGTTCATTACAGTAAATGTTTTCTTGCATCCATGTTGTTCACAAACTAGGTTTTCAAAAGGGCCAGCTGTTGTATGGCATGCTCGCAAATGTCCTGCTAATGCTCTTGTTGCGTCAGTGGCGTGAACGTTCTTACCACATTTAAAGCATGTCATATCCATAGTTATACGTATGTATCTTCAATTAATAGCTTAGATTCACAGATATATATATATATATATATAGATAATTTTTTATTGCCATTTATATATATACCTACTGTACTATGTAAAGTCTTAAACAGGCAACAAAATTATTCATATTGACGATAAGTTGAGGGTCAGTCTCTTTGAAAAAGTTATATTCTAGGGGAGATGACTTCTAGGAAATGGCTTTATTAGTTTGCATTGATCAGAATACTGATAGATTTAAGGTGCGCTGTTAAGTCCCTCTCCCCAGGGGTGAAACTCAAGGGGGTGTGACAACCCCAAAAAATACAAGAAACCCCGATTAATTGGCCAGAGCTTCCATATATACATTTCAGTAAATTTTACCTACGGAGCTGCAGGGCACTATAGATTTCAGCAGGGCAATTCTACCCGACACCCCCCTAACGAAAAAGGGCTAGTTTCGCCCCTGCCTCTCCCAGGAACAAATTAAGGGGAGTGAAGAAGCATGAGTGTGATTGCATCTCTCAAATTATTAGATGGTACTGAAATTATTACATGGTAGTTACTCAAATTATTAGACAGGCAGTATAATTACATGTATCATTGTGGTAGCTAGTGTACATGTACTTCAGATAAGCTGATTATAGAATTTCAATTATTACAGACCAGTACTCCTAAAATTAATATAATAATTTGTGTGTAAAGATATATCATGAGATAAAAACAAGTGCAATAGAAGCAAAAAATATTTGTGGGGTAAACCTTAATGAAAAGATCACCCAAAAGAAAGCTTGAAAGGAATATGTACTATCAAATTTGAAATAAAATGTAAAAGACTAGGAAAATCAAATATCATGTATTTTGACAATGAAATATTCTATTCATCCCAAACCATTATCATCTGGGGCCAGAGGGAGAATAATTTCCTCTTGTCCCCCACCTTGAAAGAGCTACTCGATCCTTATAATTTATCTTAGAAGATGTAATCAGCCTGGGCATGATACTGTAAGTCTTGCCACCAGTCGCCTGTATAGTTACAGTATATGAATATTTTCATTTAGTGTTGGCTGTCACCTTGTTGTATTTTTTTAATTTGGTAGGAAAGACAGAGGACTAGTACAGGTATGGCAGTGGTTTATAACAGTGCAATATTAAAGGTCATCAGCTATATGGTAGACACCTGTATATTATAATTTATAAATTATATCTATTAAGCCAGTTCTCCATCAACTCCATGTCAGATTTATTTTTAATCATATCATGTATTCATTGCAATATAATAGTGTGTATATAATATGCTATGAATACAATACATATTATATCCCCTATTGGACTTTAATGTGAATGCTTTAATTCATTTTTGAGGCAATTGTTCATCACTGACTAAAGTTGGCACAGTAAAAATGAAAATACAAAAGAACGTGACGTACACAAATTGAGGATCTTTAGCACTATTTTCAAATCGTTCTCTATAAACTAAGACAGTTGATCAAGGCGTTCGCCCCAAGATCCTCTTTAAACAAACCCTGGGTCAAGTGTAAATTTGTTACTGCATGCAGACAGTGATATTAAAACTAAAAGAACAATTGACTCACCAATGAAGCTTTCGATGACTTGCTAATTGTTAGCTATTATTAGCTTTCTTTAATAAATCGAAAGTAATATAAAGTTTTCAGAAGGGTCAGTTCTCGCCTCTCTGTTTCCTGTATGAGACTGGCCGTCAAAAGTTATTAAAAAAAAATATTTATTTACACGGTGTGACATCCCCTGTGCATCTATTACAGTACAGACGCACAGAAAAATGAAATCTAATAATGTTTTACGTGTCAAATTTTAAAAATATGTAAAAACGTTGCGCCTTTGTGAGGTCATCTGTACATCTATACTTTAAGAATAAATAGCTAGTGCTTAGCCAGTCAGATTGTTTGCTTTACCGAAGTTGTTGTATCATTAATGTATAGCATACAAACTTTACCAAACCAGCTACATGTAATAAAAAATCCGCAATTTTCCTACAGGTACAGTATTGTGATTGTCCATCTAGTGTACTTACTTTAATTATCAGTATGACACATCTGGCTTATTGACACGTCTTAACCATAATTGCTGCCCAAGAGTGCCATTAGTATTTTCCTCTGGCCAATGGCGGATGATTTTACTGGAGTGACCCCTGAGCTGTAAAGGGTTTAAACTAGACTTACTGTATCTTGGTTAATCCTTTACAGCCCAAGAGTGCCTTTAGTATTTTACTCCAGATGGCTAACGCCAGACAATTTTACTTGTCAATGTTGTGACCCATGGGCTGTTATAGGGTCTATGCGGGGTATGGAGATTTCATATATTGTGGATCTTTAGTAATTCTGCTGAGAAGAATTGTAGAATATCTCGTCAGCTGAAAATTTAATATTCATGGACTTTTTTGCTGTCAAAATTACCGGTGTGATTGGTGACAGGAGGTTGCAGATAATTACGCACAGACTACAAACATTCTTGTTTGATAGCGCCAAAAAGTCCATCGAGAATACATTCATCTTTGGCTGCATGACGGGATATTTCTACAATTCTGCTCCGTGGAAGCCAAAGATTCCAAATAATGTTTAGTCCCCATATTGTACCCTGTATTGCCACTTTAATAGGCAAGTTTCCTTTAATAGGCGAGTTCACATCATCAAGTTTCTCTATATCGGTACAGCGCTTCTAGACTAGGAGTACATTATAACACTGTTAAACTACATGTACATGAAACTAATACAAGAACTACATATGCATACTTCAGCTTGCAATGTGCATAACACCTTGAAACTCATCAATTCTTAAAACTAATGGTAATGGCAGGGATAAATCTAATATACAGATATTGCACTTACCTTTGATGGCTTGTTCTTTTTGTTCTCTTTCTTTAACTCTGAAAGAGTCCTTTCTTGTAGGTTTTTTATCAATGGGTTGATCTCTCCAACATCCACATCTTTTGCTACTGGTCTAACTCTTTTAATAGGACATCTTTTGTGATTTCGCACGCTTTGAGCTAAATCCTTTCTCAACTTTGTCTAAATGAATTAGAATATACAATGAATATTAATGGTACAGTACTGTTATTCTAATTTGTTTTCAACACATGTCCCTGACCATCTCAACCGATTCTGTTTCACCATTCCATTTCAGCTTTAACTCTTTCACGCCCAAGGGTCACAAATATACATTTGATGAGTAGAATCGTCTAAGCATTAACCTGTTAGAGTAAAATACTAAAGGCACTCTTGTGTGTGAAAGGGTTAATGACACTTTATTCTGCATCATCAAGATGCCCTACAAATCTTTCAATTTCTCCCACACACAATGCACCCTCGTGACAAACTCCATTATTTCAACACCTTTCCCACATACAGTACTGTACATACTATAATATACTCCGATGGTATTACTGTATTATTAATAGTTTCTTTATTCAGTGTCTCTGGTCAACTGTCATTCTCCATTACTCTCGCCTCATGTTTATATCTCCCTCGCCCCACTCCTTTTGCTCGGTCATACACTACATCCCTTCTTTTCTATTTACAATAAAACTCATAACTGTAATAAGAACTTAAACTAAACTTAAGTAATAACCAGATACTGTCCGACTGTTTATGTCGTCAATTTAATCTGTATTATCTTTCTTTTTCCACTAAGTATTCTGGTCTGTTTTTTTCTGTTAGTTCGTACTGGGTATCTTCTGACCTCCTCCCCATCTTCTCTTGTTTCAGGTTTCTTTCTGTGCAAATCCTGGTCGTTTCTTTCGGTCGATTCTTTCTCTTCTGGCTGTTGTAGAGGATCTACTATCTTCTTAAAATGGGAACGAATTCCGGGTAATCCATATGTCCGGGTCTTACGGCTGTGATCATAGAACCTTTTATTCTTGTAACGCGATATGGTTTAATATCATAGGACAACGAGAGCTTGTTTGTGCGTTCCTGCTTTACTAGCACTGTGTCCCCAATTTGAAATTGTGATGACTGTGCATGATTGGTCCTGTCTGCGACATCTTTCATTTTCTGCTTCTTCTTCTCGTCTCTTTCTAAGGCCGCTCCGACTACACTGGAAGACGTTGTGGCGTTTGAATCCTCAGGTACTCGTTTGACTTGTGCTTCAGGTTCCTTGCTCGCTTAGGGACCACTTTGTAAATGTGTTGTACCAACGCAGGAATCCGGTAACTTGTTTCGAACAGGTCGCTTAAAGAGAAGCTCTCCCGGGGACACGCCTGTGGTAGCATGGGGAGTGGTACGATATGACAACAAGAATTGGTACATACTGTTTTTCCAGTTCTTTCCCTCTGCCTGGGCGATACGTAGAGCTCTTTGTAACGTACGCATAAAACGCTCCACCCCTCCATTAGCCTGGGGCCAGAGAGGTGTCACTTTGCGATGTTGAACGCCATTTTCTTGCAAGTAGTCGTGGAAATCCTGTCCGTTGTATGGCGGGCCGTTATCACTAACAAACTGACGGGGGTATCCATACACGGAGAAGATCTTCTGAAGATGAGAAATAGTTGTTGGTGTGTTAGTAGAGTGTACGATGGCCACTTCTGGAAACCGCGAATGTTCGTCGACGAGGACCAACAAATACTCGCCAGTGGGAAAGGGCCCGCAAAAATCTCCATGAACTACATCCCATGGTGCTTGCGGCATTTTGGTCATCTTGAGTGGTTCAGGAGGTCGTTGGTTATTCGTTGCTTGGCAGAAGATGCATCCTGCTATAAGTGATTCAACCTGTCTGTCCATTCCGGGCCACCAAACCTTCGTTCACAAGCAACATCTTTGTCTTTACAATACCTTGGTGGGTTTCGTGGGCAATGGATAGGGTACGTTGCCTGAGAGATTTCGGAATAACTATCTGTCGTCCTCGCAGAAGGATTCCTTTTTCGGTGACACTTAGCTCATGACGTAGTTGAAACAGAGCTCGTATTTCTGGTTCGCGCTGACCTTTGGAGTTTTTATGCCACGTCCCTGATTTAAACTGCAGCAATGACTTCTTGTATGACTTTGTCCTTCCGTGGCTCCTCTTCAATTTCCGATCTTTCCATTGACTTTGGTACAGCGTTAGTTACTACAAAGTTAATATAGGCTTCACCAGGGTTTTCTTTAGGTTTCCCTTCCAAAGGGTGACGAGATAGAACATCCGCCGGGTTCGTCTTGCCAGGACGATGCTTGAGCTTAAATTGGTACTGCTGAAGACGCAGAGCCCAACGTTCAATGCGGGTAGGTGGTTTTGATTTTGGGTGGTAGATAACCTCTAATGGCTTGTGGTCTGTATCCAGTTGAAATTCTGCACCCACGAGATAAATGTGAAACTTCTCACATCCATAAACCACAGCTAAAGCCTCCTTCTCAGTTTGAGAATATCTTCGTTCCACTTGGGTCAAGGTGCGACTAGCGTAGGCAACAATTCCAATCCTTGTCGAACTGTGACAGTATGGCTCCAAGGCCAACAGGACTGGCATCAACGGTAACCAAGGACTTATGCTCGGGATTGTAAAATGCCATTGTACAGTCTTTGGCAAGTTCCTGCTTCACTGCCTCAAAAGCAACTTGCTGTCGCTGTGTCCAGGCGCAGGGTGCACCTTTCATGGTCAATTCCTCGCAATGGAGCGGTGATGGTAGCCAGATCCTTAATAAATCTTTCGCCGTAATTGGCCAAACCCAGAAAGCTCCGCAGCTGATTCACATCGTTAGGGGCTTGCATATTGCTAATGGCCTCAATTTTCTTTCGATCAACTGAAATACCACTCTTGGATAGTTCGTATCCATAAAAACACAGAGATTCTTTGTCAAATGAGCACTTTGCTTGGTTTAAAGTCAAATTCTTAGTGACTAGACGTCCCAGCAAGGCTTCTAAGCATTGATCATGCTCAGCTTCTGTACGACCCCAGATAATATCATCCGCGATGTTGCGCACTCCTGGAAGGCCCTCGATAGCTTGTTGAATTGCATGCTGGAACTGCTCAGGAGCTGACTTAACTCCAAAACAAAGTCTCCTGTATCGCATCAAACCACAATGGGTATGAAAGGTTGTAAGCGGTCTTGATTCTTTGTCAAGAACGAGCTGATGGAATCCAGAGTTAAGATCAACTTTAGAAAATCTAACAGCACCAGACATATCTTGTAATAAATCTTCCATGGTGGGAATACACGTATTTCTCCAGGTTGACTGGGTTTAGGAGCAACCACAAGATTTGAAACAAATGGAGTAGGTGTACCTGCTTCCAATCGTTCAATAATATCTTGGGTTTCAAGTTCCTCTTCCGTTTTCTTACGAAGCTGAAATGGAATCTTGCGTGGCTTTTGTACAACTGATTGAGCATTAGGAACAGGGTGAAGATGAACTTGATAATCTCGTAAAGCTCCAATGCCTTGAAATACAGCGCTGTATTTGTCAAGGATGTTGCTGAACAGCTGGACGGTGAGGTGAATGGATTGCAGGGGTCACTGAATCGGGGTTTTCATCTCCAAATAACAGAGGATCGTCAATAGTTGGATGAACAGTGGGTTTGGGAATGTTCGCCTGGTTGGGTGGTTTAGCCTGTCCATTGGCTGTCACAACAATTGACATTAATTTGTAGTAAACCCAGCTCTGTAGCGGTGGCATGTCCTAACAAGGACCCATGGCTCCCAGCTAACACAGAGAATTTTGCTGTGATGTAACGGTGTTTGGTTTCAATAACAGTGTCTACCGTTCCTAATAATGGGAGAGGTTTTGCTTGCATGTAGGCATATAATCGCATCTTGGATGGCTGTAGAGTAAGAGTAGGGTGTTGTGCCTTGAGCTTTTCAAAATCGCTACTGTCAAGGATATTGGTGGAAGCACCAGAATCAACAAGCAATTTTATTGGTACTCTCCAGAATTTTAACAGAAATCACCGTCCCTTTCTTTTGGTTTTCAATCTGACTGATATTGGCCACTGTGGTGGAGAAGATTATACTCCAAAGGTATAATCATCATCAGAGGAGGACTGGTCACAGTCCACAGTTTTTACGTTTGCACTATTGCTCAAAGCGTTTGCTCCAATCTTTCCAGCGTATTGATATTGATGTAGGATCGGAGTAAGGGTCGAACTGACCTAAACCAGAAAGGTCCAATCCTGTAGCCATTATCCTCGTCACCAATATAATATACTCCGATGGTATTACTGTATTATTAATAGTTTCTTTATTCAGTGTCTCTGGTCAACTGTCATTCTCCATTACTCTCGCCTCATGTTTATATCTCCCTCGCCCCACTCCTTTTGCTCGGTCATACACTACACATACATACAGCCATGCACTTCCCCATCCTGTCAACATTGTCAAATTCTTCCCTAACACCATCATATTTACCTAAAGCCCATGCATATAGGTCTAATGAGTTTGTGGTCAAAGCTGGTACTTAGATAGTTACAACTCGATCCCGGCAATACTATTGGATCCTTTATGGTTGGGAAACGCTTTAGCAGGTATTTGCAAATTTAATTGTAGTCCCTTGATAAGTCACGTTTGAGGGACACTTAAAACCTAGCAGAATCCCTTATTAAGACTGCCCTAAACAGAAGTATGTTCCCCTCTTCTTCTGCTTTGAGGATCACTGGGGAGTATGGTGGGTATGGCAGTGGGTGGGGTAAATTGATTGGTTGTGGTGACTCTGTTTCAGTTTGTGTTGGCTGGATTATCGCCAATGAAGATGGTGATACTGATTATCGCCAATGAAGATGGTGATACTGATGGACTTGGTGACAATGAACTTGATGAAGCAATTTTGGTATTGCATACAGATGGCATGGGTGTTATTGTTTCCTTGAGGTGAAATAAAAAATTTAAACAAGTATGGGTGCTCACTGTAAAACAGTTTTGATTGTGTACTGTGTAGCTAGTATTAATTTGGTACGGAAGATGACTGCATCACCTTGTCACCTTGCTAATAATAATTTACAATTTCTAAAACTAACAATTTCATTGAATAATTACCTGACTTTCAACATTTTTCAAAATCTTAATGACCTTAAGTCGTTTTCCAAGTGGCCTATAATATTAAATGCATAAAAATTAACTATTGACATTGTTTTCTTTTTGTTAACATACTGTATAGTACCAGACAATGAGAAAATAGACAAGTTTAGTAGTTGTACATAACGTTTCTTTTCTTAACACTTTGACTACTGAAGCAGCCAAAAACGAAATTTTTCATTTTTGAACCTTGTACCAGCAAAATCCAGCCAATAAAAACAACCTGTCTTGCATATCACAAAAAATTAGGGATCCTACTGAGCATATATGTTTTAAAACTGGCTTGAAATTTCAACATCATCCCCAAATGTATGCAGAAAATGTAGAAAGTTAATTAATGGCAAAGCCTACAATGTAGCTCCAGTAGTCAAAGGGTTAATTATGCATTATTGCAGCATATGACTGTAGTTTAGTCACAGTCACACATTTTGCAAGATGAATGCTGCTTACCGTAACCCTTTAATATACAGTAGTTGATCACTCCATTGATGAGTAAAATTGTCTGGTGTTAGCCAGAGTAAAATACTAAAGACACTTTTGGACAGCAAAGGATTAGTAATTAAGTCAGACAGGAGGCCATAATTATAGAAGATAAGATAGTGAAACAGTGGTAAACTGCCAATTGTGTATGTAATGCTGAAGGGCTTCCACTCGAAACGGATCAGCGTTTATATACATACTAACACAATAATTTGGCACTTTACCACTGTTTCACTATCTTATCTTGCGTTTCACACTGCCTATGCAGCACTAAAACATTTGACATAATAATATGGTCTTGATACTTATCATAATTATGTTCTTGCATGCTTTTATGTAAAAATAATCTGTTTTAATCCTTTCCTTCATCTTTGCTATTTGTCAATGTACATGTAAGCGTACTTTGTTATCGTTTTGCCAGCTATTTTGTTCTGTGGAAAATAATACAGTAACAAAGCTATAACTTCAAGTATGTGTACACATTGAGTTGATTTGTCGATGTATATTTCAAGCGTCAACTATTATAGTTCCTGGCGAATTTCAAGAGGAAGAAATTTGAAGAGTCACAAGTCCTACAAATATCAGACAAAAATAACATACAGTAGGTGCACATACCAGTAATCCAAACGTTGTTTAATTCTGTCACGCAAAACAAGTCATGTACGGTAGACACAAATATTTATTTCTGTTCCAAAAACAAATTTTCAATCACAATTTTGTGAAAATGCTAGGTGACTATATCCTGCATCTTGCAAAAGTTCTATACCGTCGTGCACTTCGATAATGTATAAGGTAGGAAATCAACACAGTGTGGGACCTGAGTCCAAGTAACAACAAATCTTGACATCCTATAGCCACGGGTTTGCACCTAACCATCCATTAGGGTAAGTATGAATGCAGATATTAAGGTATATTAATTATGCATTATATCACGCCCGAGATATCGGGCTGCGAGCAGGCTGTTGTTGTACCCAATTTTTCCAGCATGTTTTCTGTCAAAACGTCAAGTGTGTCTTCTTGGATTTCTGCATCTAAAATGAGTAATATCACGGTTATATATTATTAATCGTCATCGATTTGTATCCCAGGCTTATGACAAGAGTGAGTTTTATTGCCCAAATGTCTGCGTAGTAGATACAAAAACTGACAAAAGATTTCAAAGTTTTTACGAGTGACATTTAACCCTTTCACCGCCAGACTTCTTCTCTTGAAGAGTAAAATCGTCTGGCGTTAGCCAGACCCAGAGTAAAATACTAAAACGTCCCAACGGCGGTGAAAGGGTTAAGCTCTCATAGACATAGCTCAAATTACATGGAAATATTAAATAGCATTGATCAATTTGTTTTTGGCGAACTATGATGCCCAACTAAGCGGAAACAAGTCTCGACCACTACAAAAAAACTACTGATTATATTATATACTAATTATATTTTTAAACAAACAAGGCTTTTGGTCATTAATATATTATAGTTCAAAAACAATTCATGAGACTCAGAGGCAGTTTGATACTATATACTTATATGTATCTATTTATAAATAATCATTTTTCAAAATTATTTCCAATGTGAAAAGTATTACCGTGAAATGTATTTTAATTTTTTTAGGTGATGATCTTCCTATTGGGAAGGGTACTATAAATGTTCTTATAAAATAGGTGGTAAAGCCAATTATTCAATGTTTTGTTTGGGTTTCAAAAGCTGCATGGTGATACGATCCACTCCATATGCTTGTTTTTGAAAAGGAAAGTTGTTTGTGTGTATTATATATTATAGTCAAGGAAAACTCAAAATCATCTCCGAAGCTTATTACGCGATGATTACAGTGAAGGAAAACTTGTCCAATCGTGCTACCGATCAATTGCAACTTATCAAGAAAAATTGTTGGGATAAAACATGTTTCTCGTACATGTGAACTAGGATAGCTGAGTACCAAGGAACTTATCAGGGAAATCTTGTTTGTGACTTATTTGTGTGGGCTTAAGATTTCAAATTTACCATCTTAATTCAACCATCTTGTGCATTCTAACTGTGTTATGTAACTGGGTTATTTGTATTTCCTAGGTATACAATGTGCTTTAATGGCAGGTGTATTGTCTAAAACAATTACAATAGATCATGTCACATACCAGTTTGTGAGTTACAGACACATGCAGTGTTCTTTTATTAACTTTCCATGTCTCAAGAGTTAGGTCTACACAAAAGGAGCTAGCTAGGGCAGGGTAATTTAAAACCGGATGACTTGGGCATTTGTTTGGAAGTACTGATATAATTTTTTTTATATGTTGTAAATATTTTTTACAATGTTAAGGTACTGTTCTGGCTTGACTTGATTAATGTTCTTAGTTTATTTTTTCAATTTTTTAAGTGACGAGTTTTTACAGGTTTGTAAAAACTGCTCAAGTGCTCATATGTCAGATTTTGAAGTTTGCTGTGCATGGGGAGATATACGCGCATTTTTTTCAGCGTCCGTGCAAAATGGGCATCTGAGCAAAATATGTCAAATAAAAAAAATTATATTTTAATATAAAAATATTAATGTATCAATCTGCTTGCAACTTATTTAAAACTAATATAAAACAATATTATTGTTTATTTCACAAATTTTAAAGTAGCACATTTTGAGTTATTTCCTCCTTGTCAATTCAGACAAATTTTTTATAGATTCTTAATACATATCAATACAAGCTGAGTTTTTTTGCTGTGTATGCTGGGGGATTTTACGTTTGAAAGTTGCACCAGTACCAGAGAAAACGTTGAACATTTACTAAACAAATCAATCAACTTGCGGACGTGTTTTGACAGGTTTCTTTGAAATGACGCCGCATGTTTATTCCAGATCTGAGATATAGATGTTGTACACCGGACATGTTCGTTGTACAACCATAAATTTTGGTGTACATTTGGCGTGCAATTCTTGTTAAAAGATGCTGGCGTACACTTCAATATACCTTGTTTGATATATTTGCTAAAGGTGCTGTTACACAATGCGATTTTTCTTGCAACCTGCAACAAATCACTGAATGTTGTAAGTTGCATAAAAAATCGCACCGTGCAACACCGCATGGCAACTTGCGATTTTGTCATTTTTGCCGTATTGCAAATTGCAAGAAAAGTTGGATGGGTTCTACTTTTTGCTGCTACTTACAACAAAAATCGCAAGTTGTTGAACGTGTAACATCCTTCCTGCAACTTGCGATTTTTTTTCCATATGTAAATTTGTTGCAAGTTGCAAGAAAAATCGCATCGTGTAGCAGCACCTTTAGATATTAAAAACGCCATATCTGGCCTGGCGTGAGTCTGATTGGCGTGTAACTGCAATCTCGCTAATTACCGTCCGGCATACGAAAAAGCAACTTTCCAGACTGGAGTTGATTGGTTTGTTTTTAGGGAATTTTATCCCTTCAACGTTTTCTGGTGAAACTTGCAACTTTGAAACGTAAATAAACATTAAAAAATTCGCAAGCCTATAAACGGCGGCTTGCAAATGGCAGTATTTACCTCTTTCAATTAAATTACTTACCTCCCACATCCATCCATCAAGAGATCGACATTGAACAAATCTATTAAGTTGCCTTTGACAGTCAACCTTTGCATTTCTACCACCCACAATCATGATACGTAGAAATATTGCTATTAGCCTACAGTATACGGTAAACATTTTAAGCATCATCCAAAAATTTACGCATGGCCACGTGCTGGTGACATACTCTTGCTCAAGATGCAAAGTATCGCCAGATGGTTAGTGATCATATATACATTCATAATTGTGGAAAATGTTGATTTATCTCTCAACTTCAAAATGCATTTAAAACGTATATATGTAAAAATAAGGAGGTTTTAAGCAGACTAAACAAAAATTCTGTCTGAATTTGAGAAAAATGTGCTTTGATTAATACACTAGTATGGCGGGAAACATTGTATCACACCTACGCTTAATATTATGGGAAAATGAAATGCTGGTATTAACTATTAAAGTTCTAACCTTTCATGTCCATCCTTATGTGTGACAGCGCCGATGTAACCACATAAATCACCTGCATCTACAGGTTGCTTAAAATTAATGGTGCAATTTGATCTCGGAACAAATCTGCCACTCCCTTTTCTCGTCCCGTACACACCGTCTTCCACCACAATATCTTGGATGCTGTACATGGCGCTATCTTGGATGCTAGTGACTCGCTCAAGTTGTTCACCTTCCAACGTCCAAATGCTGAATGACGTATTCTCACTTGTCACACGAATGACACAATGTATGTATGATATGGTTCTATCTTTAGACTAACGTCGTGGGAGATTATTTCTTTCAACCTTATTTTAAGTACATGAAAAAAATGTTTTGTTTCTCACGATCATTTATTTTTTCTATTCATTTTTGGACCGAAATTGTTATTTTTTCTGATGTTTATTCTATAGATCTCTCCTGGGAGATAAGGGCAGTTTGGAGTGCTTTGCCACAAAAGACTTTTATTTTTTGTTAGTTTTTACAAATTTGTTATTTTTTTTAAACCCCTTGATAAGATGCATATACAGCTAAATCAATTACATAAAGGTTGTCCTGGCCAAAGCTAAAAGGCTAAAGCCAAAAGGTCGAAGCCAAGCGCGAAAATGCTCGTTAATAATTCCCAGAGAGGCAAATTTGGTTTATTTGTATGATTTTGGCTTATAAATATAGTAAATGTGTGCTTCGCTATTTAAATAGTAATTCACATCGTACTTTTCGCGTTTGGTTTGACCTTTTGGCTTTAGCCTTTTGGCTTTGGCCAGGACAACCTTAATTGATTTAGCTGTATACGACCTGAAAAAGGTAGAAGAAATTTCTTGGTGCAAACGGGATACAAAAACTGGAAAGAGATTAATAATAAATTTTTGAATGGTTACGGATGGAGATAAAGATCGCAAGTCTGCCTTGAAAATTTTTTTTATAAATTTGAGAAACTGGCACAATTGTATTGTTAAAAGAATGCAATTTCAATGTTGCAGGAACGTAATAATTTGCGTGTATGTATATGAAATCAAAGAAAAAATACTTAGGAAAAATAGGCGAATAACCGCTCCACTTAGCGTCTACTATATTTTTTCTAACACAATCCGTCAATTAATTTCGGACTATTTTGGCACTTGTTTGAACTTAACTCATCCATCAAAATGACATATTTGTTAAATCCATAAATTGAAAGGAGCAGCTATTTAATAATAATAATTAAAAAATTTAACCTGCTTGAGTCATCAAATTTAACAGAATTTTTAACCACTGACTGTCAAAGAGTTGTTGAGAAACAAATTTTGTCTTTTAATTTTGAAAATTTATTACTTTTTTTTTCTAACTTTTTGGATTTCTTTTTAACAAGACCTGGTTCCAAGCGTCAATTCAGCATATGCATTAATAGCCTCCTCCGCAGGCATCTCTTGAGGGTTTCATTAGTTTTGTTTTCAATCTAAATGATTGGAATCACCTTAGATATAATTGTTATTGTTATTGTGTTACTGTGGAAATTGTTACACACAATAGATGCCTACGGAGGAGGCTAATGCATTATATGAAGTTCGAAATGAGGTCGATAACTGCTGTTTGACAAACGTTTTCTGACTCCCACCCCATCGCCCACCCCACCTCTTAACGTGAGTTTAAGCCTAACCACAATCTCCGGAAAGAAAGTTTATTAAAGTTTATCAATTATTAACAAAATGTTTTAAAAGATCTCAAACTAGTTTGTCATAGGTATTTACAATGTAGATGTTCATTTTGCCTTGTCACCGTGGACCTTTGGAAGTGCCGGTTCTCTATTTGCTTTGTAGCAATTATTAGTGTAATTATTTCGCCTTACAACCATTCGATGGTAGAAAAACAACTGTCGTCTTTTGGGCATGGCGCACATAATCTTCTTAAATTTTGAAGCCCATACAAACGTTTGTTCTGCCACTGGGATATTCAACGCGGGAAATTTTTCTTTCAGTGAATCTGAAGAATCAACGCGTTTGTGATTGCGCATATGAAGACGATCTATGACTTTGTTAATTTTTAACCAGATATCGTTATAGGGTTCTGGCAGTGGCAGTGGTTTCTTTGCAGCCCTTAAACGGTCGAGGTTGCACATGTTATCGTATGCTAAAAAGAAATCTCCCCATTCTTCTTTAGGAACCCCTTCCAATCTTTGCATGAGAAATTGTAGTGTTAGAAGAAACACTTGACCAGGACCTTCAGATCTGTTGTAATAATAAAATATATATACATATATATTTTATATAAAAAGCTAACAACAACAAAAAACACCATTAACCTGCAAAGAGTATTTTTTAATAATAAGTACTTACACATAAATAGGATTCCATTTATCTATATGGCCACCTCCACGAACGTGGTGGAAAAGACCTCTCGAACATTTTCGTAAGACCTTTTGAGTTTCTCCCGTATCTTTGTTGCATCGCTCCTCGTTTGCCTTCTCTTCTGTTTCTTTAGGTTCGTCATCCTCCTGGCATTCTTCCAATACATTTGGATGGTTTTTTAATAAATCTGAAGTACCTTCAAATTACAAACAAGAATATTGCTGTATTGCTTACATGTAAAGAGCTATGAGGAAAAGTACTTTCATATTACATTTAACAGGTTAGTTTGCTTTATTACTAACTACTTAATAACCGGGAGTGAGGTCTTTACGGTAAAATATTAAACCGAGGTCTTGCTGTATTGACCGAGCGATAGCGAGGTTAATACGCTCAAGACCGAGGTTTGATATTTTACCGTAAAGACCGAACGGTCGAGTTTATTAAGTAGTTTATTATATGCATGGCACTTTTATTTCCAAATCAATCTTGACATTCTTGTATTTCTTTGTCTTCGCTTCTTTAACTTCGTCAAACACAAGAACTAGCATTATTTTCTGCTGTTTCTTTCTCGTCTGTATACTAGAATTTACTTTTATCATGTTTGTCGTCGCTTATTTCATTTATTTTGGTCGTTTTTCGGCAATAAAAATTTCGTATTAAGATTTTTTGTTTGTTTCCAATCGTTTTCGGAGAAGTCACGCCCAGTCAGCAGCCAATCACAGCGCGTGATTTTACCGGAAGTAATTCGTGCCATATAATAAAATATAATATTGCCCGACGTGGTAATCTCGGTCTTTTAAACCTTTAAAAATAGGGTGTTTTATTAATATCTCGGCCACTAATATAATCGTTAATCCCACTGCATGGATTGTTCGTTTATATTATATATCTTGTGTGTCTTATCATGTGTTGATTATAAACAGAATACATGGTTGTTTGGAAATATTAATTTGTGCACTGTTCATATCATGCATCATATATTTATAAACTTGTCATTAGCGTGTTAAGCTGTTTTTGATACGCGCTATTTCTTTTCTTATAATATGACAGGACGTCAAGGTCTTTTAATACTAGTATAGCACGCATGCAGTTCTAATCAAACTCGTCATACACCTGAATAAATTTTAAATCAAACTTCTGAAAATAAAACAATTTTCTAGTCAGATATAACATAATAAACTTTTATTTTATAAAATATCTTGATCGCACATGTCATTTTTGATAAACTTGTTTTGGAATTGGATGCTTTATTTTAGTGTATGCTGTGTTCTATTAACAAAAACCTTGAGATTCTGCAACATTTGACGACATTCTGTCCTTGTCAGGTAATTTGGATGTGGCATCATTGATCTGCTTTGCGTCGAACAGGTTAATTGTAGAAGGATCAAAAACTGAAATAAAGTATATATAATAAATATAAATGTTATATTTGATGTTGTCAGAATGTGAGTAGAATGTGAGTAGAAAACATGCCCTCTATGCTTGCCCATGCTATACAAAAACAGCTGCCTAAGAAGAAATGTTAGAAAATTTACCATCAATACGTTTTTCCACCTTGCAGTAGTCATGGACAAATTCTCTAAGATTTGTTGGTATGTTGTGCGTTTTGGCGAGTTGGCAATGAACTGTACAAAATGCAGACGTTTGGGAATCAGGCTCATTCGTACACACATTGGGATAATTCACCAAGGGAAGACCACTTATTACAGATTTTACTGGGTACATGCAGTGGGGGTGACGAAGTTTCCATATCCCATCCATTGCCACAAAATTCTTGCAACCTATATGTTTAAGAAAAAATGAATCCGCGTAAATAGATAAACAAATAGAAAGTTTTGAAAATAAAAGTAACAACTGAATAATATGCGTAAAATTGTATTACTCCTTTTTTATACTTAATTAATTACTTAATTAGTCTTATACCGAGTAGAAAAATCACTGATAATCTGAAATGTAACAAAAAGCTAAGTGACAGTATTACAACTATACAGAATAGTACCCTTTGCTTCATAGCCGAGGAGAACAATCATCTGGTGTGTGAACGTAGACCTCTTTCCTTCTAAGTTGATCTATGTGTTCCATGAAATTGTCTTTCATTTCGTCAATCGTACCTTTAAACCTCCAAGCCATATTTCTTTCACGAATTTCTTCCTCGATTTCATGCCAGTAAAAAGCATCAGCTACAACCCGTCGATCCAAACGAATGACTAAACGGATTATGTGAAGATTCTTTGTAACTAGCTTATAAGTGAAAAAAATTAATAAGTTTAGACATCGATTACGCACAAAATAAAATATATAGGATGAAAAGATAAAGTGATTTGGGAATATCACATGCAGCCTTTACAACAAAATGCTATGATAATTTTAACATTTAATGGATGAGTGTCAAGCCAGAACTGATGACCTCGAGGTTGACTTTGCGGAATGGCATGTGACAATGCGAACACTTACAGTATAAGTTTGTGAATGACAAAAATGGCGATTTTTAGCTAGAAAAAGACACCTGATTTACCGCCAGATTCTTTGGAAAATAAGTCTTCATATGATGAAGGAGTAGTTGGATTTTTTGGTTTAAAAACAGCTTCGTTGTAACTTTCTGAAAATCCAACGAAAGAAACCCACGCGTGATTTCTAAAAAGACGGAATTTAAATAACAAAATTTAAAACACCAGTTTTTGTCTATCTCGGTTTATGTGTGTCGGTATCAAAAAAGGTGTTTTTATAGATTTCAATGGTCTATTAAATTTGGTTGTTAACCGTTATGTGTTGTATGGAGTGTTGCAAACGGTTGCTTCAGAAAAAAAGGAAGAAACTAGAAGAAATGTTGGTTTCAGACTAAATCTGACAAGTTTGTTTTGATTAGCTACTTGGTTTTGACACTGTAAATGTATATTTCAAAACAAATTTGCGAACCTAGTTGTTATGAACTTGAAAACTATTTAATTATATATACTCCAAAATTAGCTATCAAATGAGAAAGCAAAAACAACAAATAACGGCCTTTTCTTTATATAAACACCATGCAACATCTAAAAAAAACTCTCACGCTGCGCGCTTGTTTTAATAAACATCACTTAAAATTTGATCCTTTTGAATTTTGAATACTTGATTTTTGTTAAAATCGTCCATATACTCGCGCTAGATTTCACGTTTTAGTTACAATTGTTACACTTAATTCATACTAAAACTACCTCTATAATAACAAACCATCGCAGTGTCTCACTTTCTCAGGTCGTAAAGCTTCATGATTGATATACATAGATAATAGCTTTTTTTAAATAGGGTGATACCTATGACATAAAAGCATAATCTTTGTTTTGGGTTTAGGTGGCCTGTTTACTGTGAAAACTAAGAAGTTTAGATAATTCTCGTGAACTATTCTTGACAACTTTGCCTTACGATTGATTTTTTGAAAGCTTTCATGGAGATATAATAGTAATAAATATAAATTTTTTAAACACCACGTTTATTATTTTATTTTTATTTGCTTATAGACGTATTTATTTATAGCTATACGGTGGTCGCAAATAATAGTAAACATGGTACTCCACAAACTTATATTTTAATATTTATAAATTTGCCCTAACTTTTATTTTTAGATTTGCTTTAGTTGGCAAAGAGGCTTTTGAAATACGGAAGTTGCGAATCATTTGAAACTGTTATAAAGTATATGTACCAACATACCCAAGGAAAATTTGATAACGACTTAGTTTGTCGTTCTACAAAGCTAGAATGTGTCGCTTGGACATATGGCCTTTCGTCTTTGTAAAATTCGTAGCCTTCTTTTGTGTTTCCAAACCGACAATAATTATAATTTATATCGCAGGCATCACACTTCCAGCAGACGTTAAAGGCTTTAGATGGTCCTGTGAGCTTGTAAACTGTAACCTCACTTGGTTTGTTGTGTGAAACCAAGCGCTTATTGCATTTTAAGCATGTGTTGACCGGTGGAGACAAAAATAATAGTTCTGCTGGTGGCGGAATCACAACTTTTGTTGCAAACTCCTTGGCAATAACATCCTGCTCTTCTGCTGAGTAGTAAAGGCCTAACGTTTTAAAAATTGCATCTAGTAGGTTTTTTCGGTCTCCTGATGCAATAATTGTTGGTACTCTGGATATTGTTGAACGTAACTGCGTCACAACAACTGGGCCATGTTTTACACACAGCACCGTTTCAAGAATAGTTGGATCTACATCAGAAAGTCCAGAATTCTCGATTTCCTTAATGCAGTCTTCAATAGCGTTCTTCCTTCTTTTTTTTCTCTGATGCTTGCAACATGGGCTCTAAACTTGTCTGACGTTGACGCCATTGACAGTAAAACAGTGGTGCAGCAACTCAGCTAAATGACCGTTTATAGTCCGTTTCAGCTTGCTTTTGAAATCCGATACGTATAATTGAAATGAACATTCCGGAACTTACGTTGCAATGTTCCGAACTACGTTGCGAGGTAGATACAAATTTAAGTCGGCAATTTTTTTCTGCCTAACCAAGTACCTATTATTATATTCTACACAACAAATAATCTTCTTCTCCGTGATTTTACCAAAGGAATTCAATTCAAAGCTTATTACTGCTGTTTTCAGGTGACCGCGCCGCGCGCCGAATTTTGATCGTTGTTTGCATTGCCTCGACTTCTACTTGACACGGCCCAAAGTATGAGTTCACACGGGGTCTAGTACAAGTTCAGTTTAGTCAAGGCTATTTTTAATGCTCGAATAAAGTTTTTGTCATTTGTAAATTAATGTTTATCACATTTCACTTATCCCAACGAACTGAAATTGAACACTAATAACATTTAACGCCGGATCCCAGACAGCAAGTTCTGAGATAATTATGAAACTTAGCAAACGCGGAAGGAGATGTTACTAGTGGAAAAGGTTTGTCCATTGATTTTACAGTAAAAGAGCTATTGTCGACAAGCATTTTAAATAACCTTGACTAATTAACTGAACTTGTACTTGACCCCATGTGAACTCGTACTTTGGGCCGTGTCATGTAGGAGTTGAGACAATGCAAACAACGATCAAAATTCGGCGCACGGTCACCTGGCACCTGCAAACAGCAATAAATTCGAACTTCACAACGAACTTCCGTACCAAGTTCCCAACCTTCCAACGAATGTTGACAAAACGAATTTCAAAAGCAAGCTGAAACTGACTATAACGGCAACATTTGTCGCGAGTTAATTAAGACGTTTCAAGGAAAAATGTCAGACGTTGATGGGCGGGACTTACAACGTTCTGTCAAAAAATAGTATCTGCGTTGTGTGTGAATTGAATAAGAACTTGTAAGCCCCGCCCAGCAACGTCTGACATTTTGCCTTGGAAACGTCATATAATTAATAGGCGATTGGTCAATTGGTCTCTTTTCCAGATTATATATAGTGACCCCAAAAAACAAAAAACTTTTTATGTTTATACCAAAAACCAAAAAATGTTTATACATTTTATTTTCAAATATATCAAATATTTCAAAATTAAAAAAATATTTAAAATCCTAAATTCCTGTTATAATCTGAACATTTTCTTAAAATATATTTCTCAGTTTCCACAGAAGTAAAAAAAATCGAGGCACGCAACTGTAAAATCTGAAAAATTCTCGAAAGTTGAGATTTTATTTGCACATTTATAACTACAGACATATTACACAAATTTAATGGACCCATATTTACAAAAGAAAATAGGAGAAATTGAAAAAGAGATATACACTGTTTCAAAATAAAAGTAATCCGAATATCAGGCAAAAAATCATTGAGATTATTATATCCAAAAAAGTCTATTAGTTGTTTTTTTTGGGTGGCAATATTGCCCCAAGAGGCTTTGCGAAACCGCAGGTTATGTGCCCCGAAGTCGGAAGTGTTTTTGTCAGCTGCTTGCTTGGAAGAGTGGATCGGAAGTGTTTTAAAGTCAGTTATGTGGCTGGTAAGTATCTTGTTCTTCAATACGCTCACAATGCTTACAATCGCACACGCCGATCGCGGTAGAACGGGTCAGTCTTACTACCAGTCTTTCTATGAATACCAGTTTTACTATGATGTGTATGTTAGATCCACAGTATTTCAAATAATTGACAATTATGTAGTCAATGTGTATTTAATATTCTGATCATGATGCTTCAAAATCGTAGTACAATATTTCAACTAGAGAATAATTATGTCTGTCACATTAACTGAAATATTATATTAATTACATGTAGTTATACCCAATTCTTTCTGGCAATTGTTTATCCCCTCTCCCAATATTTCTAATGGTCCACGTCTGAATTAGTGCGCTTGTACTTGGGATGGTGCACCTATACTCGGTGCCTCTGTCCTGAAAAGGACTTGAAACACCTGGACAACCTGAAACCATTGGAGAACAAATTAATGTAAGTAAAAAAGTATACTGAATCTCTATATAAATGTCCTTTAATATTGCAAACTTCCCATGCATCCATAGCTTAATTGCTTTTTAACCCACTTATTTTCTCTCTGTTTCATATTTTAGATTAAAACTAAACATCTGGTAGAATCATGAAAAGCCTCAGCAATAATGATATGCTGTTTAAAGTTGTGAGTTTGACGATTACCACTAATGTATTACTCTGGTATTAAATGACTTTATAACATCAACATATCTGGTATTGATCAAATAGCAAACTTAATTAACACTGGCATCTGCAGTAAAGGGCCTGTACAACCAAGTTGTCTATGAAAGCCCCAAAAATACATGTTTTAATGCAAAAACTGTGTGCATGAATTTATAAATGCTAAAAGTATATGTATCAATGCCAAAGTTATACAGTATAATTATGTGAACACCAAAGTTATATGTAAGAATGCCAAAAGTATGTACAATTGAACATGGTGATGCTAACTTGATATATAGCATGAGGAGTGATGTTGATAATGCTGTGGTGAAGCTGAGGGCAACAATGAGCAGTAGAGGGGCCACAAAACACACATTGTTTACGTTGTTGATTGGTACACAACTTGGAAGATGTTCACAAATTACAAGACCAAAACTAGTAAAGAAAAATCAATAACCACTTTAAATTAAATTACATCTAGTTCCACAAGATGAAAGGTTGTCCTATAAAATTATTGGCCCTTTTATGGGCCCTTTTACAGTATTTAAGCCATTCAATTTTAACCACTCAATTTAATTACAGTCAAACCCCTGGGACCTCCCTTAGCTGCTCACGCTGAAGAGGGGTGTCCGCTTCATTATTATGTAATATTTAAAACACGAGCAGGAGTGTTTTATCAGATTTAAAACCACAAGGGTGCAGCCCCGAGTGTTTTAGATCTGATAAAACACGTGATGCGAGTGTTTTGAATGGCTTCAAAAACGATTGGATGTTATGTTCATTAGTATTCTTTATATAAAATTGTATGTTCATTAGTATTCTTTATATAAAATTGTATGTTTATTAGTATTCTTTCTGACGTCAAGAAGTTTTATCAGGTATAAAACCACGGACATGGTACTGATTTCCTTTGTGTTTTCCTCATGAATTATTGAGTTTTTGAAGGTTATTTAACTCTTCACGAGTAAAAATTGTGCCAAATGGCACCGATGGGAATGATATTGTTACCTCCTGGGTCATAAGGGGTTAAGAAAACGTTAATTTTGATATAGATAATTTGTTCACTTAATTAAGAGAGGTTAATTTGCTCACTGGAACCAATAGTTAATAAGGATATAATTAGTAGGACAAGATACAAGAATAAACATAAACTACCAAAAATATAATTTAAAAATATAGCGAGACTGTGTGGAGTTACAACAATCGAAATATAGTAAGGAGTAAAAACGTAGGAGAAACGTGACGTTTTTTTTACCACGTTTCTCTCTGACGAAGGGCCTTCCCTCGAAACGTTAGACTCCTACATTCTCTGTTTTGGCAGTATATCTAACCTTACTATATTTCGATTGTTTGTTTCTACACTGCCTACGCAGCATGCTACTTTTATTTCACTACGTGGAGTTATGCTGTTTAAATTATATGCTGACAACGGCAACAGACATCAAACTCGGGCAACTATAAACCCTACTATAAACACCGTCTCACCGTCTGCAATTATTTACATGTAATAAACTTTGGAGGATTTTTTGAAGTAAGATTGGGTATTTATTAGTCACTACAGTCGCAAGATCTCATTCTGCATTGTCTTCCAACGATACGTAGGTTTTTATAGCCTTATAGGTAGGTTTTTTATTTACCTTTGTGTCGCCACTGTCCAATTTCTGAATAATATCCTGAAGCCAATAAATTTTTATTAGCCAATAAAAGAGTTTCAACTGCTTGAATCATGTAAGTAGATAGTAGATATGCACAATCGAACCGGCATATTAAGTCCCGTGGTCCGACATTGTAACATTTTTACCTTAATTGTATAAAAGTAGAAAACTCCAGCTTATTCAGCTAACACAATTCAAGCGCTGTTTACTTTTTGAGCGAGGGCTGAGATTAGGTCTGAGAACGAATCATAACTTCTGTTGGGCCCAACAAGAAACCCAACGGTGGAACGTAATTCCTAATTATTGACTCGTATGTTTACACTATAATGTTTGTTGTAAAACAGCTAAAAATCTCTACTATATCTCAAATTGTTCCTCTTATCATAACAACCAGTTGGATATAATTCGGAACAATACAGGTGCAGTAGTACAAACGTTATAAGTGAAACCGTCACGCAGTAAAATACGGGAAAATTAATTATAGCCTATTATTAATGCCCTTTACACTTTTCGCTCATAACGTTTGTTGTAAAACAGCTAAAAAGCTTTACTACATCTCAAATTGTTCCTCTCATCATAACAAAGAGTTGGATATAATTCGGAACAATACAGGTGCAGTAGTACAAACGTTCTAAATGAAACCGTCAGGCAGTAAAATACGGGAAAATTAATTATAGCCTATTATTAATGCCCTTTACAATATACACTATACACTTACACTATAACGTTTGTTGTAAAACAGCTAAAAAGCTTTACTACATCTCAAATTGTTCCTCTCATCATAACAAAGAGTTGGATATAATTCGGAACAATACAGGTGCAGTAGTACAAACGTTCTAAATGAAACCGTCAGGCAGTAAAATACGGGAAAATTAATTATAGCCTATTATTAATGCCCTTTACACTATACACTATACACTTACACTATAACGTTTCTTGTAAAACAGCTAAAAAGCTTTACTACATCTCAAATTGTCCCTCTCATCATAACAAAGAGTTGGATATAATTTGGAACAATACACTGTGATTTTCAAGGAGCTGTTTTAATCCCAATGGGAGGGTCAGAGTAACTCCCTTCGCTCGAGTTATTTTAAAGGAGTTATTTTAACACCATTTGTTGTGTTATTGTAACGCCGGCGAAAGGGTAGAATTGCAGGCAAAATTTAATCCCTTGAAGGGGGGTCAGAGTAACTCCCCCGGGAGAGTTATTTTACATTTATATTTTTAACTCCATTTATTGGGTTCAAACAACACAAAGAGTATTTGAAGGAGTTTTATTCACTCTTACACATGGAGTTAAAGCTTGTTGGGTTAATTGACAATCTTTTGCGAGTTAAACGATGACTGGGGGCATTAAATTAACAAGAATGCGAAGTATATTTAATATTTTCTGTCTACAATTCAAAGACGTTTCACGATAACGTAATGGCGATTTAATAACGGGCTTCAGCATATCAGCTTCGATTCGAGCGACACGAAAGCTTCTTAGCGTGGACGGATGGCAGAAATTAAGCCGGCCTAGTAGATGTCATTGAGATACTTTTCTATTTTGATTAGTTTAACATAAAAAATAATAAGTATATATACTGCTCGATGCTCACCTTCGTCGTCAAAGAGACTTGTTAAAATATATACGGTTACAGTATATTGTGAAGCGCAAGAACGGAATGTTTTTGAAAGTCAACAATGCATCATTGCAAACTGAACTCATCGTTTCTGGAAAAGCTGCTCGCGCAATAGTTGCCATGCAAATAACGAAGAGTACATCCCAGATTAAAAATATGCTCATTTATTAATACTGAATCTGCTAACGACAGTATTTAAATGATAATGCATTATTGATATGTACATGAGTTTGTGAAGGTTGATGTTTACCATGATACTTTTAGGCGACAGTAATGTCATGTACAAGTATAAAGTGTTGTGTTATATACCAAATGTCAAAGAAATAAATTATAAGATGACAATTTTCCTCAATCAAAATAGAAGAAAAATGGACTTTGACACTTGATATAATTATAGCAATTTTAATTATTATTACCAGTGTTGGTATAATTATTATTCCAACCTTTGACTTATAGTTAAAGTGCTCAAAGCTTAATTGTTGTCGTATTCATATCGTGTACAAACAAATTTTGCCCTAGCTCTGTTACCATACGGTGTGCATACATTTGTTGGTATATAGGAAGTGAAACTCATTCTAGTGGTAAATTTTCAAGTTTTCTGTGGCAGAGGCTTCTACTTGTACTTCATAGGACTGGAAGTGACCATGGAAGAAAATAGTTTTTAGTGGCAGAAGAACAAACTTAATATCATTAAGATTGTTATTGATTATGCAAATATTTTGTACTTTCCAGAAAGAAGGCAGATCATCTTCGCCATATTCAATGTGAAGGATGGCACCTTGCCTGTACTTGGTTCCACCAATGATCACCCATTTTGACCTATTAGAGATTTGGAGGTTGCATTTGGTAAATGTATAAAAAACTTGTTTTGCAACACTGTATGTTTAATTCACGTTAAATTTTTTTACTTTGTCAACTTACTCAAAAACAGGTGTTTGAATGTGTACCACATTTACATCTTGTGTCTCCACCCTCTGTAGCAAGCCGAAATATTCTAAATTTCCAGCATAATTACAATTTGAACATACTGTAGGAATAAAATAATTAACAAACAATCATTAATTACTGCATAATGTAAGTTACTATTCATGAGTCTGCCTGCAACCAGATAATCTTGGAGGCAGGCAGGATGTAGGCGATGCAGCCTATGTACATTGTACACCCACAGGCCGAGTTACCCTGTTTCCCATGTTTCCCAAGGCATAGAGAGGAGAGGGGGATAAGGGGCTTCAGCCCCCTCTGAACCTTTGGGGGAGGTTTATCCTCCATGGGATCTTTGCAGCAACTGACTTATCGTGCATGAATGGCAAAACATAGCACAAAACAATTATTTTTATGTGCAATAAAAGTAGTTTGTGCTTTACCCACCCTGGCGATAACAAAACTCTACAACTGTGAGTCCAATTGGTGCAGAGATTTGCCAGCTACAGTATAATATACTGTAGGCAAACAACAAAGGTGCTCCATATTTAATTAGTATACTACAGTACACAGTTACAGTATCTACTAAAATGTCTAATCACTTATTAATTTGTATGATCTAGTACTGTATCTGTCTGCAATTACTTGGTAAAAGAAAATTTTACAAAACATATAGAAATTTTTACAAGTGGCTCATGGTGGTACAGGGAGGGGGGATTCAGGATTCTAGAAATGTAGGGATGTGGATTTTTTTTTATTTTGTATACCAAATTTTATTGGTATTGATCTGAATTGACAAAATAAATTCAGAAACCCAAGGAAGCAACATCTTACAGGGAGTTAATTTGTGTAGCAATTAAATACCTGGTCCTGTTTCATTTCCTTTGGCAAGAAATGTTGACTGGCTACCATCTGGTATTTGTAGACGGTAGCACAAGCCTTCTTGGTGCCTTTTCGCCAGGGAGTAGGGTAAATTGATGTAGTTCCCTATGTTGACAGCAAGCCTCTTGAAGTAACTATGTTTGGCTTCATAGCGCATACACCAGACTCTAGACAGTGATCCTAAGCTGTCAATTTAATATGTAAGGAATAAAGGAATATATATATATATATATATATATATATATATATATATATATATATATATCTCATGCATTTGGAGAAAAATTGAAACAAAATATTTTGGCACTGTAGAATTATAAAAATTGGGTTCCCTAAGATACAGTATCAGAAAATATTTGGAGATTTGTATCAAATTAATTATGTTAGGATTGTTATGCTCAATCTTTAATAAAGATTGACTTGTTTTGAAAATATTTGTTAAACAAGAAAAAGTACAGGCAGCCAACTTAAAAGTGAATCACAGTGATCTGTACAGTGCATGTCAGGCATTTGTTTATTTTGTAAGCCTAGCTCACACAAAACAATGCTTGAAATGCAATTTGTATATCTGGAATATACGGCTTAAATAAAATAAAAGCATTGTGAGTTTAATTCTGTCTGAAATAAATACCCCTCTCCCTACTAGGTTGCCCAAAAACCGGCCACTTTGTTATTTTACTCTGTCTTACTTGTCAAACGAGAACCCCTAAGAGGGAAAGGGTTAGCGTTAGCCTCTCATTTTCACAGTTTTAAATATAACACGATTCCTTCTTTGAGAAATTTTGTCATAACCTGTAAACATGGGTTTCAAATCACATTCACCTGAGAGAACAATGAACATAAACAAGGAAATGTAAACAAACTTTGCGAATGTGCAATTGGGACTAGCTGTGATCATAGTTAACTGTGATTCATCTTTAAATACATTATGGGTTTCTAATTCAGTAGACTGTAAAATAAATTAATTATTACTGTTTATTTATTATTACATATAGTTACCACAAAATGATCCTTGGCATATGTATCATATAGTGCATTTTTGGAATAACTGTACACTCTGGAAACAGTTCTTTAAACTTTTCATGATGCTGCTGGATCAACACTTGAAGGTATGGTACTTTATCCTTGTTAATTGTTGGGGAAAATACAATTCGCACAATTTGTAATAGCAGACATAACAAGTTCCAATACTCGTCATCCTTGGGAACGCAAACTGTGCCAATTAAGAGAGGAAGATAGAGGGCTAGACACCACATCTCATTTGCTATAAAAATAAATTAGGTTTAACTGGACAATGTTGTGTATTGGTTTAAAGTAATCTTTTTACGTAGCTTAAAATGTTACATTTCATGATCTAATGTTTCGATACTCTGATGTAGTCATCACAATTCAATGGAATTGGGTCATGAGTAATTGGATATTAACTACATTATTTCAAAATGTTTTTAAACCATGCAGATCGAGTAGCATCAAACCGTTTCTGATTATTCACCTGGCTATATTGTTTGTCACTTTAAAAATCTTTAATCTTTGGTGTAAACAGGGGTATTATAACAGTAGCTTTATTATATAGAGTCGAACAATACAGTACATGGATGTGCAGAAATACATGTACAGTATGGAATTTATTTTGAATTGAACTGCATTGAGAACTATTTCCAAGCACTCATGCATTGTTCTGTTTATTATAATTATAGAAAATATTCCTGTATGGTCATATTTCTCCATCAAACATGGATTGATTTGATTTGATTTAGTAACTTTATTGCCTATAGCAACTGGTGGTCAAACAGGGCGAAATACCTCAATTGAACATGACTACCATGATGTAAGTGTTGGTTTTGCGGTGGGAGGAAAACCGGAGAACCCGGCGAAAAACCCTCGAAGCACAGGAGAGATCAACTACAACTCTACTCACATTAGTTTCCAGCTCAACAACGGGATCATTCCCAAGCGGTCACCCATCCAAGTACTAACCCCGTCTAACCGGGCTTAACTTTTGGTGAGAGGCAGCGCGCTAACAGCACACGCCACCCATGCTCCCCTTGGGTTGGTTGAATCACGATACAGTAATCGGGCACATGTGAGATTATCACTAATATTTCACATGTGTTTGATTATCAAAAAGTCTTTATAAAACACTGCGTTTTATGTAATAAATACATTTAACGTACCATGCTGTTTGAGATTGTGATCATCTGATAGCAGTTTCTTCCTCAATATCTTGGCAGGCTTGTTTGATTCATTATGATATACATAATGAAATGAAACAATTCTTTCGTTCAGTTCATCCAGTGTAAGCAACTTCTTTTCTAGGATATAAACCTTTAAAATTTCCTTCACAGTATACTGGAGCACACCTTCAAGGACATCGTGCATAGCGTCAGGTGGAAGGCCTCCGATAACGTGGAAGTATCTTGAATCATTCAAGATGGAACACTTGTTAAGTCTGTAGTGCTAGTCACGCGATAACACTACGCGCATATTATGCTGTTCGTGCGCAATGAACTTATTTACTTTTGGAACATTTACAAACTTTATTTTTAGTTTAATTATCTTAAACCTTTTAGGAAGTAGACTCGCCTAGATTTAATCGTACCTAAATAGCATTACCTTTTAATTTCCTTTTCACACGAACACTTGGCACACCTAGCCAAAGTTATGTTAATCGTGTTGACAGTAACTTAATAGCTTTTACGCCTACTCTTTTGCTAGTAAAGAAACACCATGTAAATAGTGTAAACCAGACAGTCTTCGCTTTGCGCTCTGAGGAGTAACATCTCTACAACTTGTGTATAAATGACGACTTTTCATTTGAAGTAGAATTATATATATATATCAAATATTATATTAGCGTTCTGAGTGTTTTTGTATGAACTCGCTCATCAGATTCGACACAAATCAATACTCACGCTAAAAGTCCATAGGTTCTGCTGAAGTGACATTGCTAATTACCGGTAAGTCTTTGACATTGCATATTATGGCTTTCTCTTGTCCGCAATGTGAATTCACTCTCCAGGAACTTAAAAAAAAGAGTATATACTTAAAATTATAGTTATACTCTAAACAATGATGCAGTACATACAGGGTACAGTATATATGTATGGTTGGGTACATACTGTATTACAGTAGATGTAGATGTACATCCCAAATGCATGCAAGTCATACTCAATTAGTCTGAAACCCCTGTCCATATTAGTATATGACTGTGCAATATGATATTCCTCTATATACTGGCAGTGCATGTCTACATATATGATTAAATTATCTGATATATATATATAGGTAGGTAGGTAGGTAGGTAGGTAGGTAGGTAGGTAGGTAGGTAGGTAGGTAGGTAGGTAGGTAGGTAGGTAGGTAGGTAGGTAGGTAGGTAGGTAGGTAGGTAGTATACATATAATTATATATATATATATATATACAGTATATATTATTATGTATACTGTACTGTGTGTGTGCCAGTAATAATAATGTACAGTAATACTGTAATGACTATAAAGAATTCTGATGGAAGAGGGCTAAATGAGCTCCAAGTTTGTTGTGAATTATACATGTACATACATGTGATTGTAATTCATCTGCAGTTGCCATACATTCTCGACATTTTCTGTGCGCTTGTGATCCCTCTTTAAAACCACCAATTTGCTGCGAACCCAGATTGTCTCCAGAAATGTAGGCTATTGTCCCTCTGAATTTCCTTATTTGGCCATTGATGTTAAATTCATAACCCTCATCCTCAATAAAAGACAAATAGAAAATTAAGCATAATTTCTTGCAACAATTATATCAGGATAATCTACCATGATTGGTGTGCAACTACCTGTGCAGCTTTTTTTTTATAAATATGATTGTATAGACCACTTTCATACAGGCCTACACTTTAAATATTCTTGTATGTGCATCTAAATGAGCCTTTCTGGCCTTGTTTTGAAGTAAGCATTCTTTTGTATTGCAGACACACAAACGATGCCAGAAAGGCTTATTAAGATGCACATAAAAGAATATTGAAATTAGTCTATTATGAAAGTGGTCTATGTTATACTGCTATGTTGAGGAGAAATTTGCTAATTAATTCAAATTTGTTTTATCATTACTGTAGATCTCAATGGTACTGTATAGGCATACAGTAAGGTTAATGTGGAGTTATGTATACTGTACATATCATTCATCAAGGCATCAAGCACTGGATCCATACTGTACTGCTTAAGGTGGTTACTGTTGACTATTGCAAAGAGCTGTATTGCACTGGAATGGGATCGCTTTTCTGGGGATATATTTCCAATTGTGTAATAGAAATTACCTAGAATGAATGATACCATCAAATAGATGAGTATACTGTATATTAAAATTGTAATTTGCATTGACGGACTGTTTCTGGGAAAGAATGGCACCAGATAATTTCTTAGTATTAACACTTGTACTCCATGAATTGTAAAAGCCAAATCTCCATGAGTTAGAGAGTATATTAAGAGAGGACTATGAACTTTCAAGATTATTTTGCCATGTTTTGAAAAGGCCCAGTCTGTAATTAACAATTAAAGTACTGCATTGTATTTGTTTTCTATTGTATAAAAATATAAACATTTATTCATCAGATTTTGGACCTTGTAATTGCTTTGATTGAGTGTTTCTTTCATAGAATATGCTATAGAATCCCATAGAATATCCTATTAAAAATGCAATAGAATTAAGTGGTCCCAATTTCTAAAATAGAATATCCAATAGAATGTTCTGCATGATTTTTGTATGGAATATTCTATTGAATATTTTCTTAAGGGTAATTATCACTAGTAAAGTAGCATTCTCATTTATTATACAAAACGTTAATATAAAATCCATGTTTAAGATATCCTTATTTTTAACTTACCAATTTTGTGGGTGTTTGCTCTTGAACCAAGAGGATTGCAAATCTCAAGTTCATAAAAAAAAAAGAGTAGCTGTAATGCTTGAGATTCCATGCTAAACAGTGGGTGGCTTTTGAAGACGTCAGCATCGCAAAAATCACTCAGTAATTCATCATGTCTGGTATGAGGATTATCAATCTTGAGAATTTATTAAAGTAGTACACAATTACAACTTTTAGGCATAAATTATTTATGCCACTTGTAATATAAATGCATATATGGTTTTCCCAATTGCATACAGTAGAGGTACACTCGATGAACTCCCAAGACCAGGAATGGGCAAAATGTCTGTCTGTCTGTCTGTCTGTCTGTCTGTCTGTCTGTCTGTCTCTGTCTGTCTCTGTCTGTCTGTCTGTGTCTGTCTGTGTCTGTCTGTGTCTGTCTGTGTCTGTCTGTGTCTGTCTGTGTCAAAAGACATGATCTCCTGTTGACGTGCGGATGGCCGGCTGCTGTAAGACTCGATGGATGTATCGGATTTATGACCGGTTACAGACTTTATTAAACGGGTTTCTACATGAGCATTGGCCAAAACCGTGATGGAAGTTGCTCTTATAGAATGATTTGTCAAAGGAGGCTCAATACCAGCTCTTTTGGTCATCACACGAAGCAAATTGCCCAGCGTTGCTTCGCCGACTGGCATATTTGAATACCAAACCACGTTGTTGACTTTTGTTGGATTTTGAATCTTTTGGACGCTGAAAGAGACTTTTACAGGCAGGATTTAGATGCTTCAAGTAATTTTTGATCGTTTCGACAGGGCAGATGCTTGAGTCTCGAATGCCGAAGATTTTGCCATCGGACTCGTCGCCGAGGCCGCCTTGGTGATTTTTTGTTGCCAAAACAGAACCAGCAACTTCACGGTTGAGCTCAAAAAATGCTTTGCCGTCAGGTGTTGACCTAAGAATGAGCATGTTTGGTTTCAGCTGCCTTTGGTTTTCTCTGCCTCTCTTGCCGAAGTAGAAACTCAAGTAAAACCAAACTGTGCGGAAGAGTTGTGCGGGGTCTACGCTGTTGGCTGGTCCCAATTCGCCGGTGCGGAAAAGCAACTGGATTTGCTCTTTTGAAATGGGTTTTTTGTGGACTACTCCAGCTATCTTGCCAGACTTTCTCAAGTCTTTGACAAAAGCATCAAGAACAGCGTTGGCTTCAGCAAAGGTGGGGTCACCAATTATGCTAAAACCTTTGTTTGACGTTTTTTTGAGAAACCTATCAATGGCAACTCTAATGGACTTCATTGTTGTTTTTTTTGTAGTACGATCCATCTTTCTGCCTAGCAGAAGTGTAAAATTGCTTTAAGCAAGAATTTAACTCTGGTTTGGACATTTCTGTTATGTACTTGTCGAATTTCTTTGTAAATGTAAACCATTCTAGAAATAGAACCGAAGCAGAAACGCTAAAATTTAATTTTTTAAAGGCCAAAAATATTTTTAGCAGCGCCACTTTACGTCGCTGTTTTATTAAAAATATGAAATTTTGCACAGATTTTTGTAAAACCTGGTTGTTTTACCTACCGTCAAATACTTTCATTCCAAATTTTGTTACTTTCTGTGTGCATTTTGGTGTACTATTTTCAAGTAAAACTTGAATTTCTTCTTCGTTTAATTCTGTAAATCTGGCAGCCATTTTTCTAGATTTCTCTACTAGTAGGTTATGAGCTAATATCCTACTAGTAGAGAACCAATCAGATTGCAGAATAGCTCATATCCAGAGCTTGTGTATATAATAAATATATATATACATGTTCAGTATCATTTATGAAGTTTGCGTACCTCTTCCAATACTGATTCGTTGTTCAGGAGTTGTTGTGTAAGCTTGCCAACAATGGAATATAGTAAGCGCAATCCTCTTTTAATACATTTCGCATCTTATTACCTTTCCTTACTTTTTTATGATGTGTGCCTAAAACAATTTTTTTTGGTTCCTGTAATTGAAAAAAAAGTAAAATACCTTACCTTAAGTCCCCTGGAGCACTTATTAATTAAGATCATCACAAGGGGGGGGGGTATTAGAGAGAGGGGGCTTATTTCAATTTATATCTCATACTTTGTTACAAGATCTGCTGTAGCAACGATGAATAAAAATATTTTAATGACAATTATTTTACTCGTAGCTCAATCTCGTGCTGACGGGGGGAAGGTCTTATTTTTATCTTTCACTTAATGGGGGCTTAATAGGAGGGTCTTAATAGAGTAAAAACCGTAGTTGGAAAATTGTTGTATTATATAATCATATTCTTTTATCTTACCACCAGACCGAGATTATTCTTGTAGTATGACAATTGAGATGAGTCATTATCCAATTGTGAAAAAGGCTTTCTTATCGCACAGTTTTCATTAAAAAGATCGCTAAGTCCTGGGATATTTTCCATAGCTATACCTGCGTTTTGCAAACAGTGGGTTAAGGAGGACTTTAAAAGATCAACAGTATTTTCAACAACTTGCGTCGTGTTTTTAACCACATAATCTACAATGGTTTGGGGGATCTTTCCTTCGTCTTTAATTTGCAGTAGACAGAGCGTTCGACCTGACAAGTCTCTTTGCTTCCGTGGCAACGTCAGATGGATTCCCCATTCCTTCTTCATTTTCTTCTCCATTGGGGTTTTCAAGATCGGTCTCAAGTGGTTCCTGTTCTCTATCCAAAGTTTCATCATCGTTGTTATGATCTAGCGGGTGTATGTTCTGCAGCAAATCTCCGTGCTTTCGATAAACATGATTCCTCAAAGAATAATAATTTGTGTACGTTCGCGAACAGCCATCGACCCCGCACAATGCATGAAAGCCGGCATAATTTTTATGTATTCGTCCAAGGTGATTCAGCAATGAATACAGCGTAGATCCAATAAAATAGGCGCAAAGATTACAACGATAAACCATATTCCTATGTTTTAAAACTATCGAATTCGTCCGGGGGGGGGGGGAAATTTGCTATTGACTTTTCTAAATTTCGCGCCTTAATTAATTTAACCGTTCTCACCCTACCCCTCTGGGGACATTATTCTATGGTAATTTTAACAATTTTTACGTACCTGTGGTGTTACTCCGCATGATTTACTTGTTGTTGTTTTTTATATTCTCTTTTAGCTGGACAGCAAATTTAATTTAAACTTAGAAACCGGTATTTATGAGCAAATACGCAAATACGCGTCACGACGTACGTGGGTGCAGTGGGTAGCGCAAAACTATCACGTGATAATTTGCAGCCTTTTTGCTTTTATTTTTTGCTTGCTTTCTTTTTGGTTCCGACCCTGCAGATTAAGGACAACTAATATTTTCGCAAAAGCAAGGCCGATATATGGACGCCAATCTTTCTCGTTTTCTCCTGGAAGCTGGAGTACGAAAAGAGATAATCAATATTTTGGAAGCAGAAGAGGTAACGTTTAATTATTTTTAATATGGAAAGAAAAACGGCCAGGTTAATGCTGAGATTTCGACCGCTTGTCCAGTGCTTCGTTTTTCATCATTTGAGCAAAGGCGAACAAGGCTAGAATTTCTTAGCTGTTAGCATAAAAACAAGCTATTGGCATGTATGTTAATTCTCATTTGAAGTCTGAGTGAACAGATTAAAATATCAGCAGACAGAATTGAGTAAGTTTACGTAAATATAACAAGGCAAAAGTTAGTTTCATGTTAAATTTTATTTGCAAAGAGGAGATAAATACACCAAAAGTTAGTGATATTGCACACAACAGAATAGGCAACAACAACACCATCAGACCATTCAGGCCTGTTCTGCAATATTAATACATTGACAAACTGATGTTTGTTAACAGTTGTGTACTTCAAACGATCTTCATTCCGCCACTGATGAACTCCTGAAAGGTTGCAGTATATTAGCAGGACAAATAGTTAGGATACGTAAAGGATTGGAAGGATTGGAGGAATTGGAGACAACGAATAGCCAATACAATACAATAAATGTTGGCAATACCGTATATACACAGCATAGCGAAATTGTGAGAAGCACATTGCCCTTGGTTGAACAGCAACAGACATGCATTTATATTGCAGAACAAAATGAGGAAACAGCTTGCATTTTTGAACCTGTTGAATGAAAACCATTGTTGCCTGTTTTCAAAAGGGAAGTCCATGCACCCAACGATTACTGGCTCAACACTTTTGTGTTACCTAAACAAGTAAGAATCAGAATATGTAAATATAAATATATAATCTGATGACCAAAAAAGTTTTATCGCTTCCTTTAATCAACACTAATTCTGGCAATTCCTTGTCATGATGAGCTCTGTTTTCTGTGCTTAAGCTTTTACGCAATAGACCAGTCAGATACCGATTGGAATAATTATGGCAATGTGCGTTAGCACATGCCGGTTTATTAATTTTTGTAATCAATAACATAATTATTAATATAACAAATTATTAAGAAAAGTAATTAACAGTTCGCACAGAAAAGGTGGGGGTAATACAAACGCCCACTATACTAAGAAACTAATATACATGTAAAAGAAAATTGCGTCAAGAAAACGGGGAGGAGGGTGGGTAAAAACTTGATTTCAGCTAGAGACTCTCTAATCCTGCTGTAGCCAACGTGCAGAGCAGAATGAACCAATCTCGCATTCCACACCAGATAAATACCGCGAACTCCTATCCGTTTTCCCGCGCATTACATTCATGTGATCACAAACATTCCGGGGAAATTACCCATGTGATCCCTGACACATTTATCTAGTTTTATCTATTTATAAATTTTAAGTGCAGGAAGCAATAAAATCTTTATTGGTATGCCAATAATTCCTTTATCGCTTCCTTTAATCAACACTAATTCTGGCAATTCCTTTGTCATGATGAGCTCTGTTTTCTGTGCTTAAGCTTTTACGCAATAGACCAGTCAGATACCGATTGGAATAATTATGGCAATGTGCGTTAGCACATGCCGGTTTATTAATTTTTGTAATCAATAACATAATTATTAATATAACAAATTATTAAGAAAAGTAATTAACAGTTCGCACAGAAAAGGTGGGGGTAATACAAACGCCACGAGTCTCCTTGGGTAAAGGAGACATACCCCACCCCATCATGACAAGGAACCCACAGAAGAAATGAGTACATACCTCTAACTACTATATAGCAATACATTCTGTCAAATACGTGTAAGAAAAGTGAGAAAGTTATAAGCAAACCTTTGCTAGCTGGTAAAAATAAATTGCATGCAAGCTGCCCCAACAAGTCATGCCCCTGCGTTGACTTGTCAGACAGCCGCAGATCTATAAAGACGATTATATGTAGTGTTCTGCTAGCCTTGCCCCTGCATCAGCGTCACAGTCAGCTACAATTCAGTATTTAGTGACAAACACAAACATTCCGGGGAAATTACCCATGTGATCCCTGACACATTTATCTAGTTTTATCTATTTATAAATTTTAAGTGCAGGAAGCAATAAAATCTTTATTGGTATGCCAATAATTCCTTTATCCATACCCCCTGTTGAGAAACCTTGGCAATTCCAGTGGGGGGTGGGGGGGGGGGGGTGGGTTGAAGCACTATAATTTCTAAGGGATGGGCTTTGAAGCACTATAATTTCCTAGGGGAGGGACTAATTTGAAGCTGCAATTTCCAAAGGAGAGGGGAAAGGTGGCTTTGAAGCAATGGAATCTCCAATAGAGAGGTTAAACACTATTCTGCAATTTCCAGGGAGGGGGACGAATAGCAGTTGGTATTTCCTGGGAGGGAGCTGACATAAGGAAGTGTTCCTCAACAGGGGGTGAGGATAAATAATGGAATAGCCCTAATTACACGTACACGTACAGTATATCAAAATTTGATATAATTTAACCCACTTTCTTGGAAATGTCATGGGATTTATTATATGGAGTTGTCAGTATGGGCCTCACCTGTACTGCAGTTTCCTGGAAGGAATAAAAATGCCCCACCCACTGGAGTAATAACATCTACTCCTTGCACGGATAAAGTAGATTTCAATACTTCCAGTTTCTTCCATTCAATGTTGCCAAACAGCATATTTTTGGAATTGTGAAATCATGTACTGTATTTCCTCAATTAAGCTGTCTTAAGCATGTACTTATTTATCTGTGGACTCAAAGGAGGGGTGCTTATTTGAGGTACGGTAGGTGCTTCTTCAACGGGGCATGTATTTATAGGGATGTTCTTATTGGGTCATTCCAGAAAATATCCACTCCCCCCCATGGAGGAAATATAAATGGATCCTCCCCCCTCTTAGGACATCCTAGAACAATTATAGTTAATGTGAAGTTAATTATACACCCTCCCCCTCCGGACAGCAAAAATTCCCTCTGTGGGAGGAGTATGGATCCTTTCTGGAATGACCCATTTAAGAGACACTTATTTTTTTAAGGGGGCACTTATTTTCTAGAGTTGTTTATCCAAGAGGGCACTTATTTAAGGGTGGATCTTACAGTACCTGGATTTAAGGGCTTATTTGAAGGGGCACCTTATATAAAATGAATGTCAAAAGAAGATCAGCTATTTCTCAGAAAGAGTAAGACAACAGAGATACTACAATTTCCAATAACGGTGATCTTATACAGTTTGAGAGGGATGCTTAATCAAGGAAATACAGTAGATCCTACATTAAGGTGGCTCCACACAGTTTATTGCAAAAACGAAAATACAAGTTTGAGAGTCCAAAACACGTGCATAATCAATTCAGAAAAAGAATAAAACTAAATGTTATAACAGTCTGACAATCAAAAACTGTTACCAAATAAATAGCAACAGTTGTTGCTATGGCAACAATGACGTTTCAAAATGGCTGCCAATTACCCTTGATTTAATTCGAAAAAAACTTTGGTGACCCCCAATTTTTTTTTCATTAAAACGTTTCTTGAAGTATGAGTAATCAATAAGCCGATTTTAAAAAAAATTCTGTAGAACGAATAATTTTTTTTTCTGGGAAAATCATGTTTGTTAATTTTTTAAAAAATTCGTTATACAGAATTTTTTTTAAATCGGCCTATTGATTACTCATACTTCAAGAAAGGTTTTAAAGGGGGAAAAATTGGGGGTCACCAAAGTTTTTTTCGAATTAAACTAGTTTGAAAGGTAATTGGCAGCCATTTTGAAATGTCATTGTTGCCATAGCAACAATTGTTGCTATTTATTTGGTAACAGTTTTTGATTGTCAGACTGTTTAACTATGCATAACATTCAGTTTTATTCTTTTTCCGAATTGTTTAATCACGTGTTTTGGACTCTCAAACTTGTATTATCCATATTTCAAGAAACTGTATGGAGCCACCCTAATACCAATTGGAAATGGGAAAGGAGTAAGGCATGCATGGTCACGTGAGCAATTGATTGAGACATGCAAAAAAGGAAACATACAATAAGTTTAGGATGAAATTGATGGTGTTAAGTCCTGTATGCACGTTAAGTTCTATATATGCAGGTTAAGTTCTATATAATGCAGGTTAAGTTAGAAGTGTTTAAACTAACTTATTATTATACTGTACCTTTATATATGTGACTTCACGTTTTCACCAAATGTGACAGAAGGCCTCCATGCTGGGCATCTAACAGGAAACAGTAGAAATGAGTTTACTCGTGATGTGTGTTCAGCCATACGAATGCACACATTGAACCCAACCAAACATCAATGGAGTAATGTGGCATTCGCTATAATAAAAGCCTATCCATTTCTGGCAGACAAACTTGGGAGTGGAACAGTAAGTACAATAAATATATAAAGTAGAAGTTACTATCGCAAGGAAGTGCTGCCTGGTACAAAATTGGATAAGGGTGTAAAAGAAATATGAAATAATTTTAAAAAGCCTTGTGTTTTTAAGGTTGTTAGTAGTTATTTGTTAGCAGTGCAGCGTTACAGAACCCTGACTATGGCGGACGCGTGAGGAGGCCAAGGTGGATTGATATCAAACTCGGGGTCAAACTGTGCGGGAGGGCTTGACACTGACCTGTGGGGTTTGAGCGCCGAAAGGGCAAGGAATCTGCAGGGCATGAAAAGTTGAAAACTGCCCCCCCCCCCCTCCAATGTTGAAACCTAGCGTGCCTGAAATGCCATTTTCTGCATTTTGGAGTGAGATTTTACAGAATTGTGAACAATTTTTTTTTTTGGGGGGGGGGGGTAAAAGGGCGAATTGGGGTGGACACTCCACTAGCCTCCTTTAGCTATACAGCACTGATTGTTAGTGAACGTCATTTAGGCAGGACGAAGGATAATGTTCCATCTGAAAATACTGAAATTTATCCCGGCAATTGAGTTCATTGATCCACTAATTAGTGAGGCCACAATGTTCAGAGTGCTTATTTGCATCTGTGTGTGGGTTTGGGTACGAACCGCGAGGCAACATGTGACTAGCATGTGACAATCAGTGACTATGTGAGTGACCCACTGGCCATGAGTGATGAGTCATAACCACGAGGTTTGAAATCAAATTGAGCAAAAAATCGAAAGAAGATAAAAGTTTGTGTTTAAATTGTTGAGGCTTTGCAAAACTGATGCGTGCATGCCAAATGCTTTCTTTCTTTGCTTTCCTGATGTCTGATCAAGTCTTTCTCGTCTCGGATGTGTTTTGTGTGTTCACAGACATAGTTATTGGTCAGTAATGTCGCTGGCAAGTATCTTGATATTATATACGCGTACACGCCGTAAACATGACGCTGTGTTGATATTTAATACCCGAAGCGACTTGACATATGAAAGCTGTACATGTGTGGAAATAATGCTTTCTTTCTTTCCTTTCCTGATGTCTGATCAAGTCTTTCTCGTCTCGGATGGTGTGTTCACAGATATAGTTTAATATTGGTCAGTAATGTCGCTGGCAAGTATTTTGATATTATATACGCTTACACTAGCACACGACGTTAATAGCTGTGTTGATATTATATACGCTCGACAATAAACGCTGTGTACATATGTCGAAATACGTTACGTTAAATACAGGCAATCGTGTTTTGTCAGTGTATTCCAAATTCACATTGTGTTTTTCTATCGGAGAATTGGATTGTGTTTCGACTTTTGTCTGTGATGCATGTGACAACCTGCGTATGTATGTCCTTCACGTACTATATATAGCACTGTGATTTTGCAGTAAGCCCGCGTCTGTCTTGTTAAGTCTTGAACAGCTTCGACCACAAGCAAATTATGCGAGCAAAACGTGTAAAAACGCCAGGTGAAAGGATAAAAGGCCAGGCCGGCCTTTTATCCTTTTACCTGGCGTTTTTACACGGCCGCAGTCAGGGGGTTCAGAACCAACATCTCCAAATCTCCAGATCCGAAAATTGATATACGCAGCTATATATAGCTCGGAAAAAAGACTGAGCACGAGTAACGCATAGGTAAAGAATAGTGTGCTGCCTCCCTTCGGTCGGCAGCAATTATTATTCATATCTAGTTCTGTCTGTACTGTACAGTACCGCCTAGAAGTAACCTAATGAAAAGCTAGGTTAACTTGAGTAGGCAACAGTTGTTTCAGTCAGAGGGTACTAATATTGCAATGTTTCTCGCTTGCACACATGATGAGCGAGGTACTAGCCTGTGTGACAGTAATTAAATAATAACCAAATAATAACCCTAATCCTAAACATAATCCTAATTCTAGTGTTCAATATTTTACTACCCCTTAACCTTGACTCATTGGAATGTAACAGGTTTTTTGTTGGGAGCTAGGCTAAGCCTATGAGAGCTAGGTGAGGACTTGTGCTTACTATATACAGGTAAATATTATATCCCAATAAAGTTAAGAAATAGCTCTACCGGTAACTGAAAATAATTGCTTTAGTAATAATAGTTGCAATAACATACCAGTTGAGAATGTGTTGTGAAGACAAATACATAGCAATGAAGAACACTTTATCCATATACATACGCTTAGCCTTTTATACCTGCAAAACAAAAGATGTGAAGACATTAATTACCTGTATAAAATTTCATTAAATTAGTCATCATGGGAGCAGGCGATAAAAAATCGGTTCAAAAACCTAAGGAGGGAAAAGATCAAGTAATACTGAAACCTGCAAGACTGAAACCAGCAGCCAATCAAAGCAGATAAAAAAAGAAGACCAGCCAACAAGCAACAGCAGTGGAGAAACAGATGAGACAGTTAAAGAGCACTGTTCCACAATGAAGAAAGAGATGAGTAAAACATATAACAAAAATTTGGTGTTGGTAAGGGAGCTCATGGATGCCACCTATCAGGCCAGAAGGATATAAATTATGAACAACCCAACAACAATCGAAGCCACCTAAAAATATATCCAGCACTGAAGTTGGTTTCTGAGGTACATGTAATACATTCTCTGTTTACTGCTGTAGAGCATGATCCAATGCAAACACTTGGGATATTGCTTGACTCGCCTATGGCTCATTTTTTTTTGTTACATCGCTTTTCTCAAGTCTCGCAACATGTCATGTGTTTGGATCACACTATCCAAACACAGAAAACAATTTAGTATGCCTTAAAAAATACAATAACTCAGAATCCAGAGACCAGTTGTTCGAAGCTTGGATAGCTTAGTTCTCTAGTGGATAATCCTATCCAGTCAATCCATTCAATAGTTATAAGAAAAAATAGCATAGGAACATGTTGTTGAAAATATGGATATGGTATTCACTTGCTATTTTTCTCAGATGGCCATTCAATGGATAGAAAATATATTCACTGGATAGGATGTATCCACTGGATAAGCTATCCAGGCTTTCAACAACCGACTGCAGTGCTGTAACTGTATTTCTCAAATTCATTAATAATTCATGAACCGAAAACAAAGGAAATCAGGACCGAGACGGAGGTTTTGATATCGGAGGAAGAAATTACATAAATTAACCCAACTTTCGCCTCGATTTTCTCTTAAAATACTGATTTGTTTAAGAAGCTATATCATACACTCGCAAGAGTGTTTTATCAGGATTCCAAACACCTCGAAATTTGTTCAAAAACCTCGGCTTCACCTCGGTCTTCAACAAAAGTCTCGGTGTTTGTTAATCCTGATGAAACACTCCTCCTCGTGTATGATATATAACGTACAGTACTGATTTTACATTTACTGGGGTAAGTGATATCTTCGCAGTACCTGTAGGTACAGGTACATTCCAATGACATCAGTACTTACAATTCAGTGAATTCACCCTCCTACATGTATATCCCTTTAATAGTTGAGAGCAGAGTTTGAAAGGATCCTGGAAAAGAAACATGTGACAAAAATGATGATTGACAATTACAAAGGTGTTTGGCAACCGAAAATCATCCAACTGGCTCGCACTAAAAATTCTATGAACAAATTAGTGCAACAAATGGATGAAGCAATTGAACAGGATTTACCACGCAAATCAGGTGAGAAGACAAACAAATAATTGATATAATTATTACAGTATATAAAAATACTGTTTTATAAGGGTTTCCACTACTAATAATTAATGTATTGTACATGTAAATTTACTAATAAAACATGTGAGTGAATTATTAGCGATAATCTCCATGTGGCCAATTATCAATACGTTTGTTGGGAAATGGGATATACAGTATATGGGAGATTTCATCACATGGATGTGTGGAAATATGGAATTTATTTCTCATGTAGAACGGGATACAGTATCTCACTCATTATTCACTGCACTCACTCGTGAGATATCCAATTCAACACAAGAAATAAATTATATATTTCCACACATCCATGTGTTATTCTCTATCTTATCAGCAGTACTGTATACTGGTAATACACTGTATAAAGATAAAATTTCATAACAGTACAGTTCACAATTTATGTTAAGTACAGAACATGAAATTACACTAACTGTATAAGCTTGGGTTGCTGTGGGTAATATGTCGAGTCCAGTCTTTACACACACCTATGTATCTAAGTGTGTCATAAAATCGATTTTCTTATGGCAACCGATGTTTGTTTGCATGCTAGATGATAAATGTTAACTGCCAATCTTCACAAAAATTGATGCATTGGTATACTGTAACTGACTCAAATTCAATCAAATTCGACATTTCGATTATAGTGCAATGTCCAAAATGGAGACTAGCAGAAGACATATAGTACTGTATGTCTGGCTTGGGCAAATAATTAGTTGAAAACATATTTAATCGAAAGTTTGTTTTAGACGTCATGCACAAACATAAAATTTGATTGCTCATGGTTATTTGACCATAGTTGTGTTTGACAATAATAATAATACCCATCCAAATACTTCATAAGCACACTACTGTGATTATTCTCAGTCACCAACAAACAAACAACACCTGCATGTTTATAATTTAGTGAATAGTAGTGGTAAACTGGTCTCATACTTCGTTCTCTTTTTTATTAGACATTGAGGGCAATTTTTCCATCTTATTGAAAACAATGTTGCAAGATCGTTCATGCAAAACAGACACAGTTGCAAAAATTTGCTCAGTAAGTAAAGCCAATTAATTACATGCCAGTTTAACATACATGTACAGTATATATCATGATTTATGTACCTGTACACTATGTAAGTGTATAGTGATGAGTCGTCAAATGGTATACTGCCTAAATGGTATACAGTAAATATGTACACTGCATATATTCCATATTTTGCATATATTCCATATTTTGCTCATTTCAACAAATACTTTTCAACACCATTATTACTTTCAACGGCCTCTAATATTACGCAATTAGTAAATGAAAACTTGTGTACATGTACTATAGATTCCAATCCATCCCTCACTGCTGACAAACCAAAATAATTGTTGTTTTATATTAGTTTAATTAAGTGCGCTTCCATGATCATAAGCCTTCTATGGTTACCAATACCAAGTATTGGCAGTGCATTTTAATACATCACCACATAACCTTGAAGATATAAAATTTGTTGGTATTGAAAAAAGTATTGTATTTGTTGAAAATGAGCAAAATATGCAAGATAGATCAGTGGCGGGTCCACGGGCAGGTGAGCACTGATAGTATACTGTAATTATTTCATTGCTTTTTACTGTCAGGAAGAAATAACGATACAAGATATACAAGTAAAAAATCAGGCATTAAGCTTAATATTTTCGATTTAATTTCAGCACACTTTTCAACGCGCGGTTCGGAAGTTCGTTGCGAGGTGTCGAATTACGTTTCGAATTACGAAGTTCGAATGTTCGATTTGTAGTTGGTAATTTGGAAATCATAAGAATCGAAATAAATCATATCAAAAGAGAAGTCTGGTCGACGGAAAGGTTTCCGTAAATGCGAATCAATCGAACTTCGTAATGAACTTCTGAACTGATGCTTGGCAACGAACTTCCGAACCGCGCGTTGAAAAGTGTGCTGAAATCGACAATAAGCTCTGTTTGCTGTGATTCCCACCTTTCAAACAACCCTGGGTCTGCCACTATATGTTGTTCACTAAAGAGGCTTTACTGGACAGCGCAGTTGCTTATTTTAAGAGAAATGAATTTAGAGAAAGATCAGAAACCGCATCAATTTTTATATGACAAAGAACCTTAAAATTATTATTATGTAAATGATTCTGAAGCTATATATTTGTAAAGTGTACACTTTCATTGAACAGACATTGTCAGACTCAAGGCTGCATAACCCTAAAATTATTTATGGTAATCTAACTAATTTTTCCTACCTTTGTACGTTCATTTGACATTGTCTAGGAAAATGAATCCATTGACAAAGCGATCGCCTCTACAATTTCCCCAACGTTGATCGGGAGTGGAAGCTATGAAAGCATCAGTCCGCTTTACATTGTTGCTGAAGGAGCAGTTGTTTTATCCCTCCCTGGTATGGATCTAGCGCGATCCGTTGTATTGTTGCTGGGAACATTTTACTCGTTTAACGTGAAATATCCAAAGAATGGAAAGAGCTTCTTCACGTTCATGGAAGCCATCCTAATGGATAAAAGCCACGAAGCGAGAAAACGGGTCGTCGTCAACAAGCTTTTGCAAGACCTGCATGCATTGTAATAATACGCATGCATACACTTTTATAAGTCTCTATTACTAATAATACAGTATTACCTGTATTTTATTGGAATATTTCGCCTGTGATTCTTTTGAGACGATTTCTGCTCAGCACTTGCTGTTTGTAGTCGCTGATAGTGATACTACTCAAAACAGTAGAGCGAGACTTAATAGACAGCCTGTTTACGAGTTACTAGTAACAATTGGATGGCTATCACGTGGACGTGGATGATTTGAAATTGATACGCGGTTATGTCTCGCTCTACTGATTTGATTTTAAACTGATCAGAGGTCGCTGATCATATTTCAAAGACCGACAGTTTTGACATGTTGTCTTCCGTTCTAGTAACAATATTACGTTGAATCACGGTTGAATCAAGATGGAAGGCAAAACGCCAGACAGACTGAATTTTTGGGCATTTGTGTTGTTAAAATATTTGTTTATAAAAAATAATTAAAAACCCTTAAAGACAAGTGGAGAAATACTTAAATTTTATCCATACCTGGAGTTCTCGACAAAACGGATGACAAAACGGCTGCAGGAACGGTAAGTTGACACTGGAATATTAAATAACTTTTGATTTGATCTTTATAGTTGCTTCACAAAATCGCTTCGATGCCAAGGCAAGGCAGAAAAGTAAAAAGAAAACCCGGAAGATCATTTTAACTCTAAAACACGCGGTTAATTTAACTCCACAATTTGACGAGTTAAATTGACTCTTAATTTAGCGTTATTGGGCCCTGGGTCTAATGTTGGAACAGGGCCAAAAATTAGTAGTAATATAACTACTCAAAACTTGAATTTGGCTTGTCTACACTGCCATGCAGAGACCTGTAAGTTTTACTTTTCCTAGAATCAGCCTGTACAGCAATAATAAATTTCTGGGATTAAAATGTTACGGGGCCCCATAATTGCCCTGGGCCCCAGGGTAATTACCCCACTTACCCCTCCACTGGGTAGGTCCTATAACTGCATGCACTTATAAATAACATTTTACAGTTTACAATTATCATCACCTTGCTTGTTGTATCTTCCTTATTTTCAAGATCATCACAACTAATTATCTGAAAAAGGAAAATCATTATGATTAAAAATTACTATTTGTGCAAAAGACTGCAGTATTCTCATTTTATTACAATCTTTACAGATTCTCATGATTGTATCAGTACCGGTAATAGATTTGTAAGTTGTAAGTTAAGCATACCATATTTTATATAATATATATACCGGTATACATATATACCAGTAGTTCAATCTACAGACACGGTGTTTCGCTGTACTACATACAGCTCATCAGTGTAGCTTGGAACAATCTGAATGAATTTCACAATTACTTATACACATGCGATCGTCGGTGACAACCGCATGTGGGACAGCATCGGTGAAATACGCATGAAGTGCGCATGGGCCCAGAGTGCTCAAACTTCCACAAGGGTAGTGAGTGTTGCATACATATATATATATATATGATGATCCCGTTTAGGGTGAAACCTCTGGTAGCGAAGACTTTAAGGTAAAACTATACTTTATACTTTGTATTTTGCTCTATCTATATGGTATTGAGCACTCTCTAACATTTCGTGAACCATAACTCACTTATATATATATATATATATACATATATATATATATATATATTGGTGGCAGTACCATGGATGGTAATTAATTTATAAAACAGAAAAAATATAGAACCTCTGGATGCATATATAAAACAACACAATTTTCCATGAGCTATAAGCTTCAGATTGGCACTCCATAGCACTGCCAATTATTATAGGTCATGAAAAAATATATGGTATTAATTTTACCTTGTCCCTGCCTTTATTATCCGTTATTTCTCTAGTTTTCTGTTAAATAAAAAAAAATAGGAAGAGAATTAAAGAGACATATACTGCATGCATGTTAACTGCCACTCTCCTCAGTATGTCAATGCTGGACAACACCTTGCTAGAGTGTTTGCTAGATTGTCAGCTGGCTCAATATATTGGTTTGTAACAAATTTTTTTCCAGTCTCACCAAGATAAGAAGAGCTTAACCTTATTTTTATCCTGCATCACCAACTCTGAATGATTTAATTAATAAATAAATAATCAGGCTCATCTTAAGGGCTATAGGTTGCTGTCTTGTACTCTTGTACTACTATTTATATTAGTATATTTATTTCTACTAAAATCCCCCTCCCCAACATACAAGTACACCTGAGACAGCCTTTATTATTTTACATTGCTTATATTGTTCACCAGACGATATTATTCATCAAAAAGAAGGGACTGGGGGTATTTTTATGTATTTTGATCTTTGGTAGGTTCGAGAGCTGGGATTCGGCCCTGGGTCAAATGTTGGAACAGGACCAAAAAATAGTAGTAATATAACTTCTCAAAACGTGAATTTGGCTTGTCTATACACTGCCATGCAGAGACCTGTAAGTTTTACTTTTCCTAGGATCAGTCTATACAGCAATAATAAATTTCTGGGATTAAAATGTTACGGGGCCCCATAATTGCCCTGGGGCCCAGGGTAATTACCCCACTCACCCCTCCACTGGGTAGGTCCTAATAACTGCGTGCACTTATAACATTTTACAGTTTACAATTATCATCACCTTGCTTGTTGTATCTTCCTTATTTTCAAGATCATCACAACTAATTATCTGAAAAAGAAAAATCATTATGATTAAAAATTACTATTCGTGCAAAAGACTGCAGTATTCTCATTTTATTACAATCTTTACAGATTCTCATGATTGTATCAGTACCAGTAATAGATTTGTAAGTTAAGCATACCATATTCAAGGGTAGTGAGCGTTGCATTATCGCTAATAGGTACCCACGGCAACTTCATATATATATACAACATGAGCTAGCTAGCTCCTTGTTGTATCAGATACGCAACCTCGAGCCGAAGGTGGTTGTACATCTGATACAACACAGCCACGAATGTTGTATATATATAACTTATTACAAATGCATGCATGTAAATATAACCATATTTATCAACTATTTTAGCAATATAATTCATTAATAATTCATTAAGAAAACACAAACTCTTGATGTACATCAACTTTAGGTTTGATTTTCTTGGCGAAAATAGAGTATATATTATATACTCTATTTTTGCCAAGCAAATCAATTGAAACCTAAAGTTTATAAGTTGTACATAAAGAGTTTGTGTTTTCTTCATGAATTATTAATGATATTTTATATATATAATTATATATATATAATTATATATATATAATTATATATATATAATTATATATATATATATATATATATATATATATATATATATATATATATATATATATATCAGTACTGCACCTTTCTCTTATATGCAGAAGGCTTCCTTTGCTGGGATAACTTCCTTCCCAATAATAACTTCGCCTTCGCACGGTTGATTGTGAACACTCCTTCCTTTCCAATTTGGAAAGAACCATAAAATGTAGTTAAACTAGGAGTGTCCACAATCTCATCCACTAATGCCATATTTATTTTTGCATCTTCTTCACTGGTGTTATCGCACCTTTTTAGTGCCCCAGCTCCTTTAAACTAAAAGAAGATTAAGTTATAATTAAATAAAATTTATTTTTATTTATTAGTTAGTGAGAATGGAGTGCAGTTGATAAAATCAAATGCCTTAGTTTGCACTGGCAATACATTAACCTGCAAATTACCCCGGGGAAAAACTCAGACAGGGACTGTCTCACTTCATAACATTCTGATCACTACAGGCTGGTACTACTAGAACTACTAGGTCTATATACTTACTCTACTAGAACTTATAACCATGCAGGTGTATTAACAGCTAGCTAGGTTTGTAAATAATCTGCTCTGCTACCTGAGTTCTGGTAGTACCGTAGCTCATATATAATTGCTTATAGAGTTCCCATAGCCAAATTTCCCTAATGCTAGGTAGAAGTTCTGGGTTTAATTTTCATATGAGACAGTTGAGATTTTCTTTACTAATTTACAACTTGAAAACAATTGAAAAAAATTGTACAACAAACTAGAACAAATTGCATTTTGTAGTCAGTATGCTGTTACCTTTTCTTGGACTCGCCTCATCTCAGCTAGCAAAATTTTATTGAGGTCATTGTACTTCAGATTAACTGCCTGCGCAGTCATGTTACTTTTTGCCAATTCCACTAATCTTTTTTCTTCACCTCCTGTGCTGCTACCCTGTGAATCATCATTCGTCCTAATCGTAACAGCTGGTTTGGAATTTCCATTGGTACACACATCTTATTATAGTCGTCATAGAAAATAAAACATAAGCATTTCATTGTAAACTGATGGATCGATACAAATTAAGACATATTAATAGACATTCAAGCGACTTAAATATTATCATAATAATTAAGCAATTAGTGCGCAGTGAGCTAGATCATGCAGTGCTTCAATATAGTTTTCAAAATTAAGCATTGAAGTGGGCCAGTGGCCATTATAAAGATTTAAGGGCTAAAATCCATCAACATGAATATGTATAAAAGTAAAATGCATGATATTTTAATGTCAACCATCCTTTCTCACATTGTGAAAAAGAAAGCTTGGCCAAATTAATGCATTTATAATTTCCATTTTTATTTCATGGCTTTTGGCCCTTACCCATAGTATAATTATATTTAGTTTATTAATTCTGTTTATGTTTACTATTAAATTAATGTAGACAAAAGCAGCTGACAGACATCCATAAAAAATTAGTTCGAGGACGTTGATGAATGATGAACAAATGCTCCAAATTTTGAATACATAACAATATATATATATATTTATTTATTCATAGATTTTTATATTACTGTGTCCGATAATAGAAAATACGTTTTATCCATACCGTTGTTTTCCTTAAGTTCATTTAATGCATTGGCAAATTTTATTTGCCAACAAATGGGTACGTGAAGTGCATCAAAAAATTGTTGCTTCTCTGACAATAACTTCAGGTCATCCAAAGTTTCAAACTAAAGACATTAGATACATATATTATTTCAGACCAGTCAAGACATTGAGCAACATTTACCCAGTATGGACCAACTATGTTTGGCAAGGTCCGTTCTCTACTATATTTAATTCCTGATTGCTCGTTTATAGCCAATCAGAAACAAAAAAAGTTTTTAGATCCTGTACCTCCACAAACTGATTTCTTTTATATTACTTAATAAACTTTTTGATTTATTTATTACGTTTGAAAAAAGTGTATTTTAATCTTATCAGTATTTTCAAACAATGTTTTTCAACATTTATCACCCCCCCCCCCCCCCCATCCCCCATCCCCCAGAAAAATAATACTTCGTCCCTAACAGACCAAATATGTAGTCTCGCGTGAACAGCATGTGTTAAAGTACTCGCGAGAAACGCGCGATTTTTTGTTATTGTACCATTAATTTCATTTTGTACTATTTTTTTTACATTTGTACATGAAATCTCAACAAGCCATGACCATTTGTACATGAAATCTTAACAAGTCAAAAAGTTTAACTGAGAAATCATAGTTGTCACTTCTAGAGTAAAATAGAGCCAGCCTAGCTCATTCTTTCATTAGTTTACTCGAAAGCATTAGGGCACTGAGGTCAGTAAAATCCTAAACCATATTTTTTGGTCTTCGGTATGTGTATATTAACACAAATGACTAAAACAATCATATCAGTTTACCTTGCTATCTTCCACAATAATTTTAGTAAGTCCGTCCAGGTCGTTTTTTCCTTAGAAATTCTCGTGCATCGCTCATGATGAACAACAGAAGTCAAATGGCCCCAAGTGTCTATAAACCAAACAAAAAAAAACAAGCCAAAGGTATTAAAAAGAGCTGCGTTACGTGCAAATACTCGACTTTACACATCTACAAGTCTTATTTTTGACACTTACCTGCCAATAGTGCTACTTCGTTGCAAGAAGAGAGTCCTTTTTATCAGTATAAAATTTCACAAAAAAAATTAGATGTTCGTTCGCGAAAAGCATATCAAAAAGTGCGGGAAAAGCAATTTGCCAAAGCATTGTGGGATATCCAGTCAGTATTTTAACTGTCCAGCGATCAGCGGACACTTGGTGAAGAAAAGATTAGACAATGTCGGATGAAATTCCCTGTTTTTGCTTTAACTGTGCTGGTAATCTCTGCAGTAGAAGAACTGTAAGACGTCACTTTGAACGTCAAGGTGAATTAAATCATGGTTTTATAGAAGACGCTAATAATGAAGAAGCCGGAGGTGTATTAGGCAGGAACCAATTAAGCGACGATGAAAGGCAAAGTGAAGATGATAATCTTCCTAGTAATAACCTTTCGAGTGATTCCGAGAGAGAACCAGATATAGATCAGGAACCTGTACCGTCCGATCAAGAACCTGTACCGCCAGATCAAGAACCTGTACCGCCAGATCAAGAACCTGTACCGTCAGATCAAGAACCAGATCAAGAACCTGTACTGACAGATCAAGATATAGCACGCTTTGTTTTGCGCCATCTGAAGAGCAAAGTTGAAAATGGCATGTCCCAAAATGCGACTATGGAAGGACTTCGTAATCTTTATGAACTTATAAATGATGACCGAATTCCACATCAGAGTTGGATGACTGTTCTTAAATTTTTAAAGGAACTTGGCTATAAGGATGCACGGGTTTACAAAATGTGTTTTGCGAAAGATCACGTGACCTTGATTGAGGAGAAAGAGTGTTGTGTAGAATGTGGAAAAGAGTGGAAAGATGGTATTGAATATTTTGTGCTTGGCTTCAATTTTGAAGATATTTTTATCGATAACAATTTCTTGTTGAGACATATGGCACACTGGAAAGAAAAGGAAGAATGGTTCAATCTTGAGGGTGAACTCTATTGTAATCTCAAAGAGAGTTGGCATGGATCACGTTTCCGCGAACTGTCTTATTTCTGGGACAGAAATAAGAATACCGTACTTCCAGCTATTTGCTCAAATTGTGGGAGTATTTTTGATGTTGAGTTTATACGTAACCATTGTATTGATGGAGAAACTTCCATAGTTACTTGCAATGGATGTTTTGCAGAGGTCAAGATTAGTCGCAATGTCATGAAAGGTTGCCCACTAAACCAAGCATACATAATTCATGAAGATGGTTTTAATGCATTTACCAAAAAGACAAGGAGTATTGCCACAATACAGATTGCAAGTGCATGTATAACAAAAGAACGAAGGTCACATGGGGATTCTATTCAAGTCTACAGCTTTGTCCCTACATGCTACATCGAACACGGAATAACACATAAAATGGATCCGTTTTTTTTACCTCTGATAGAGGATGTAAAGAAGTATTATATACAAGGGATACCAGTGTCAATCAGTGAAAATCTTCAAGTAGGAAGAGATGTAATTGAAGCTGGTTTGTACAGGGCAAGAATGTTGGTTTTATGCGGAACAGCGGACATTAAAGCACATGCAGAAATTACATTGTATTCATCAGGTAGGTGAACTTTACAAATTTTCACAAATTTAATTTTAGTAATACCAAGTATAAATCCAGGGATTTCATTAGAAGCTGGCAACCAGCAAACTCCATTGGCTACTTTCTGAATCATCACCACCTTCTTGTGGAGTTTTATATATAATTATAAGGTTTATACTCGTTCACTTTAAGTTCAGCTATCTACTAAAATAAATTTATTCTACTAAAATCTTCAAATCAGGCTTGTTACTCTCATAATAATATACAGGAAAAATTACTTGAATATGATTGGCTAATGAAGAGGGCATTTTTTATAATTCAGGGCAAAATTACTTACACTTGATTGGTTCCTTGATCAGCAGTACAGTTCCTTGATTAGCATGTGGTTGATCGCTTTGTTACTTATCAACAGTGAATCTCAGAGGACTGACTTTTTTTCAACAAATCTGCAAGGTGTTTCGGTCTGAAAATGCTTTTTTGTTTACTGTGAACTAATTTAAACTATTGAAGGAGTGTAAACTATTAGTGACAATGAATACTCTAGAAAATTTATGAACTTTTGCCTGTGTTTACAAAAAGAAAGCAACAGGCACAGCGATAGAGCTGAGCGAGGAAAATAATTGGAATGTTGCCAAGCACCAACCGTGATAAGGTACTGTACTTTGACATTTTCTGGACATAACGTAGCTCTCAAATGATTTTGCCCACTATATTATGAACACGTCGCATGAGTTCTCGTAAAATTAAAATTTTGAAAACACTCATGAAATTAAACTTTAATTTGCCTCGGCCTCATGTGATTACCTATACAAATTAATGAAATCCCTGATAAATCAGCTGTACTGTGATTAATGAAATACAGTACTACACTATAGTGTTAACATTTTTATAACCTAAGCAAAAAGGTGGTGATTAGTGCCTGGAGTTAAAGTAATAAAATACTGTTGTCTTGAGTGGAGGCATTCGTTGTATTAAATATTTTACTGTAATCCGATTAAGGGCTCCACTAAAAAAATCAGGCCATCATTGATTCAGTGGTCAGTCTTGAGGAAAGCAGTGTTCTTTCATGAGTTTTAAATTGGCGTTATAATATAAATGGGACAAGCCATTTCAGTATTCAAGTGGAACAATTGACAGTGTCTATGCTTTTGGGAATTATATCATTACGCGTGAAGACATTTTACTTGCTGACTATTAACCAACTGTTGTACTTCTAGGCATTGACATGATGTTGACTTAGAACATATTTTACTTATGCAAATTATGTAAAATAATCTGATGGGCTCATTGGTACATTGTTGTTCATTTTTAAGCTCTAGATTTGTCATAACATAAGCACTTTGAATTGCATTGACAGTTTTACGACCGCATTTAGGGTAAGAGGTATGATTATGTCTAGGTTAAGCACCAGATTTCTGAGCTCAGCTCAGCTCAGCTCAGCTGAGGTCAGCTTAGCTCAGCTGAGCTCAACTTAACTCAGGTCAGCTCAGGTGAGGTCAGCTAAGCTCAACAGAGGTCAGCTCAGTTGAGGTCAGGTCAGCTCTGCTCAGCTCACCTCAGTGCAGCTCAGCTCAGCTGAAGTCAGCTCAGCTGTTGCCCACAGACTGCACAGAGTTGCCTGCGGAGTATGCTAAAGGTTATTTCCCATTTGAGACAGCACTTCACTTGCAATAGTAATTTCTAGTTTATTGCTAAAACCTCAGTTCACCACCTTTTTGCTTTGTTATACAGTATACCTGCTGTGTTTCAAACATTACTTACTGTACACAACACTCTATTTTTAGATTTTTAATGTTCATGGTTTTGATGCCTTGACTGTAAATATTTGACATTAAAATTAATGTCTTGAAAAATCTGAGTTTTTTAATTATAGTCAGTTTCAGCTTGCTTTTGAAATCCGAAACGTATAATTGAAATGAACATTCCAAACTTACATTGCAATGTTCAGATTAACCACATTGCGAGGTAGATACAAATTTAGGTGAGCAATTTGTTTCTGTTTAACCAAGTATCTATTATTCTTCATTTCCATCAAACACTATGCAACAAATAATCTTCTACTCTGTGATTGTGCCAAAGCAATTCAATGCTTATTAAATTGGAACTTCACAACGAACTTCCATACCTAGTTCCCAGGCCAACCTTCCAACAAACGTTGATAAACTAAGATCTTTCATTAACTGAATGATGACTTGCATTAATTACAGGTGGGAAAGTTGGATGTAGGCGTTGCCTTGTATGTGGAACATACATTCCAGAGAAGCGCCATTATTATTATGGCAATTTTCGGAAAAGATTCCGTCATCGAGAAGAAGCTAGAAGTGTGGCATATCACTTGGAAAAAGGCAAACAATGTGATGAGGCTGTCAATAAAACCCAGCAGAAGTCCATCCAGACTGAAACTGGAGTCTGCGGTGTCAGTTGCCCCTTTGATTTGTATCATCTCTATGGATTTGATCCAATTCGAGATATGACTGTTGACAGAATGCACCTTGTGTTCAACATGCTTAAGCGAGAATTTCTTAACAAGTTATGGCCTGATGTTGAAGAAAACATAAATGTTGCCATCAATCAACGAGACCCTACTGTTGGGGACTTCTGATACATGGCGATTTCTCCGATGCCTTGAAATATGTCAAGTGGACAGGTGAGCAGAGGGAAAGTGGTGTGGCCAAAATGAAGAATCTCAATGACAAACTGAGTGGATGGAAACATGCAGAGTTTTTGAAGTAAGTACATAATTGTAATGATCTTAGTTCGAAAAAGTATTACTGTACATAGGTGATGCTACTTGCTCAAAATAGAGCATTCACACTATGCCAGTACATCACACTGAGTACATATACTAGTTGAAAACAGCACATAAGTGTTATTTAGCCAACACATTCATACAGAACTGGATTGAAAATGCATGAAACTGGTACAGTACATGTATGTGAGAAAATCCCAAAGTTATGTTATGAGTTAATATTGAGCATTGCCAATTAACCAATTCATTGCCATGTCTCATCCTGATGATTTTAATTGTGAAAGGGAAAACTGTTTAGACAGGAATCAGTTACATGTATCACTTTAGCAAAAGAGCACCCTTGAGTGTAAATGGGTCAATCTCAACCCATTTCTTCCTGTTATAATTTTACTGTGGCTAATAATGCCAGACTTTTGACAGGTTGATGAATACGATAATGATTTATTAGGAAAAAAAGTAAAACCAGTGAAACAAAACAAGTAAAAACACTGGTTTTTCTCTCAATGTAATTACAGTATATGTACAGACAACCAATGAATGAGTGAGGTTTGTGCGAGAAAGAACGCGAATACATACTTTCCAGTACAGAGCAAGCAAACGAGGTTAATAAAAGCCTTTTATTATTATGGCTTTTGATTCATTTTCTTATCTGTTTTTTCTCTGCACCATGCTTTTGAGCCTATTCATCAGGTCTAACTTTATGTTTACATCTGTTAGGCCTGGTTTTCATTTTCTGTGATTTTAAATAAAAAAAAATTATAAAAAGAAACAATGTTTCAAGTAATTCTTACTGTCGTGGCAATAGAAGCGTTCCTAAAATATCGTTGCAATATATTCCTCCAGTTGATCAATTCATTTGATGAAAATTATTGCTAACTTCCTGTTTTGAATTTGATTGGTTTCTTGTTTTTAAACAACCAATAAGAAACAGGATTATTTGCCAAACACCAATCTAATTCAAAAGAGAATTCAAAACAGGAAGTTAGCAATTATTTTCATCAAATGAATTGATCAACTTGAGCAATGTATTGGAACAATATTTTAGGAACGCTTCTATTGCCACGACAGTAATTCAAAAGTAATTATTTTTCATTCCAATCAACTCAGTAATTTTCCCACTAAAACATGCAGGTTATTAAAAATGGCGTACGGTAATTCCCTCCCACTGTGCTGGGAGTTCCCTCCCACTCTGCTGGGAGAGCATAATAGTGCTTTTTTTGGTCACTCAGCATGCGTCATTTGGTGTAATGACTTAAAAACAAGCTCAGGCATATGTACTGTATACTGTGATTAATTTAAATTGTGTTTCTTGCAGTAGTTGTTTGTTGCACACAGTAGTTCTCCAGCCTCATACCAAGGTGCACAGATGTACTGCATGACAATGTAGCAAACTGGAGTGCTTGGGTACAATTGCAAAGTCTTATACGACATTGGTGTCAATAAATTATGTTGTATTACTCTATACACCAGGTACAGCTGCGTGGCACGTGAAGTCTTGGCTGAAAACATCCCTTCCAGAGCATATGATATCCATATGATGTTGTGTGACATGGTTGGCCTCTTGTACAACCCATCTGTAAAGTCCTTAGGCTGGAGCAATGCTGATTGCAAACCTTGGCCTGGTCCCATGCAATTGCTGCTGAAGAGTTTTATGGCTTGCAAATATGCACAGAAAATCTAGAGTACTCAACCCATTTAAGTGAAGATGTTAAGCGTCACTCAAGCCCAGATAATTATTCGTGTGAAGTCTTTGAAAGAGCAATTCGCATTCACAAACAGCAGACCCACAATGCCAAAGGTATTGAGAAAACGTTTGCAGAAAGAGAAAATATTAGATTATCCCTTCGCAGGTATGAACTATTAAATGGCAAACTTTCAAGTTATTCAGATGGTCAGAAACTTCATTCTGTTGATGTAGACAAAGTAGAGTCTGCTCTTTTGTGAGTCTTCTTTTGAGGCAGCCAAAGCTTTGCTCGCTGATTGCAGAGAAAGTGACAATCGACATGTTCATCATGCATGTGAAAATGGTGTCTTGCTTGGAAAATTGAGAAGAAAACTCCTGCAAAATCACCAACAGGCTGACATTAAGAGGCATCTTCAACGGTTACATCCTGATGAAGATATTCTTGTCCCAACCTCAACCATGTGTGCTAAACACGTAGTCAAAATTGATTGTAATGGAAGAATTATGAAGTTTTCGGAGAATGATCATTGTATTCTTTCTGGTGGTCCAGCCTCTGAGGAAGAGTGGTATATGAATATCAAAAACATTATTTTAATTGGTGCTGTTTGTGGTAAATACTACATATTTATTGATGGCATCTACTATATACCAGTTTTCAACCAGGGTAGAGTTGTCAAACACCCCTGGGCTAATAAAATTCAGCTTGCTCCTCGTCAGTACACCAGAGAGAGTGTTCAGTTGATGTCGCAGTTGAAGAGAAAGTGCATTCTTTACCCAGAACCGGGTAACAGAGAAAATCCCTCTTTCTACCTACCTATTGACTTTGAGGGGCCTCCCCCAAAAGCAATAAATGTTCCTGTATACCCAGAGGAAGGCGACAATGTCAAGGTTTTGGGTCCAAGAGGACAAAATTGGTATGCACAAGTCGTATCAACTGATGACCAGAATCATGAAGCAAGTGTGAAGTGGTTTATGGAGTCACGTCGAGCTGGCCTCTTTACTTTATCTAATCAGGAGGATGTTCTTCCTTGGAAAACAGTGTTAGGGTATGTGAGAATGAGAAGGGTAATGGGTGGGTACAGATTGGAAGAAAATATTTTATAGCTACAGGTGAGGTACAGTACGTGTAAATAGTCTTTGGATTTGCTAGTTGCTTACAGTGATATTTGCATTCTGAAGGGGCCCAGTGTTGTAAATCCCTAAAACACTTCTTCAAAAAAACTGCTACTTGTAATTAATAATTTATTGGCAAGCTGGAGATTGCACTATAAGTCAAGGCAATGAGACAACTTGTAAATAGATTTTCCATTTATATTTATAGAATAATTATGATCTTATCATTATGTACAGTATTGTCATTACTTCCCACTGTACATGTATCATTCTTCTCTATTAAGGCCCCTCCATTATGTCCCTCCTGCTGACTTGGAAGCAATGCTGTAAAAGTTACATAATTTTTGTAACTAGTTACATCGTTAGAAAAGTAACTAGTTACCGATAAAAGTTACAATGAAAAGAAAGTAACTAGTTACAGTTACAGTTACAAAGTTACTTCAAAAATCTTGTAACTAGTTACAAAGTTACATTCCTTTGTCTGTGTTACTAGAATCAACAAAGAAATTACTAGTTTTTAGATACCAGTACCATAATTATGTTTTTACAGCTAAATGCCTAAATATAGTCAAATGTGTACATATTGTACCTTTATTATTATATCAAAACCATTTTTATCAAGACGGAATGACATCCTCAACTGAATATCAGTAACTATACTAGTCACATTTTTTAACCAAATATTGTAACTAGTTACAGTTCTTTAAAAAAGTAACTTATGTTATAGTTACTTCTTCAAAAAGTAACTAGTTATAGTTACAGTTACTTCTTCAGAAAAAGTAACTAGTTTCAGTTACAGTTACTTAAAAATGTAATTAGTTAGTGTAACTAGTTACTTGTAACGAAGTTACTCACAGCACTGCTTGGAAATTAAATGTCCCCTCCTCTTTATTAACCCCCTCTTCCTTATGGTCAAAAACCAATAATGCCCAGGGCCTTAATAGAGGAAATACAGTGTTACTGTATAATGAGTGATGCCTATTGAGCATGCAATGAAATAAAGAGAACTGATGACAGAAAAAGCTATTTGTGTTTGTGATATTATTTTGGTTACTAGGGAGAAGGGATTTAATTTTCTATAGGTTGCCTGATCACAAACAAGCAAATCTACAAAAAACCTATTTGGGGCAATTGGGCCACTTGTGCATGCAGTGAATGGAAGGGTTAATAAAAGCATACATCTAATGCTATTTTGATGGCATTATTTTGTTCTTTGCATGTACACTGCACAATGAGGGAAGGGTGAATTTTTTTTTCTTTTGCTTACAGTACATACTGTCAGGTACTGTGCCAAAATAATGGTCAAATGTGTGGCCCCCTTTCTGTCATTTACATGTATGCATGTTGTGTTAAATTAAGACATAATTAAAATACAAGACAAAGGGCTTTACTGCTTTTGGGATAGGCAATATTGTGCCATTACTGATAAGTGATAACAGTTCATGTAAAGTGTACATGTGTAAATTATTCATACAAGTGCTAATAATGACAGTCTGTTGTGCTTTGAAATCTAATTTGACTTGTTACTTAGAAATGTTTACTTGGACATAATCCTCATCTTTACATCACATAAGTCTGGATGCTTTTCTGGTTTCCAGTGAGTTAATTCTTGCCCAATTCTAAGCAGAATTCTATTTACTTCTCCTTTTACTTTCATGGTTGTACAATATAGATAACCAAAGGAGTAAGCATCACGTTTTGAACTTTGAACCATACCCTCACTTACTTCTGGGGCAACATGTGGATATGTTCGTCTGTACTCATCTCTTTCAACTTCAGTCATATGTTTAAGTCTTGAAGATGCTAAGACAAGATAGAAGAAAACAATTACATGTACCTCGTATGAAGAATTGGGATTTTTGATAGGGTCACAATGTCACATACATCAAAAGGTTGGATATGGATAGAAAGTTTTAACCCTTTCACCGCCAGACCTTTTCCCTTGATGAGTAAAATCATCTGGTGTTAGCCAGTGTAAAATACAAAAGGGCCACCACGGTGGTGAAAGGTTTAATGAGATAGTGTTTAAGGACTAAACCTGGCATTAGGCGGACTACTACCATAATTATCCATGGGATAAGCATGTGTCAGTAGGCCTGGTTGTTTCACACCATTGTTTGTTTTTTTCTCAGATATTATACATACATTTGAGAACCCATTCCTACTGAGGCTGGCTTCAGATGGCCCCCTACCTGTCCCTCTGCTGAATATCCTGGCCTATCTGAATATTAGCACATCAAAAATGTCTTTTGAACAAATGTAAGCCCTGCATATGTGCAGTAGCTGACATGTATTTTCTCAAGTTCATGGTGGTTGAATATTTAAAGTTTTAACATATATACCAATACCTTTTGCCTCTTGAAAAAAGCAGGTTTTTCCAAAGTCAATCAAGAGGCAGTGTTTCTGTTTATTCATCTTCTCGACTAGCACATTATTTCCTTTGATATCATTGTGAAGAATTCCAGTCTGCTGAAGGTGTATAATAGCATCCAACAAGGTGCAAAGTAAATGAAAAAGGCAACTACTGTCCTGCACTTTTTGACAGTGCTTCAGAAACTTACTGTATGTCATTGATTTTCCTGAATAATCATGAAACTTTGTAACAAGCAGGTAGGGATAATGTAGAGTGAACAGCCCAATGAGCATAGGAATACCAGGGTGACTTAGAATTTTCAGCATGATGTTAGCTTCACTGTGAATAGTTTTCCATGATGGTCTCTCCTTAAAGATTTTTACTGCTACTGGGATGCCCTTGTATGTTCCGAGAACACATTTTCCAAAAGTTCCTTCCCCTAATACAGAATCGAAGTATCATCTGTTCTCAACTCGGGTAGATTTATGTTGAGACATTTTATTTCATGTGTTCTGTGGTGTTCGTACTCTCTACAAGTGTCTGGTTTCTTTTGCATGTCAATGTTTCTTTTACTGATAGCATTTTTATTATGCTGACATTTTGGAGAGGTGAACCCGACTACTTCTTTGTTATTCGTGTAACCTTTGTCATTTGCAGCATATTTGCCATTCGTATGTGCAGAAATATGTGAAGAGACAAGTTTCAAGCCAAAATAAAAATACACAGCACCAACTTTCCACCTTGTAACGACTGGAAAGGCGCGTCTTATCGCCAATCCACACGCTCTGTCAGAAAGAGAAGGATACGCCTTTCTTAGTTCTGACAAAATAACTCTAACTTCTGTTTTGCATAGAGAGTCTTCACATAGATTAGCTCTTGCCCTAAAAAAGCAAAGCATGTTCTGGTTATATTAACCTTAAAGAAATTAACACTTATGTTACGAAAGAAGATTTTACTTACCACTTAACTGTCTGTGCAATCGAAAGAGACAACAGCTTTCTCTGTGACTGTTGTGAACGAGTTGAACTTACAGATGTATAACCAGTCTTGTCCGCCATTTTGGAACGGGTCGCTAACCTGAAAATCAGGCTCTTTGCAAAGCAGGCTAGCTTGCGCAAAATTTTACGGAGAATTATACACAGTTATTGACATGGAAATTTACAGAGATAATAAACAGTTTGCCTCACTTGCGTCAATTTACAGAGATTACTTCAGCCGCTTGCCCCGCTTGTGTCAATTTACGGAGATTATATTCAGCCGCTTGCCCCGCTTGTGTCAATTTACGGAGATTATATTCAGCCGCTTGCCCCGCTTGTGTCAATTTACGGAGATTATATTTAGCCGCTTGCCTCGCTTATGTCAATTTACAGAGATCATGTAAATTTTGTCCAGCTTGTGCCAATTTACAGAGATAGTAGTGTTATTAATAATACTATTTTTTTTTTGTGTGTTGGAGATTGGGTACTAGTGATTAACCAATCATATTGCTTTATTTTTTTTTTCAACCAATCAGGTGCAAGTAGGAATAAATTAAAGTCGATTTTGGACGAAGGGTGCTAGAGAGTGGGTGTTGGCTGTTTATTTTTTTAATTAATTCATGGGTGTGGTTTGTGTTCGGGGTGGGTTGGGGATTTTTTTGGGTGTGTGTGTAAAAAAATTTAAAAAAAAGGAAGAAAAAAATTTTTTCTTTGAAGTATAGAAGTAGTGAACGTTGATAGCGTGAAAGTTGTGATTCCCTAAGAAAAAAATTAAATAAAAATAATTGCGATTGAATATATAGTTGTTTTTTTGTAATTTGTTTCTGTTTTTTTGAAATTTTACGTTTCTCCATATATGTCGAAAAATTGGAAAAAAAATTTTTTAATTTATAGAAATATATTTATATTTAAAATTTATTTTTTTTCATTTTAAAAAATATTTTTAACTGTAGAAAAAAAAATTTTTTTAGCCAGTTGTAAAAAATGGCTGAAGCCATATGGACGAAGTTTTTCTCAGATCAATCGAAGGAGAAGTTTTTATCAGTTGAAAAATTAAATTATTTTATGGAATTTTATCCTGATAGTAATTTGATATTACGTAGTGGAGAGGAAGTTATTATACGTGGAGGTGAAGATAATGAGGAAGTTATTAAAGATACTAGTGAAGAAGAAATAAATATGGAACTTTTGTTTGAAGTGGTTTCTGCAGTAGAGATTGAAAAATATTATGGATACCCCTTGGGAAATCTTTATACTTTGGATACTTTGAAAAAAGACGATTTTCATAAGTTTTTGGGAAAAGTTGTGTTTTATAAAGATTATATTTTAAAATTGAAGGAGAACTGAGAGATTGAGAAAAGGTAAAAATTTATTTCCATGTCTTTTTTTGTTACAAGTATTATTTTTTAAAGATTATATCTTTTCCACCAGCGTTGTTGTCTTTCTATGCAATCACAACGTTTAAAGACTTTAACCTTAACTTTTTTACAATAATTTTCTGTACAAAATTTACAAAAAAATGCATTAACTTCGCATTGTCGACAAGTAAAGAAACAAAATATATTTTCACAATCCATATTGCGTAAACATCTAGTACAATCTTCCATCTAAAAGAAAAAAAAATAAAGAGAGAATATAAAAGAGTTTTAATTATAAACAAAAATTATACTTTGAAAATGGAACCATCCGAGCTGGAGATGGCAATGGAGAATAAGAGAAAAATTTGCGCGTCGTTTGCTGAATATTTTTAATAATAATCCTGAAGCGATGCGTTATTTATTTGAAGAGTGTGAAGAAAAAACAAAAAAGAGAACAAGAAGAAAGGGTAATAATTTTTTTACATACCTTACGCTTCTTCTATTTGTTCATGAATCGTATTTTCTAGTTCTCTTTTCCTTTTATTTCTTCTTTTGTTGATAATCCTTTCATAGTTATGTTTGTTTTCATGTTTACATGAAATTGATAATATATTCTTTAGAATCGCATCACATTTCGATACGACAATCATTTCTAATGAAAGTTCAATTAAAAACGCACATTCAGTTTGTATTGATAGTTTGTAGTCTAGTGTTACATTTTCCTTTTGTGAGGCTATCGCGATCCATTGAAGACAGAGTCTTGTTGGTAGCGTAATAAAGTGTTCAACATAGGGAAATATTGTAAATAGTATAGTTCTATCCGCTTGGTGTACTGCTGCGTAATCAGCTGAAGGTGGTTTCTCTGTAGCAAACCATTCTTCTAGTTCGTTCTTGTTCGGAAAATATGCAACATATTTGAACAGTGGGTATGCGCTGTTGGTTTCATTTGTCAATCTGGCTAGATGATCTTGATATGCATCATGCCATATGAATAGTCTTCCTGATGGAAGTCTTTTAAATTCATCGGTACAAATTAAACATTTCTCTTTGTTAAATGATGCTTCGATAGTCTCCATTTTGTAAGTGAGTGGATAATAAAAAAACTGCGTAGCTTCTCTTAATTGTTATTTTTTTATGCTTTTTTTAGCTTTTATTACCTTTTATGACCTTATTTGGAATTGATTATGTAATTAACGTTAGCTTTTTTAAGCCGATTTTTAATTTATTAACGTTTATTTTTTATTATCGTTTAGCTTTTTTAAGACTATTTTATTTATTTATTAGCGCTTTTTTGGAATGAAGTAAGAATATAAAAGCGCAATTTGTTTTTTGTTTTGCTTCATTATGTTTCTTGTCTTGCTTGCGTGTTTCTTTGAAATACTTCAAGAGAATATGTGGAAATATATATATGCTGCAAGTATAATTCTTTGTTTGTTTTTATGTTATGCTCAGTCACATCGTGCTGATGAACTGATTAAGAAGTTTGAAGATAAAGTAAAGCAGGAAGGAGGAGGAGGATGTTGCTATTGCGATTATGATAAAAAAACTGTGGTTCATTTAAAGGATGGATCAACCGTGACGTTGGACAAGGATGGATCAAGCGTGAGGGTGAACAAGGAAAAGAACCCATGAACGGGTGTGTTTAACAAACAATTGAAATGAGTTCAACAAACAATTGATTAAAAAAAATAACAACAACAATGAACAAATGATTTAGTTATAGAAATGACATTTAATTAGGATAGTAAAAAACATTTTATGATATCGAGTGTTTTTGAAGTTCTTTTAAGAGATTAAAATATAAGTGATGTAAAAATATATATATATAAAAACAAATAAAACTATAAACAGTTTATTTGTTGAAATCATGTTCGTTTCTTGATCACCTTTAAAATCTTTCTATGTTCTTAAATTAAACGTTATTGTTCTTGATTTTCTTCGTCGTTTCTTCTTGGTTTTTCCACCTCCCAAATTTCAGACAGAAGAAAGTAAATCTCCTTGAAGTTTTGAGCGTTCCTGCTCATCCACACCTTTTTAATTGAATCGTTTTTCGTTATTTTCATAACCCACCAGTTATCCGTTGGGGTCTTTACCACCCAGTCTTCTTTTACTGTTGTATTGTTCATCCACAACTCGTTGTAGTAAACGATATGATTGATGTAGTCTCCCATTTTATTGTATGACCAGACGATGTTTTACTCAAAAGCGTTTTAAGTAATCTTTCTAAGTCTCTATCCAAGTATTTGATTTTTTTATCATTGGAATGTTTGTTTACGTTGTTCTTAAGTATCTATTTCAAAGTATTATATTGTTCCAAGTCAAAAGGTTAATGATAGTATGGCTGGAATGTTGTTTATTCAAAAATGGTATCAAAAAATAGAACACTTAGAAATCAAATACTTAAAATTATATCATTTTTTTTAGTAAACAACATTCCAACCATAACCACTCATTAACCTTTTGACTTGGTAAAAATATAATATCTAGAAATAGATACTTAGAACGGATAAACAACATTCCAATGATCAAAAATAGAACACTTAGAAATTAAATACATCTGTTGCTGACCATCTGTGGGTCATGTTTTTCTTCACTTTTTTATTTTTTTGAGTAAACAACATTCCAACCATACCAGATCATTATAAGCTTTTGACTCGGTAAAAATATAATACTTAGAAATAGATACTTAGAACGGATAAACAACATTCCAATGATCAAAAATAGAATACTTATAGAAATTTAATACTTAGAAATACAGTATTTTTTCTAAGTAGTAAGAGTATTGATTGAAATAGAAAATGGTTTTAGTTTTTTAAACAATACGTTCAAACGTTCGTAGACAATTGTTTCGTCAATGTCGGGTATATCTTCGGGTTTATAAAATAGTTGTTGGATTTTTGTCTGTACTATCAACGATCCCTTTTCCACAATAAAAGTTGGTTTATTCTTGATATCTGCTATAGTCTTTAGACATTGATCACATATCGGTACTAAACAAACCTTATCTTCATCACAGTCTTCGAAACTGAAACAGCAAAGTTCAGCATTATGCACACATCTTCGTAAACTGCAAACAGTTGTAAATGGTGAATCTGTTCCGTAACTCCATAATTTTTTTGTAGTATCTTGTATGTAGTTAAGAAACCAGTAACAACTATTTCTTGCTTCGGTTAGTTCTTTCTTGTTGAGGGATTTCTCTGCTTCTTTTAAAATTTTATCCATTTTCATTTGATTTTTATCGCCTAGTAATTAAGAAAGATCTAGGGGACGTTTGTTTGTTATTTTATCACCTAGTAATTAAGAAAGATCTAGGGCGCGTTTGTTTGTTATTTTATCACCTAGTAATTAAGAAAGATCTAGGAGCGTTTGTTTGTTGTTTCATCACCTAGTAATTAAGAAAGATCTAGGAGCGTTTGTTTGTTGTTTTATCACCTAGTAATTAAGAAAGATCTAGGGACATTTGTTTGTTATTTTATCACCTAGTAATTAAGAAAGATCTAGGAGCGTTTGCTTGTTATTTTATTACCTAGTAACGATAATAACATAGAAAGAAGTGCTTTATTACATGACCATATATGGAATATTGTTGTTTAATAAAAGCATAAAAAAAAGGATTTTTATTTAGTTTTATCGTGAACGTCGTAAGGAATGGAAGAAAAAATGGAACCGAAAAATACTCATGATGAGTTGCTCCTACTTTTGGCGAATTATGATTCAAAAGATCTAGAGGAAGGTAAAAAAAAGAGTTTTTTTAAAAAAAAATCGTAAATAGTGAGTGATTGTGCGCTCGATGAAGAGCGGTCGCAAATGATGTTTGTTATTTTTATTCGATTAGCGAGTTTCAACCATGAGCGTTGCGCGATTAGCGAGTTTCAACCATGAGCGTTGCGCGAGCGATTAGCGAGTTTCAACCATGAGCGTTGCGCGATTAGCGAGTTTCAACCATGAGCGTTGCGCGATTAGCGTGTTTCAACCATGAGCGTTGTGCGATTATAAAGTTCATTATTATTTATTTTTTAGTAGTTGAAAGGAAAAGAATAGCAGAGGAAGAATTTCAATTGTATGAAGAACAACAACGAGCGTTGCAAGAAGAAGACGACGAAGAAAGAAAAAAGGCACAACGGGAAAAAGAGGAGCAACAAGAGCAATACGAATACGACCGACTTTGTGAGCAGAATCAAGAAGAACAAGTAAATGTATCAATTAATACGCTTTTAAAAGATTTAGAGATGAGTTCGTCAGGATCTTCAATTGAAGAAAATTTAATAGAATATTTTCCTCACCCCATACATCCACCGCAGTCATCATCAACTCCTTCAACTGAGTATTCTACTTATGTACCGCATAAAACAATTAAGCCGGTAGGAACGGATGCTATTTTTACGGAATTTCAAATTGATACGGGAAAAAGAGGAGGAAAAAACATTAATTTATTAAAATCTTTATATAATGCGAGCGGTGAAGAAGATGTCGACGATGAAGAAGAAGAGGAAGAGGTTGAAGGAAAAAGTGAAGGAGGAAAGAAAGAAAGAAAATATTATATTAGAAAATTAGTGCTTAAAAAAAACCAAATAATTACACATGAATTTCCTATTTACACAAAAACGAACAGTAATATTATTGTAGCAGCCGAGAATAAATTTAAAGAATTGAAACGTATTTTTATAATTAAAAAAAAAATAATAGATAAACAGAGTAGTATAAAAGAAGCTTTAGATGATTTGGAGTTAATGGAGAGTAGATATAGAAATGATTTGAAAAAAGTAGATAAAAAAAAGAAATGATGGATGTTATTATTACCCAACTTAAAGACGAAGGAATTGTATATAAAAATGGTTTTTTAGAAGAAGAAATTTCGAAGATGTTATTGATTGAAAAACAAGTGTTAGAGAGGAATTTTACGCCTGAGGATTTAGAAGAACTTAAGACGTTCGAGGGTTTACAACAAATTTATACTTCACTGGCGCCATATAACGAGGGAAGAATTATATCTTTTTATTCGTTAATTTTATTTTGCTCTGGAAAGTTAACAGAAGAACAAATAAAGTTTCTTGTGAAATTGACAGTCGACGATTTAAAATGTACTGAATATTTGGAGCGTGAAATTAAAAGAAGAAGAAATAGAGAAAATATTAAAAAAATATTATTTTTAGCGCTTTTTTCGTCCTTTTTAATAATAACACAATTATCATTTTTTTGAAAAAAAATGAAAAAAGATGAATTATCGTTTCATTTGAAAGTTAAAATATTTACTCATGATGTAGTTAGAATGGAAGAGGAGGAGGAGTGTAATGGCTTTTGGTATTCTTGTGCAAAATTGAGTAACGCTATCAATATTTTTTATTCTCAAAAAAAAAAAATGAAAAAAATTTGAAAATTAGTGAAATATGTATTTTTTTACATAAATATTGTATGAAAAATGGTGGTAAATATTCGAATTTTATGAGAATTGTAGGAAAACATTATGCTCCTCTACCTGAATATATTGAAGAATATATGAAATTATTAAATGAATTTTATATTAATAATTCTTCAACCAAATTAATTATAACTCGTGTATATTTTGCATTGGAGTATATTCATCCGTTTTCAGACGGTAATGGACGTATAGGAAAAACTTTATTCGCTATATTAAATAATGATTTATTTTGTAAAATAAAAACATTTGAACAACACAAGAATTTATGTACAGAATTAGAATTATTACAAAACAATATATTTGTTTTTGAAGATAGAGAAATTTATATAGCTTCATTCAATAAGTTGAATGATATGTTACAAATTTAATTAATTAATTAAAATAATTGCCTTTGTGTAACATTGTTTTTACTCGTTGAAGACTTGCATCCGTTAATTTTTGAATGGTTGTATTAACGCAATTGAAAACTTCATTGAATACACCCTTTTTGATTTTAATAAAACTCTCAATATTAAGAGTTGTAAATTCTATGATGTCATTATCAACACTTTCATTATGATCAGAACAATAATGAGTAGTTCGAGGTTCTCGCGCGTAAATTATTTTTGATTTTTTTTCCTCTTCTATTGCACTGTCAGATATATTATTAAATTCGAATAATTCATAACTATTATTAAATTTTACACCGTTTTGGCGACAATTTTTAAATCTACAACATATAGGAGCGTGTCCTCGAAAAACATTTACATGTTGTATCATATTTTGACAATAGTAAGTATAATTTTGATTTCGTCGTAATATTCCGCTAGGGTTGTGTGCATCGCAGTAACATAAAAAACATAATGTAATATTGTACATTTCTTCAATATTACATTTTTTTTCCAAACATGTAACGGTTTGATAAAGAAGATTTGGTGCAATAGAAAATAGAAAAAAACAAACTTTCAATTTATCTTCGGATTCAATAAAATCTGATAATAATGAAAATATGTTGAATGTTTCTTCTTCAAAACAATCACCTTTGTATAAACACGCTGTAAAGGGTGTATTCATTAATGGAGGTTTGGATAGTATTTTACACGCTATAATATTATACCAATTTCGTGGAATATTTTTGTTGTCAAAATATTCAAAATCACGTGTAAGCATTTGAAAATAATACTCGTTAATAAGTGGATTTTTTTGAAAAAAAGAATAAAGGATTCTATTATCACGATATAGTATTAATTCATTGAATTTTTTATCGAATTTTACACACCATTTATTATTATTATTATCACTAAAAAAAGTCATATCTGGTGTTAAAAAGTATTTTAACCCGTTCGATATAGTTATATAAGGAAAAAACTTCTCTTCAAATGTATACACGTTATTTGGAGTATTGTTGAATAACCAGAACGGATATGGTCCAACATTACGATCATATGATTCTGTATCCTCTTCATTTCTTTGAATTAATTTTATAAATCCACCTTGATATATATGTAAAAGTCCAAGACACCAATATATATATCCAAAGTAACGGTTAGAATATTCACGAAACGCTGGAATCATTGTGAATATCCATTTCCAAGTAATTATTGTTTCCTCTTTTTCTGTTTTCTTTATTTTCCCTTTTCCTTTTATTCATGATGAAGGGAAAAAATGGACTAGAGAGATACATGATTACTACATTATATTATAGTAAAAAAAGCTATACCAAATATGGTAAAAGAATCTCTTTTTTTTTATAGGTAATCTTAAAAAAAAGCATGAATTCAGAAAAAAAGTTGTTCTTTTCTTGCTTTGGGGAGCATATTGGGGAAGATAATAAAGAAAGTACAGTTCTTTGTATAGAAATATTAAGATCAGTTTATCTCGAAGTGATTAGTGAAGAAATAAAGAAAATGTGGAAAAAGACGTGTGGATGTCGTATTACTCATAAGGAGAGGATCGATGCGTTTTATCCTATTGTATTGAATAATCTAAAGATTAATAATGAAGAAATTTGTAGACGCTTTAATGAAGATATACTTATAAAATACAATCCTCGTATTGTTGACAATGAAAAATATAGTGAAATACAACAGAAACTGAACTGTTCTCATCACAAAAGAATAATTTGTGAAGAGAATTACGGTTATTTTAAACAAACATTATTGAATTAATATGAGACAATCTTCCCAAGTAATCATGTGTTTGTTCAGTAAATGTACATTTGATTTCAATGATTGACACTGTACGATTTTTTCCAATTTGTGAATCACGTGTTTTATCATAATTACACATGTTATTATTCTGTTATCTAATGATTTTTCTACAGCGATTTGAAGTCTTTGTTTTCTGAAAATATTAATTGCTTTTGTTAATACTTTCAAAATATCGGATATTTCTTCTTTTTCTTCTTTGTCATCATCGGTAATTTGTAAAAGTAATTTCATAAGACGTCCTTCTATAGTTGCTGTACGATGAATGTAACGCATGATGTTGTAATACCACCATTTCAGGTAGGTTGTATGATACTTTTCTTTGTTATAGTTTTCACCCAATGTTTCGTCAACTAAAATGGAGTCTCTTAGATTTGTTAAATATCTCCGTAGTAACGTGTAACTATTTTTTTTTTTTTTTTAATCCATATGAAATCCAACTGTTGTTTCCATTTTTTTTATTTTTTTTTTCTGTTGTGTTTTTTGCTTATATAAGTTTTTTTAGATAAAAAAAAACTCGTATATAAAGTAAAAAAAATTTTTTAATTTTTTTAGTTGTAAAATGTATTCTGTGTATGATAGTCAATTTAATCAAATCAACGATCATGAGGATTTATTTAAAGAAAAAGGGGAAAAAATTTTGGAAAATGTAACGCATATTATGGATTGTGAATGTTACACGATTAATGGGAAACGTTATTTTCGTGAAGTTTCTATTTTTAATATGGAAACAAAAAGACATGATTTAATTCATTGTTTTGCTGAGGATCTTTTTGGTGAAAACCCGTATCGATATTTGGATGAAAGAAATAAAGCGTGTGTGAGAAAACAATTTTCAATTCATGGATTAAAATTATACAATTATAGAAGAAACAAATATTATCTTAGCCAATTAGAATTTTTTACATATTTTAAAGAAAAAATGGAAAAAACGAAGAATGTTTTAATAGGCTATAAAGGGGGTGATATTGAATCTAGTTTATGTAAAGATTTTTGTATTCCAGCTATAAATTTAGAACATTTTAATGTAGAAAAATACGATAAATTACTAACGTATTTTAATAAGGATATAAAGATATGTAGACAACATGTAAAATCAGATTGTCACTGTAGCTTCTACGAGGTACTTCTCTTTGTAGCGCGAGTTTATGAAAAAATTTGTAAGATTCCTGAATACGTTAAAATATTGAATATTTATGGCTGAAAAAAAAATTATTTTTAAAAAATATCGTTTTTGGCATTTGGAACTAACTTCTTTTACACCCATTATCTCAAAATTAGTAAATGGAGTTTATAATTTTAAGGAATGCCCGTGGAAAAGAGGTGTTATTAGAACAGAGATTGTTGCACAAGATGGAACCCTCACGATATATAACCCCTATTTTGCTGATCCGCTACCCAGCTTTTCAGATGCTTCTTTAACACTAGATTTTGATGAAAACGAATGGAAGAAGAAAAAAATTATTCATAGTATTAAAATTGATATTAAAAAAAATTGTAAACCCGAGTATGAAGATGCTATAACTTTTTCTGTAATGCAAGTAAAAAAAAACATTTTTGAAGACCATTTATTGAAAGAACCATCTAACCAAGCACCATTTGCTTTTATGGGTTCATATGTTGCAAAACCTGGTATAAAGACTAAAGGGCAACTGATAAAATTAAATGAAAAAGAAGGTATGCTTTCAAAATCGGTTGAATTTACCGATTTAAAATATAAATTACAACATGATGAAGATTTTGCATTGGTTCAATCTGTTTTATTTGAAAATAAACATAAAACTATGGGGAATGTAAAATATGGTGAAGCTCTGAAACCCTATGTAGAATATGAAATTTGTGTAGTTTATTCTGATGAATACATGTGAAAAAAGAATAAAATAAATTTTTTAAGTATTCGTTGTTTTTATTTATTTATTTAATATACAAAATATTTTTCAGGATAATTTCTACGGTAATTTATTATTCCTCCAGCTTGATTTTTTTTAAATACATTATTTTTTGCATTAATTAATGTTTTTTTTGCATTTATTATTTTGTTTTTAAGTAAATTTTTTGTTTTTACAAAATCACGTAAAACTGCTGAATTAATTTTTTTTTCCCCTCCTTTTTGACTTCGTCCTCTTTGTCTTTTTTTCCCGTTGAAAGTCCCACCTCTCTGACGTTTTTTATTTGTCATTTTTTTTGTTTTTTTTCATCTAAAGTATCCCTTTGGCCAGTAATCAGAACCGTAAACAGCTAATATTTCCCGATGTGGTTTTATAGTTTTAGTTGCACGTAATTTAAAATGAGGAACTGCTCGTGTTTTTTCTATAAAATCAGAATTATTTATAAATTTTGATCCTGTTGCGTCATTCGCGTATCGTGCTGCGTTGTCAGTTGTTTTAAAAGCATCGACACAATCGTTAAACCCGTCACATATTGAGTATTGTGCAATGGTGTGTTTTCCGTATTTTTTATCCAATTCTCTCATATTTGTTTGATGTCCTGAATATAAACCGATATCTTCATTACGTTTGAAGGATTTTTTCCAACTATATAATCCTTCACCAGCGTTTCTAATTCCTGATTTTTTAATACGTAAGTTATCCTCTTTTGCTAAATGTATCCAACATTTACGTGTATGTGCTGTTCTTTTACGACATCTTGCTTTTTTTATTGTTTTACTTTTACATTGACGAGATTCACGAACGCTTTGTGAAATTGTAGACATTTTTCTACCACCTCGATTATAACCTCTTTTTCCTCTTAAATTTTTTGTTTTTACCATTTTTTTTAATGTATTGTTCTTATACCCATATATTTCTTATTTTTTTGGGTTTTTTTAATAAAATTTAATAAACATGTAATTTTGTATAAAATATCGTCGGGAATATGTGTAATTTTTTTTTGCATGTCCTTAAGTCTTTCGTTTAATTCAAAATATGTTATAAATAATATTTCATCGTCTTTTTCAAATTCTCGTAGTGCATCGCTTAGAATAAAAGTGGAAAACAAAATATTGTTATCATTATCTTCAATTTCGTAACCGATGTAAGTTTTATCATTTTTTAAAGTTTTTAAATAAATTTCTATATGAACAGTTACCATTTTTCTTTTTTCTTAAAAAAAAACAAAAAAAGTTTTGATGTTAATTTTAGTTTGAAAGTTACTTACCAACTAATTTTGTTTGTTTTTTGTTTTTTTCTTTATATCTTTTTTTTTTTGGTTTTTTAGTTTTTTTTTAAAAAAAAATGGGAAGTTTTTTTGCAAAAGCTGGAACAGATAAATCTTTATTTACATTGACATGTATATCTGTACAAGATTCAGATAATATAGTTATTGACCGTGTTGATGGTAATGAAAAAATAGAAAAAATAGAAGAAAGAGAAAAAGGACAAAAAAATTGTTTTTCTTGTTTTAGAAAAAAATAATTAAATGAGTAATCAATATACAGATGAAGAAATTAATGAATTGGTTTAATTACTTGAAGAAAGAAAGAAAAAAGGAAAAAAGGAAGATATAGAAAATGAAGAGGATTTTAATGCAAGTATTTTAAAGGAGTCGTACAACGACCGTTTTAAAATGAAACAGAAAACATTAAATATTTCAATTTCTAGAAATGCAAATGTTAATTTTATTGCTTTTATTCAATCATTAAGAATTGTGTTTTCGTATTTACTCAATGTAGCTAGAGCATCTACTACGTCAGAAAATGATTTTGTTAGACTTATTTTTAGTCATGCTCCGAAAACATATTTTTCTACAGCTGTACTTCCGTTAAATCAATTTGATGTTGATTTTTTATTGAATATTTTTCAAAAGATGATGCAAAGTAATAAAAATTTATTAGCTAACGGATGGGAAACGAATGTAGTTATACAGACATTTCCCTATTCGCCAAATTTTAGTAGAAATAAGAAAAAAAATAAGAATTTAAGAAAAAAACATATTTATAGAAAATTAGGTAATACTACTAATGATGATGGAGGCGGTGTAAATAAAAACATTGAAAAATATAAGCGTAATTGTCGATTAGGCGTTTTTTATGTAATATGTGATAGGCTAAATCGTGTTATTAAAAATTGTTGTTTTGTAGTTAGTTTATTAGTCGGAATTTCGTATTTAAAAAAAGATGATAAATATAAAAAAATGGAAAGAACTCCTCATAAAGGAGTAGATGATCTTTATACTGTCGATGAAATTCGCAATATTTATCAACAGTGTGGAATTCCTGAAGGAGAGGTGAAAACAAATAATTTTCGTAATGTTTATGAGAAATTTCTTAAAGTTCAGGGTGTTGATTTGGTAGTATATTCTGATAAGTTTGATGACTGTATTATTTATGATTCTCGTACGGATGAGAATGGTAATTTAATAAAATTAACAAATAATGTTGTTTGTTTATGGTTAAATAATAAACATTATGATGTTGTTTTAAACATGTGTAAATTTTCTAAACTTAACCCTTCATCCTTTTGTGTTAAATGTATGAGTTATTTTAGACATTTTGAACATAAAGATAATCATATGTGTAATAGTAATTTAACATGTCAAAGATGTTTTAGACAAACTAAATGTCAACGTGAATTAAAGATTGAATGTTCTAATTGTAACATTTTATTTTTTAACGAACAATGTTTTTCAAACCATCTTACCAATAGAATTTTTAAACCAAAACAACCTAATTATGAGAGATTAACACCGTGTCAATATTATTTTTATTGCAATACTTGTGAAAAAATAGTACCTCGTTTTTGTTTTTTTTTCCAAAAAAAATGTGAAAATGCATAATTGTCAAAAATCATTCTGTTTTCATTGCAATGATTATAAAGATAAAAGTCATTACTGCTACATGAGTGTATTATCAAAAGAAAAAGAAAAAACAAAATATAAAGATAATAAATTTTTTTTTTTTGATTTTGAAACACGTAATGATGAAAATAAATTAATGATTCCCTATTATTGTGTAGTTCAAAAAGTATGTAAAAAATGTGAGAATATTGAATTTGAAAAATATTCAGACGGTCAACAAAAAATTTTTGATTGTTGCGGAAAACGTGTATTTATTTTTGAGGGAGATAACGTTGTAAAAGAATTATGTGAATTTATTTTATTACAAGAAAATTCTGTTTGGTTAGCGCATAATGGTGAAGATTTGACACGATTTTTATTTTTAAATTTTTATTGGAAGAAAAGAAAATTTTTCCTGAAACAATTATGAACGGGAATAAAGTGATGATGTTGAAAATTACCGATAAAAATATTTCTTTTTTTGATAGTTTTTGATTTTTACATATGCCACTATCAAAAATACCCGAAGCAATGGGTCTCGATGACGAGTGTAAGGGCTTTCATCCGTATCGTTTTTACGATTTAGATTACGTCGGTCGTATTGTTGATCGTGAATATTTTGATGTAGAAAATATGGAAAAAAAAAAAAAAAAGAATTTGAAAAATGGTATTTGGAAAAGGAGAAAGAAAATCAATACGTATTTAAAGAAGAAATGAAATATTATTGTACGTCTGATGTGACTATTTTAAGAAAAGGGTGTTTAAAGTTTTCCTCTTTGATATACGAAACAACGGGTATATCTCCTTTTTACGATACAACGTGTATTACAATTGCGAGTCTCGCATTGAAAGTATTTCGTTTAAATTTTTTAAGGGAAAAATGTGTCGGAATTATTCCAGCAAGGGGTTATAGGGGTAAAGTCAAGCAGAGCATTACGGCATTAATTTGGTTAGAACAGATCAATGAAACACAATGTAATGGTGAATTAGAGTATAAATGTTCACAAAATGGAGAAAAAAGAGTTTTAAACCGTTATGTTGACGGTTATTGTAGTAGTAACAATACAGTCTATCAATTTCATGGGTGTTTCTATCATGGATGTCCAAATTGTTTTTATCCATATGAAATTAATAAGAGAAATAATGAGAAATTTTGTCATCTTTATTCAGCTACTAAAAAATTTTCATATCAATTAGAAAAAAACGGCTTCAAAGTTGTAGAAAAATGGGAATGTAATTTTTTAGAGGAAAATAAATTTAGTAAAAATGATTTAGATGAGAAAAAAATATTTTTTTACGAATATATTCCCTTAGACCCGCGTGATGCACTTTACGGTGGTAGAACTTCACCTGTTTGTTTGTTTAGGAATATCAATGAAAATGAAAAATTTTTTTACATTGACTTTACCTCTTTATATCCATTTGTTCAAAAAAGTAATAAGTTTCCCGTTGGTCATCCAACAGTGTACATTAAAGATGAATGTAAAAATAAAGATCTATCAAAAATATTCGGTTTAGTGAAATGTCGTATTTTACCTCCTCAAGATTTATATTTTCCTGTATTACCTTCGCGTATAAATGGAAAATTATTATTTCCTTTGTGCTATTCATGCGCTAATTCCACGCAATTAACTCGTTGTTTACATAATGAAAACGAACGAAGTATACTAGGAACGTGGACAAGTATTGAAGTAAATAAAGCTATTGAAAAAGGTTATCGAATGAAAAAGATTTTTGAAATTTATGATTTTTCTCGACAAGAAAAAATATTTCAAGATTATGTAAATTGTTTTCTAAAAATTAAACAAGAAGCATCGGGTTATCCAAACGAATGTTACGATGCTAATAAAATATTAATTGAAAGCAAAGTAGATGAGTATATCAAAAATTATTATGAAAATGAAGGTATTTTACTCGATAAAAATAAGATTTGTTACAATCCAGGATTGCGTAGTACAGCTAAACAAATATTAAATGCACTTTGGGGAAAATTTGCTCAAAATGAGAATAATACAAAAGTTGATTTTTTAACTGAATATGACGAATTATTACAATTAGCGAACGATCCTAATGTAAAATTAACTGGTATTGATTTTGTTAATGGTGAAAATTTACGAGTTACTTATATGAAAACAGATGAAACAACAGCACCGCTAAAAACGGGAAATGTGATTATTGCGTGTTTTGTAACAGCCTATTCACGTTTGAAATTATTTGATTTAATTGATAAATTAGGTGAACGTGTTTTATATTTTGATACGGATTCTGTTTTTTATGTTAAAAAAAATAACGAAGACGGTGTTGAAACAGGAAATTATTTAGGAGAATTAACAAATGAGTTAAAAGAGAATGAGTGGATTACTCAATTTTGTTCTACTGGACCAAAATCTTATTCTTATCGAACTAATTTAACCGAAAAAGACGAAGATGGTAATGTCGAAAAAGACGAGGATGGTAATGATAAAATTAAAGAAGTTATTCATATTAAAGGTTTTTGTTTAACTAATACGAATGTAAAAAAAAAATTAAATTTTGAATCGTTGTCTAAATGTGTTGAAAAAAAAGATCAAAAAATTACAATTAAATATAACGATAAAATAACAAGAGATAAATTAAATCATATTTTTGTACAAGACGAAACTAAAATATTTACTTTTACTTTTAATAAACGTGTTGTTAAAGATAATTTTTATACTTTTCCGTATGGTTTTTTAGAAAATACTGGCTAAACTAAACAGTGCTGTAATACCATTTCAACATCCTTTTATGTTAACATTATGCGGTCCGAGTCAATCTGGAAAGACATTTTGGATATATAAATTACTGAATTCTATTGAAGTGATGATTGAACCGAAAATTAATAAAATTATTTATCTCTACACGGCACAACAACCAATATATCAAACTATAGAAAAGATTATTAAAGAAAAACAAATAAAAATTAATTTTATTGATTGTAACAAAAGAATTCCAACAGCTGATGAATTACAAACGAATTTAATCGATAATACTTTAATAATTTTTATATGTCAAAATTTAATGTATGGTGATGGAAAATTACGAAATTCACGTATTAATAGTCAATATCATGTAATATTTAAAAATATTGCAGATGTACGAAATATGTATACTATTTGTGATAATAAAAAAATAAAGAGAAAAGTATTCGATAGTGTATTGGACAATGTTAATCAAAATCCATATGGTTATTTGTTATTTGATAATTGTACAAATAGTTATGAAAATTCGCGACTTCGAACTAATATTTTTCCAGGTGAAAATACGATAATTTATGATGTATAAAAAAAACCAAAAATAATAAATTTTTAAAAAAAAAAATGAATTTGTCTTTTTTTACTATATAAATAAAGAAAAAATAGTTTTTTCTACTTTTGCGTTACGAACGTGGAAGAAGAAAGAAAGAATGGCTGGTCTGCTGGGTCCAATCTTAGGTTTACTAGGACTAGGTGGTGGTGCTAGTGTAAAAAGGAAAAAAATGCTAGGTGGTGGTGCTAGTGTAAAAAGGAAAAAAAAAAACCAACGTGGGGGTTTATTTTTTAGTGATTTTGCTAAAATAGGAAAAATAACTAAAAAAAGACGTTATAAAAAAAGAAAGCAAAGTGGTGGAACCGCTACGTATGTTGACCCAAAGCTTAGAAGAGGATTGATGGTGAGAAGAGGAATGATGAATATGTGGTAAAAAAATAAAAAATGCCGCGTCAAAAAGGTGGATTTATGTTTATTGGTCCCATTTTAGAAGGCCTAAAAAATTTAGGTGGAGGTAGTGGTTTCACGAGGAGGAACCCACAATTCTATAAAAATCAACGACTTTTTAATTCTGTAAAATACAATAGAAATTATAAAAAAAACAAAGGTGGTGGTGTTGGAAAAAAATATAAAAGATCAAAAAATAGACATTCACGTCGTGACACACATTTTTCATTAGGTTCAGTTTGGTAAATGTATAAAAAAAGGAAAAATAGACGGAAAAAAAACTTTTTTATTGTTAAAAAAAATTTTAAAAAATGTGTAAAATGCAACGGTATACGTGTAAATAGTAAAAATATATTAAAAATTATTTGTAAAGAAGAAAAGTAGACAAAAAAAACACAATTATTTTTTAATAAAAGATTTATAAAAATTACAACATTTTTGTTCAGTTTCCTTTTTTTTACAACATTTTTTAAATATAATTTTATCAATAATTTTACCATACTTTGAATCTAGTTTTTTCTTTAAAAATAAATCATTATTTATTTTACGTTTATATTTTACATTTTTTATTTTCCATTTATTATTATTATTTTCATCTCTATTTCTACTTTTATTATACAAATATAATAAACACCAATAACCGCAAGTATAAGTAATTATTGATTGTAAAGATTTTTTTTGACAATATATAAAAATAAAATGATTTGTTTTTGCATATTCTTTCCAATAATTTCTATTATAAAAATTTACAGATTTTGCAAAACTATCAAAAAAATACATTTTATTATTATCTAACCATACTGCAACCCAATGTCGACCCTCTTCATGACTTTCATCGGTATTCCATATCCAACAACAGCCATTTTTTTTTTTTTCTTTAATATTTGCCGGAAATTGATCGGCAGCAAATGTACCCAAGAAAAATTTTTTTAAAAAAAAATTATTGATAGCAATTTCATTAATCTCGTTTGTAAAAAGAAAACGATTTAAAAAACATAAATCTTTACAATTATTCATCGTTGTTTTCTACCCCGTATTTTTACACGATCATATTTTTCAAGCGGTTTTGGAATTAGCGAAAGTGTTTTTTTGTTTTTTTTCTTTACTTCCTCGTGTTCATTGAAAAGATTATCCAACTCATAATCGTCAGAAGAAGATTTATCAGAAGAAGGTTTATCATTACCTTTATATTTTTTTTTTAATAAATTATTCCGAATAAAACTTGTCGGCATATTTTTATTTTTTTTTAAATATTTTAATGCTACATCATGTTGATTCGCTGACAAATTAAAAGATGTTTGTTTAGTAGCATTATGTGATAAATCATATATTAAATCTGCTCTATTAATATTTAATTTACCCATTTTTATATTTTCTTCACTCATTCCTTTTTTTTTTTTTTAAATTTTTATTCTTGTTTCATTTACATTAGCAGCACCACTTCCACCCGCCGGTTCTTCCTCCTCTGCTTTTACTACGCCCTTTTTTTTTTCATCATCAATTTTACGTTTGTAATAATTTTTTTTTTTTTAAATTGTACCATACTTTCACCAACACGTTCTTTCTGACCATCTGTAACGAGATTTTCTAAATCCTTTTTTTTTTCATTAAGTTCATATTCATCTTGATTTTTTATTCCTTGTAAAAATCTTTTTTCATTACCAGCAGCTTTTATATGTTCAAACATTTAATTTAATTTAACTGAATCAACTAATTGTAGTCTATTCACCATTTTTTTTAATTGCAGAAATATAATTACAAGCTTTTTCTAGAATACCGGTTAAACAGTGATCTTCACATATCATTAACTTAAGATCAAATGAATCGATTTTATTACATGCTATTTTTTTAAGAATATATTTATATTCACGTGAACATTGTATTGGAATTTTTTTATTTACAATATTTTTTAATAACGTAATAATTTTTTTTTGTAAAGATTTGTTATATAAAGTATGTTTTTTTCGCATATTTGATTTAAGAAATTTATTAATTTGCGGTAAAAATTTTTGTTTTTCATTTTTTTTTTTAATTTGATTATATAACATAATAGTTTTTAATATTTTTGTTTCGTCTTCTTCATCCTCATTATCAGCTTCATTATCATCAGTATTGCTACTATATTCTTCAATCATACTTTCTTCTTCTTCTTCTTCTTCTTCTTCTTCTTCGTCATCAGAAGATTCAAATTCAGAAATATCTTCAGATTTTTCTTTTTTTTTTCTTCTTCTTCATTATCAATTTCAAACTCAGAAATTTCTTCTTTTTCCTTCTCCATGTTTTTTTTAACTAAATTTTGAAATAAGTGGGTAAATAACGATATGTTCTTTGTTTAAATGTTTATTTGGATCAACAATTTTTGTTTTTATCGATTGTTTTTTTTTACTTTTTTTTTCTTTTTCCATTTTTTGTTTACCACAGTTGCGTCTTCCTCTTCTACGTGCGATCCAAAGTAGAGGTTACATGTTGTGTAATAATATAAAGGGTAAATGTTTTTTTTTTTGTTAATTTCTTTTATTTTTTTTATTGTTTTTATTTTCTTCTTTCTCCATCAAATATTGTACAATAAACGAGCTGGTGACGAAACTCCGACTTTTATTTCGTTACGAAATTCGCCAATAAACAGCATTACTCCAACAGCTGTATTTTGTGAAAATTCAATATGTGCGTTAACTACACCGCTGGGTCGATTGGGTAATACTTTTAGATGAGTATCATTATTTGATGTTAGATCGAATCCGAAAATTGCATAACCGTTAATAAATTGGTTGTAAGTTATAGGCATTTCTGAAAATCTTTTATTAAGCACTTTACGTAATAAGTGGTAGGCTTCTATTGAATTTTTTATAGTTTCCACACTAACATTATTTACTGAAATATTAATATTTGAAATATTTTCCAATTGAAATCTAAATGCATTAGATAGAGCTGTACCGTTGAAATTATTTTGACGAACATACATCATAAATAAACGTACTGGACAACTACCATTAAATATATCGTTTACAATTAAGCTTCTTCTACCAACCGGAATAGTCTCTGTTACTGTACGTAATGTAGTAGAATAATATTTAGCTTCTTTTTGATTTGTCACAAACGACGTATTTAACGCGTCTGTTAATTGATCTTTTGGTTTTAAAAACGGAATTGTCAACTTAAAATTTTCCAAACCAATTTTACCAGTATTTATGGGTAAATCAGCCTGATGATCTTCTTGTTTGCATACAACTCGATTATCAGCTCTTGATAACCTTATTTCAACTTTAAAAGCACTTGGAAGAAATTGTTCACCGCCATCGCCACTGAAACAGGGTAAGTCAACAATATCAATTAAATGAGCTGTAGTAGCATTTAAAAGTGTATGTCTGTTTAACATTCCCACATTGTTTCCCAACATGGTTTCCATTTGACCTGCTGTATCGAGATAACAACAATTTACCTCTGGGGAATCTTTATATTGCGTTGGTGATTCGCGTATTATAAATTTAAGATATGAAGCATAATAAGAAAAATTATCAGCAGGTGTAACTAAACAATCATTCAACATTAATTCTTTTGTTTTCCATAATGTTCGTAAAATAAGAGGCGGAGGAACAAGTCTTGCGTTTGCAGTTGATAATACTGATAATTCAGCATCACTTGTTCTCATTAACCCAATACTATTACCATTGTGAGTGAAACTATATACCGCAGAAAATTTATCTTTTGGATTCGAAAAAATTTCAATTAAACGTTTTTCCAAAAAAAGATCATTATATGGACTTGATTTAAAAAATTCTAGAGGTTTACTAAATAATGTGTCGTGTTGTTCAACCTCTTGTTCTGAAGGATCTATTTCCATTTTTTTTAAACGTTAATTTTTAAAATTTTTCCTGTAGTGCTTAATAGCTGAGGAAGAAACATTCCAAGTGCTAAAGCTGCTCCAAAAGCACCTCCTTTTTGTACTTTTCTTCTTATTATTCTTCTTCTTCTTCTTGTTCTTCCTTTTTTACCCATTTTTTTTGTTTTTTTGTTTAGTTAAAACAACAACGAGAAACAAACAAGTAATGATTTTTTTATAAAAAAATGTTTATTTTAAATGATTACAAAACATTATTTTTTGTAAATAAATACACTTTTTTTTAGCGTGTTAAACGTAAGAGCGCAGGATCAATCGGTGTTTTTGTTCTTTTTCTTTTTTTGGTTTTTATTATTTTTTTATCGTGATCTTCAGACATATTTTTTGGTAAACCCACATGACCATTCAATAAAATTTCTTCTTTAGTTAAACTACTTTTTGAAATTATAAAATGTCCTGCTTGATATTCTCCGCCATTTCTTGTACCATTCATTAATTCAACATAATCCCTTTCAGTTAATTTTCCAGTTAATTTTCCAGTTTTTTCGCCCATTAATTTATCCATTTTTTTCAGACAATTCAGATCATTCTTTTACCAATTCAAAAAACGTAATGTTCAGTTTTCATCTTCATATAAACTTAAATAAAATGTAATTTCTTCATTTTTTAAATTGTAATCATTTTCGTATGCAATAAAAAACTGAATTTTTTCTTTAGCATCTTTTAAATTCGATAATAAAAAAAAAGGTAATTTTCTTTTATTATTATTATTCATTCCATAAAAATCTTTTTCATTAACAAATAATAATAAACGTTTTGCAAATAAAAAAAATTGGCTAGAAGCGTCAGGGTTGTTTGTACGTGTTAAATGAGAATCCTTTGTATTTACAATTTTTAAATTTTTTGTTTTTTTTTCTTCTAAATTTTTTTTAAATCCTGAAAAATCAATTTTTCTTGAAAATAATAAACGAAAATTTCCCTTTATTCCTTTACATTCAATAAAATTTAAATTCCATAACACGTTATTATTGTTATACGATTCTGGTTTTAAAAAAGAATGCGTAAATTCATATTTTTCAATACATAAAATTCCACCTCTCTCTTTCAATTTTACCTTAAGCATTATGAATTAATCCTTCAATACTAACAGTTCCTGAATCAAATGGAATTTTTCTTCCCACGCTGTCTTTTAATATTATATGCAATGAATTTATTTTCATTTTTTTAAATTTTCTTTTAACTGAGGGTGGTGAATAAACGATTAATTCACCATTTCCCTTTCCTTGCTCACTCCAACGAATTGGAATTGTAGTTAATAATTCTGATGACGTATCACCAATAAAACTTCTTTCTAATTCTTCACAATAAACAAATATTTTATCCAATCCATCAGAAATATCGGGTAAATAATTTGCAATAACTGTATGTTGCGTACTATCAAGTTTCTTTTGATCTGTATTTTGATTAAAATTAATCGCTGTATCCGAAAAGCCTAATATAAATGCTAAATTTTTAGAAAATTTCAAATTAATATCTATAAAAAAATATTTTTTTTGATTTTCTTTATTTATTGACGCTTTTGATAAATGAAAAATTTCAATTGGTGTACCATCATCACTTTCTATTGCATTATCATATATCTGTTTTAGCCAATATTCAATGTATATATTTGCTGTTATTTTTATTTTACCATTATTATCGAGTAAAAAAAAAATATCATATTCATTTACACAATTATTTATATAATTTATTAATTTTTCTAAACTATAAAATCCTTGTTCAATGATATTTTTATCCAATAATAATTGTAAAGAACAATCTTTATAAAAACCCATTGGCTCAAACCGTCTAAAATTACGGTATTGTATATCTAACGCAAACCAACATTCATCATTGGCTATGTTTTTTGTTGTCGAAGGGTAAGAAATGGATGTAACTTCAAAAAATACTTCTTGATTTAATCCATCGATAGGATTAAATAATTTCATCTCAAAGTCATTTGTGTAATTAGTTCTTCCTTCTTTCACAGTATTGCTTAAAATTTGTAAATTCATATTTTCTGTAATTCTTCCAAATAAAATATTCCAGTTATTTTTTCGTTATTAAAATCTTTTAATTCGTACGTAATTGGATCGGTAACAAATACTTTATTTATTTTAAATTTTTCACCAGTCCAACCACGTAAACTACTTTTTTCAAAAATATTGTTTTTTGCGGCAACAATTCGTACAACAGTTCCTTCTTTTAGGACATTCTTTGTGAAAGTGATAGGTGATATCATTTTACGTAGCAATATATTTTTTTTTTTTTTTTTTTTTGTTTCCACGATATACATCATGCGGTGTAGAGCCATTCAAACTTGAATGCGGTGATTTATTGTATCTTTCAACGATTATGTGTAAATAACTATGATAATCAAATTCTCCAGTTAATGTTAAAACACGTCTTACCATTTTTTTTAAAGTTTGAATTACTCTCTCAACATGTGATGCTTTAATTTCACGATTGTAAGTGTGAAAAACAGAAAATCCATATTTTTTACTCAATTCTTTACGAATTAATTGAAATTCTGTACCCTCATCACATTGTATTTTTGTAGGCGGATCTTCTTTTTTCAAAATATTTTCAAATTTATTTGCTGTATTTTTTGCAGTTTTTTTCTTTAAAAGTTCAACCCATACATATCTTGAATAAACATCAATACAAACCAACCAATAACGAAATTGTTTATTATGTCTTGATAAATCTTTATTTTCTGCTAAATCAATACACCATTGTTCATTTTTTTCACTTACATTATTAATATTTAAACGTTTATATTTTTTTTTAATACTTCTATGTTGTTTATATTTCTCTAAATGTTCTTTTTCTAATGTTTCTCCTTTCAATAATCTTGCAGCTTTTCTTATGAATTCTTCTGAAAACTGTCTCTTTTTTTTTCTCATTTTTTTTTGTTTTTTCTACAACAAAAAAAAATAAATTATATTTTCTCAATTAACTCTCTAATTTCCTCCACTTCACCAGAAATTAACATACTAACAAAATCAAATTTATTTTCATCTTTTAAACCTGCATTTATATTATCATTGTAACGACAAATACAATCTTCTAAACTTAATTTACCCGAACTAAAATAATATAATAACTCAACTAAAGCTGCGTCATTAATTTTTTTTTCTTTCCCTTTTTCATTTTTATTAAAATCTAACTCACACTCAACGGTTGCGGAATTCAATGTTTCAATTTCTAGCTGCTTCTTCTTCTTCTTTTCCACACTTGTTTCAGTTTTCTTTTTTCTTTTTTTAGTTGTTCCTTTCACAGCATGATAAAAATTCCCCAACTGTCTTGCAATTTCACCCAAATTATCGTTTTTCTTAAACGAAAAATTTCCCCATTGATCGTCCCATTTGGCTAGTCCCGGCGTGGTGAATTCGTTGTAGGTTATATCAGCATTATCGTCTTCTTCTTCATTGAACTTTAAATCTTCCTCGGGAAGAATAATTGCTTTCTTTTGAACAACAAGTTCACCCGAACCAAAATCATTATTACGCAACACGAGCCGCATAATATCTTTCTTGTAATTCATATATTCAGAAACAACCACAAATGTTTGAGATGACCAATCACTTGTTGCGTTTGTGTTGTTGAGGGCATTAATCAATTCTGGAATGATATCCATATCCAATTCCATCGCGCTGTTGACCAAAAATTTCAAACATTGCTTACTGGTTGGGTAGGCTTTAGCTAGTACCGCTTTATCATTTTTCTTTTTCAATGCTACGATTTTTTGTGATAAATCAGGATACTTTACTAACGAATGTTCGTATTGCGTGTATTCTCTCAAATACAGTTCCATCTTTCACCGCATAACCAAAGCGAATGTGAAGTTTACCCAAAAAACAACTTACATATATACCATTTCTTTTTTTTTTGTAAACAAACAAATTATTTTAGACCATATAAGGTTAAAGAATCATTATAAAAATTTACACATTCAACAAAATATTTTTCGGAAAAATTATTATTTTTACATAAAAAATTTATACATTCTTTAAAAAATCGTTGACAAATAGGAAATTGCATAAAAATATAATAAAAAAAAATTCTCATTGTTTTGTTTTTTTTCAAATTCACAGATTGTTACTGTTCAAATTTAATTCAGCTAATACATTTATATTCGAATATACGTACTCTACATATCTAATTCTAATTTCTGTTAGTTCTTCATTAATTATTTCTACAAAACAATTTTTTTTTTTCGTACTTAAAATAGTTTTTTGATGAATAATCAGACTATTACATAATGTTGCTATTGGGATTATTTGTTTAATTTTTTCCATTTTTTTTTTATTATTTAGTTTAGACAACGTATAATTAAATTTTCTTAGATGATTTACTTCTTGTCTACAATTTTTGAATCTACATATATCATTTGTTCTATACACAAAAGCATTTTCTATACTATAAAAATCAAAATTAAGATCGAATTGTAAATGATCGCGGATATATATATCAAATAAATCCATATTATATTTAGCGCTAATATCGCTTGCTAATACACCGTTTGGATTATGCTTATCGCAAAACATTGAAAAAATCACTGCTAAATTATAAATTAAATTAGTATTAATCCAAAAAGTATCGTTTAAATCATCAAATAGCATTATATCATTCGCATCATAATCCCAACAATGATAAAAAAGATATGGGGATATTGAATATATAAAAAAACATATCGATAAAAATGCATTGCCATACATTGCATTTATGTAGGAAAAAAGCGTGTGTTTTTTTCCAGCTACAGGCGCATACATTTCATCTGTTACGTCATTTATACTTCCAATTAAATGAAAATCATCATTCTTCGTATTATTTGAAGGTTTAATCCTAAAATAATATTTAATTTTATCATTTACAGGTAATACAGAACAACAATAATCTGAGTTAAATTGTAACATAATTTTTCTTTCATCCGATTGTTCAGAATAAACTATACCGCATTGTCCCTTATCGATTATATAGGGTAACAGAAAATCCATAGTTCCTGCACGTATGACTATATAAGGGTGTAACCATTCTTCTTCTTCTTCTTTTTCAAAAACAACACCATTGTATAAAAATAATTCAGGTACCCAATCATCATCATCATCTCCTTGTTTATTTCCCCTTTCGATAGAGTAAATACAATGTCCTTTATAATGATTTAATAAACCAAACATCCAATACAAAAGACCAATTGCTCCATGATTTAAATTCTGTAATGCATAAACATTCATCAAAATACTTTTTAAAATTAAAGCATTTCTTATTTTTATTTTTTCCTCCTTCAACATACTTTCCTTTACACGTATTAAACATGTATTAAAAATATTTTAAAAAGATTCTCTCTTTTAATACCTTTTTTTTTAAAAAAAATAAAAAATAACCATATTTGGAAACAAAATATACTATATATATAGAGAGGGTTTAATAAAAAATCAGTACCCAAAAAATAAAAATGGCTAAAACAACTAACGAAAATGAGGTAAGATTTGATATGACTGATAAAGAACATAACGTAATGATGCGTGAGATCAGCGAAAGGGCATGGAAAGGTTATTTGGAAAAAAATAAGGAACTACTAAAAAATGAACCATTCTCTCTAAATAATGGAAAACTGGGATTTATCAATGCGTTAGTGAAATATATGCGTACTTGGCCAAAAGATAAAGCAGGCGAATTCAGTTTCACTATTGATTACGCGGGATTCTTTCCGTCCGATGAGGATGAAACATCGAAGAAAAACCGAACGGAAAAATACGAAACTGCAAAAAAGGTGGATAGAAAAAGAAAAATTACAAGTGATAACTTCGAGAGTAAATTGATGTGGTGTGATGTATGGGATACATCGGTTACGCTTGACGCGTTTCTATCTACTGTTTATCAAGTTCACCCCGAAGTACGTAGCGAATTTGTTCGTTTTTACGTTGACATTAATGCAATAAAAAAAAACAAAAGGGGATTTACACGTCTTTAATTTTTTTTTTTAAAAGAAAAGTTCCCTCTGGTGGACAACAATAGAATCTAAAGGTCTTGAATGCGTAGTAACGACTGACAAACCCAGCATATTAGTATGGAATGGAAATGCATCAGATCTTGTGAAATTTTTAAACAAATAATTAATTTTTTTAAGAAACTGGATACAATCTTGTAAAAAAAAATTTTTATTTTTATTTAGAACTTTTCATTCAACAATTTTCCATTTCCTTATCATTTTATTATTAATATATGTAAAAATATAAATTTTTTTTTATTTAGAACTTTCCATTTCCTTTTCATTTTATTGTTAATATATGTAAAAATTTATACATTGTATTACATTATGAATTGTAATTAATTAAAAAACTGTTAGTTCAATCTTCTTTTTTCTTCCATTTACTTTTATACAAATGTTTCTGCCCACACACACTGCACTTCATATAGTCAGCTTTTCCCTGTTGTTTTTCCTTAAATTCACGAATTAATTCTGAATGGTTTCTCCAACTTTGTATTATTTGTGCCCTTCGTTTAAACTCCATTAGCATGTCTTCAGTACAATTGCGTCTAGTAGAATAATTGAGCATTTCTGGTTTTATCGTTGGTAATTCACGAATTAATTTGCAATGATTTATCCAACTTTCTACCATTTGTTTCGACACCATTTCCAGATTGAAAAAAGCTTCTTCAGGATCATATTCATCATCTGAATTCTTTTTTTTTTAAAAAAAAAACAATTCTGGATATTATTTTTTCATTGGTACATCATAATTATCTTTCACCCAATCTTCTCTTCTTGTATTCATTCCAACACACATAGAAAAATCACGTCTTTTTTTTCGTTTGTTTTTTAGAAATCTAAAATGTCTAACTAATGTAGTATAATATCTAATTGTTATTCGCTTTTTAAATTCTCCTTTTATCTCGAAAAAAATTACATCTTCATAAGAATGAAAATATTCTTTTTTCACAAGAGTAATTTTAGCTACTCCAGAACACATCAATAATAAATCTAATACTTCATTAAATTCAATAAAATTTCTTTCTTTTCTATGCGGATCTCTATTTCTTTCTTCAGTTATAGTTAACTCTTTTTCATCATTTTTCTCAGCCATTTTTTTAAACAAAAAAGAAATGATTTTATTTTTTACAACACTTTATTATATAGAGAAATTTAATTACATTTTTTTTATTAAATTACAATATTATACATTTTCTATTTTTTTTTTTTCTCCAATCTTTTGTATGGGTATACATTCCAATATCCTGAGTAAAATCATGATCACAAGTCTCGTTGATTGCTTCTCAACATTCATTATTCACGAATGAAATGTAACAAATACCTTTTCCTTTTATATCTTTTCTCTTTCCCTTTTTTCCAATAATTTATTTATTTTATGCTCCACAACAAGTCTTATCTTCTCATTCAAATACCAAATTATTTCCAATTTAACGTCTCCAAAAATTTCAATGTCTCGCAAATGTTCATCCAAAAACCATTGTGTATAACCAGCTATTTCTTTTACTCGCTTACTTAAAGCATGTTGAACAAATTGTATCACTGAAGAAAAATAAATTACATGTTGATCCTTTATCTTTTCCAAAATTAATGAATCAATTCTTGATATACCCGTCATTATTCCTTTTAAAAATATTTCTCAAAAGAACCAATCTCTTCAGTAAAATTATAGCCTGTGTCACTTAACGTCCATATATAATGGTGCGGGTAAGCTGAAGCACCTGACAAGTCGATTACCTCAAAAAAAACTTTATCTTCATTTTCTTTAAAATAATTTTTTATTACACCAATTACTTTAAGTTTAATATCTGTAATATTTTTCAACATTTCAGGTATTGTTACAAACGCTTCATATTTTGCAGGAATAAAATTAAGATCAATTTCTATGTCATGAACTAACATCTCTATTCAAGTTTCTTTTAGCGTTTTCATGTTTTTTCCATTCAATATCTTTTTCCTGTTTAATTTGTTTTTCAGTTTTCCTAACAAACCAAAAAAAAACAAAAAACCTTTTTATTTAAAAATAAATTTTTAACAATTTATTACAAAACAACATTTTTTTCACTTACTCAATAAGACTATCATATATTGCAGGATTTTGATCGAAATACTGCTGTACAATTTTCAATTTTGCTAAATCAGTTTTACAACATACACATCTATATGCGCTCACTTCAGACATTTCTATTTCGTTTTTTTAGAAAAACAAAATATGGTAGTACACGGGACCGTCTTCTGTCGCAGTTGTCTGTATGAAATTAGAAACGAAAACCTACAATGTTTTTATACATGTAACCATTGTAAAGTTTACATCGTTTTTTGTGAACATTGCAGAAGAAATTATAGCCGGCAAATTAGATCTATAGTATTTGATAAATGCAATCGCAATAGCGAAGAAAAATGTAAAAATAGACAAGAACGATGGTGCAAAATATATTTCTCTAAATAAATTTTTTTTTTCTCACCTGTTTTCTTTTATTTAATTTTACGTCTAAATTCTTTACTTTCCTAAGTTAACAAAATTTTATTTTAAAATGAAAACATTCCCATATATGGTAATCTCTTAAAAAAATTAAAATTATTTTCTCTCTTTTTTTTGGGTAAAAAAACTATATCTACACAATAATTATATAGTTTTTTTCATTTTTATTTTGTACTCCTATCTGTATACATACACTTACTACTTCTATACATAAAAACATTTTTAACAAAAAAAAAATGTTTTTTTTCTCTAGAAAAATTCGGAAAAAAATCATTTTTTTTATTTTATTAATTTTTTTTACACACATACAACAAAAATAAACACCCACAGGAACCAAAGTGGAAAGGTGCTGGTTTCAAGTGTACCAGATTATCCGGGTTCGACTCCCGGCTGTGGGAAAATACACACACACACCCAAAAAAATCCCCAACCCACCCCGAACACAAACCACACCCATGAATTAATTAAAAAAATAAACAGCCAACACCCACTCTCTAGCACCCTCCGTCCAAAATCGACTTTAATTTATTCCTACTTGCACCTGATTGGTTGAAAAAAAAAATAAAGCAATATGATTGGTTAATCACTAGTACCCAATCTCCAACACACAAAAAAAAATAGTATTATTAATAACACTACTGAGATTAACGCTTTAGCAGATTTTACAGACATTCGATGCATGCTACAAAATATTTGTAAATTGTATATATATTTACAGACCTTTATAATAAATCACTTGTGTCAATTTACGCAGATTATATAAAGTTTCCCCGCTTGTGTCAATTTACGGAGGTTATATTCGGCCGCTTGCCCCGCTTGTGTCAATTTACGGAGATTATATTCAGTCGCTTGCTCCGCTTGTGTCAATTTACGGAGATTATATTTAACCTCTTGCCTCGCTTATGTCAATTTACAGAGATCATGTAAATTTTGTCCGGCTTGTGCCAATTTACAGAGATTTAACGCTTTAGCAGATTTTACAGACATTCGATCCCTGCTACAAAATATTTGTAAATTGTATATTTACAGACCTTTAGTAGAGATTTGTAAAAGCTAGTACATCGTGTTCAGTATTTCAAGAATGAATTTAAAGACATTTTGTGCTCACGAAAAACTCCAAAACTATGTGAAATACTTGTAAAAACTGAATTTATAGACTATTTGTTTTGAACAAGTAAAACAGCTCAAACATTAGGCTTTTGTAAAATGTATGTAAATTTGAAGTTTACGAAGATTTCATGAAGTCTGTAAAGGGTTCAGATTTTCCAGTGTAAGTTGGAACAATACAGGTGCAGTAGTACAAACGTTATAAATTAAACCGTCAGGCAGTAAAATACGGGAAAATTAATTATAGCCTATTATTAATGCCCTTTACACTATACACTAACACTATAACGTTTGTTGTAAAAGAGCTAAAAAGCTTTACTACATCTCAAATTGTTCCTCTCATCATAACAAAGAGTTGGATATAATTCGGAACAATACAGGTGCAGTAGTACAAACGTTATAAGTGAAACCGTCACGCAGTAAAATACGGGAAAATTAATTATAGCCTATTATTAATGCCCTTTACACTATACACTAACACTATAACGTTTGTTGTAAAAGAGCTAAAAACCTTTACTACATCTCAAATTGTTCCTCTTATCCTAACAAAGAGTTGGATATAAGTTGGAACAATACAGGTGCAGTAGTACAAATGTTCTAAATGAAACCGTCAGGCAGTAAAAGACGGAAAATTAATTATAGTTAATTATAGCCTATTATTAATGTCCTTTACACTTTCTGTCATAACGTTTGTTATAAAAAAGCTAAAAAGCTCGTCTACAGCTCAAATTGTTCCTCTCATCATAACAAAGAGTTGGATATAAGTTGGAACAATACAGGTGCAGTAGTACAAACGTTATAAATTAAACCGTCAGGCAGTAAAATACGGGAAAATTAATTATAGCCTATTATTAATGCCCTTTACACTATACACTAACACTATAACGTTTGTTGTAAAAGAGCTAAAAAGCTTTACTACATCTCAAATTGTTCCTCTCATCATAACAAAGAGTTGGATATAATTCGGAACAATACAGGTGCAGTAGTACAAACGTTATAAGTGAAACCGTCACGCAGTAAAATACGGGAAAATTAATTATAGCCTATTATTAATGCCCTTTACACTATACACTAACACTATAACGTTTGTTGTAAAAGAGCTAAAAGGCTTTACTACATCTCAAATTGTTCCTCTCATCATAACAAAGAGTTGGATATAATTCGGAACAATACAGGTAAGTAGTACAAACGTTATAAGTGAAACCGTCACGCAGTAAAATACGGGAAAATTAATTATAGCCTATTATTAATGCCCTTTACACTATACACTAACACTATAACGTTTGTTGTAAAAGAGCTAAAAAGCTTTACTACATCTCAAATTGTTCCTCTCATCATAACAAAGAGTTGGATATAATTCGGAACAATACAGGTGCAGTAGTACAAACGTTATAAGTGAAACCGTCACGCAGTAAAATACGGGAAAATTAATTATAGCCTATTATTAATGCCCTTTACACTATACACTAACACTATAACGTTTGTTGTAAAAGAGCTAAAAAGCTTTACTACATCTCAAATTGTTCCTCTCATCATAACAAAGAGTTGGATATAATTCGGAACAATACAGGTGCAGTAGTACAAACGTTATAAGTGAAACCGTCACGCAGTAAAATACGGGAAAATTAATTATAGCCTATTATTAATGCCCTTTACACTATACACTCACTAACACTATAACGTTTGTTGTAAAAGAGCTAAAAACCTTTACTACATCTCAAATTGTTCCTCTTATCCTAACAAAGAGTTGGATATAAGTTGGAACAATACAGGTGCAGTAGTACAAATGTTCTAAGTGAAACCGTCAGGCAGTAAAAGACGGAAAATTAATTTAGTTAATTATAGCCTATTATTAATGTCCTTTACACTTTCTGTCATAACGTTTGTTATAAAAAAGCTAAAAAGCTCGTCTACAGCTCAAATTGTTCCTCTCATCATAACAAAGAGTTGGATATAAGTTGGAACAATACAGGTGCAGTAGTACAAACGTTATAAATTAAACCGTCAGGCAGTAAAATACGGGAAAATTAATTATAGCCTATTATTAATGCCCTTTACACTATACACTAACACTATAACGTTTGTTGTAAAAGAGCTAAAAAGCTTTACTACATCTCAAATTGTTCCTCTCATCATAACAAAGAGTTGGATATAATTCGGAACAATACAGGTGCAGTAGTACAAACGTTATAAGTGAAACCGTCACGCAGTAAAATACGGGAAAATTAATTATAGCCTATTATTAATGCCCTTTACACTATACACTAACACTATAACGTTTGTTGTAAAAGAGCTAAAAACCTTTACTACATCTCAAATTGTTCCTCTTATCCTAACAAAGAGTTGGATATAAGTTGGAACAATACAGGTGCAGTAGTACAAATGTTCTAAGTGAAACCGTCAGGCAGTAAAAGACGGAAAATTAATTATAGTTAATTATAGCCTATTATTAATGTCCTTTACACTTTCTGTCATAACGTTTGTTATAAAAAAGCTAAAAAGCTCGTCTACAGCTCAAATTGTTCCTCTCATCATAACAAAGAGTTGGATATAATTCGGAACAATACAGGTGCAGTAGTACAAACGTTATAAATGAAACCGTCAGGCAGTAAAATACGGGAAAATTAATTATAGCCTATTATTAATGCCCTTTACACTATACACTAACACTATAACGTTTGTTGTAAAAGAGCTAAAAAGCTTTACTACATCTCTAATTGTTCTTCTCATCATAACAAAGAGTTGGATATAATTCGGAACAATACAGGTGCAGTAGTACAAACGTTATAAGTGAAACCGTAACGCAGTAAAATACCGGAAAATTAATTATAGCCTATTATTAATGCCCTTTACACTATACACTAACACTATAACGTTTGTTGTAAAAGAGCTAAAAAGCTTTACTACATCTCAAATTGTTCCTCTTATCCTAACAAAGAGTTGGATATAAGTTGGAACAATACAGGTGCAGTAGTACAAATGTTCTAAGTGAAACCGTCAGGCAGTAAAAGACGGAAAATTAATTATAGTTAATTATAGCCTATTATTAATGTCCTTTACACTTTCTGTCATAACGTTTGTTATAAAAAAGCTAAAAAGCTCGTCTACAGCTCAAATTGTTCCTCTCATCATAACAAAGAGTTGGATATAAGTTGGAACAATACAGGTGCAGTAGTACAAACGTTATAAATTAAACCGTCAGGCAGTAAAATACGGGAAAATTAATTATAGCCTATATTATTAATGCCCTTTACACTATACACTAACACTATAACGTTTGTTGTAAAAGAGCTAAAAAGCTTTACTACATCTCAAATTGTTCCTCTCATCCTAACAAAGAGTTGGATATAAGTTGGAACAATACAGGTGCAGTAGTACAAATGTTCTAAGTGAAACCGTCAGGCAGTAAAAGACGGAAAATTAATTATAGTTAATTATAGCCTATTATTAATGTCCTTTACACTTTCTGTCATAACGTTTGTTATAAAAAAGCTAAAAAGCTCGTCTACAGCTCAAATTGTTCCTCTCATCATAACAAAGAGTTGGATATAAGTTGGAACAATACAGGTGCAGTAGTACAAACGTTATAAATTAAACCGTCAGGCAGTAAAATACGGGAAAATTAATTATAGCCTATATTATTAATGCCCTTTACACTATACACTAACACTATAACGTTTGTTGTAAAAGAGCTAAAAAGCTTTACTACATCTCAAATTGTTCCTCTCATCATAACAAAGAGTTGGATATAATTCGGAACAATACAGGTGCAGTAGTACAAACGTTATAAGTGAAACCGTCACGCAGTAAAATACGGGAAAATTAATTATAGCCTATTATTAATGCCCTTTACACTATACACTAACACTATAACGTTTGTTGTAAAAGAGCTAAAAAACTTTACTACATCTCAAATTGTTCCTCTTATCCTAACAAAGAGTTGGATATAAGTTGGAACAATACAGGTGCAGTAGTACAAATGTTCTAAGTGAAACCGTCAGGCAGTAAAAGACGGAAAATTAATTATTGTTAATTATAGCCTATTATTAATGTCCTTTACACTTTCTGTCATAACGTTTGTTATAAAAAAGCTAAAAAGGTCGTCTACAGCTCAAATTGTTCCTCTCATCATAACAAAGAGTTGGATATAAGTTGGAACAATACAGGTGCAGTAGTACAAACGTTATAAATTAAACCGTCACGCAGTAAAATACGGGAAAATTAATTATAGCCTATTATTAATGCCCTTTACACTATACACTAACACTATAACGTTTGTTGTAAAAGAGCTAAAAAGCTTTACTACATCTCAAATTGTTCCTCTCATCATAACAAAGAGTTGGATATAATTCGGAACAATACAGGTGCAGTAGTACAAACGTTATAAGTGAAACCGTCACGCAGTAAAATACGGGGAAATTAATTATAGCCTATTATTAATGCCCTTTACACTATACACTAACACTATAACGTTTCTTGTAAAAGAGCTAAAAAGCTTTACTACATCTCAAATTGTTCCTCTTATCCTAACAAAGAGTTGGATATAAGTTGGAACAATACAGGTGCAGTAGTACAAATGTTCTAAGTGAAACCGTCAGGCAGTAAAAGACGGAAAATTAATTATAGTTAATTATAGCCTATTATTAATGTCCTTTACACTTTCTGTCATAACGTTTGTTATAAAAAAGCTAAAAAGCTCGTCTACAGCTCAAATTGTTCCTCTCATCATAACAAAGAGTTGGATATAATTCGGAACAATACAGGTGCAGTAGTAGTTGGTAACGCGTATGGTAACGCGTGGTAACGCGTGGTAACGCGTATGGTAACCAAAACAGGTGCCCCAAGCTTACTTCAGGGTTCCATGTCCAGTTTCCGGTTTGAAAACTAGCTTGGGTTGATGTTTATATGCCTAAGGTATCATATTAAAATCATGATTCCTGAAGTATTCCGTATCCGTGATCGATCAAATCTTTATTGATTTAGAATAAAGAGAAGAATTTTGAACAAGCAAAGAATGGGAAAGGTATGGATCTTACCTATAACATACTTCCACATGTTTGCCTTTTAATGCCCTGTACAGAGACTTCAGAATGGTCGAGCTCGGTGGCGAAGCTCGCCATAGCAACTCGTCATGATCACGCTATGCAAATTTTTAAAATATTACATTATTCAAACCTTTAGAAATGTGTTCTTTTCAAACTATGTAGATGCTGACAAATTAGCATAGAATGACCAGTTGCTATGGCCAGCATCGCCTCTGGTCGAGCTTCGATTCTATGTATTTTGTCATGAATTCTTATGCCGTTAATTATTATAAGCACTAACCATGAAAATATAGTATAACAAATAGGCAAAATCCCTGTTCATTTTTTCCTCAAATATAGACAATCGTCCACAAAATATTTGAGACAAACCCCCTTCCCCCCTTTTTCAATGTTGTATTTAGGGATAACTATCTTTTATCTTAATTTCTTATGCTGAATTTTCAGTGCCAATGAGCCTGCTACAATTTCAGACTAACTTCACAATTTGTGATAAATAGACTAGCTTCACAACATTGAAATAGGGGGAAAAGTGGGTTTCATGTCAAAAGTCTCAATATATTTTGTGGATGATTGTCTTGAAAATTCGAAAGACTTATTTAAAAGTAGTGATAAGTTTTTGATGAAGGTCACATTAAGAACTTGATATTCAGGTATAATTTGGCTGTAATTATGAACACTGATTTTCTCAAAGATAATCAAGCCGTACCCATATGCCCCGAGGCGGGGGGGGGGGGCTGTGAATGTCAAAAGTCTCAATATACTTTGTGGTAGTCTTGGAAATGCAAAGACGTATTTAAAAACAGTGATATGTTTTTGATGAAGGTCTTATTAAAAAGTTGATATTCAGGTATAATTTGGATGTAACTATGAACAGCAAACGCAGATTTTGTCAAAGATAATCATGCCACACCCATATGCCAAGGGGGTGGTGGTGGTGGTGGGGGTGTGTGTTTGTGGACAAAGTAACATGGAAACTGCAATTGAACATTTCCCCACAGATATCATTGACAGAACAATCGAGTCAATGGACAAAAGAACTGGGTTGATAATCACCTCCAAGGGACAACGAACCAAATACTGAGCCATGTATCTTAGTATTATGTCTAATGTCTTTGCAAATCATCAACTTGTTTTATGTAACAAAACATGACGCGTTACCACACGCGTTACCTTCTGTGTTACCTTTTTCCCTATACTTTCATATTGAATGCAACGCGTTACCATATTTTTTATTAGAAATATATATATATATATTTTAATAAAAAGTTAATGGTAACGCGTGGTAACGCGATCAGGCCATTCATAAAAGCTAATTGAAACATGACAATTCAATGGTAACGCGTATGGTAACGCGTATGGTAACGCGTATGGTAACGCGTGGTAACGCGTGGTAACACGTATGGTAACCAAAACAGGTGCCCCAAGCTTACTTCAGGGTTCCATGTCCAGTTTCCGGTTTGAAAACTAGCTTGGGTTGATGTTTATATGCCTAAGGTATCATATTAAAATCATGATTCCTGAAGTATTCCGTATCCGTGATCGATCAAATCTTTATTGATTTAGAATAAAGAGAAGAATTTTGAACAAGCAAAGAATGGGAAAGGTATGGATCTTACCTATAACATACTTCCACATGTTTGCCTTTTAATGCCCTGTACAGAGACTTCAGAATGGTCGAGCTCAGTGGCGAAGCTCGCCATAGCAACTCGTCATGATCACGCTATGCAAATTTTTAAAATATTACATTATTCAAACCTTTAGAAATGTGTTCTTTTCAAACTATGTAGATGCTGACAAATTAGCATAGAATGACCAGTTGCTATGGCCAGCTTCGCCTCTGGTCGAGCTTCCATTCTATGTATTTTGTCATGAATTCTTATGCCGTTAATTATTATAAGCACTAACCATGAAAATATAGTATAACAAATAGGCAAAATCCCTGTTCATTTTTTCCTCAAATATAGACAATCGTCCACAAAATATTTGAGACAAACCCCCTTCCCCCCTTTTTCAATGTTGTATTTAGGGATAACTATCTTTTATCTTAATTTCTTATGCTGAATTTTCAGTGCCAATGAGCCTGCTACAATTTCAGACTAACTTCACAATTTGTGATAAATAGACTAGCTTCACAACATTGAAATAGGGGGAAAAGTGGGTTTCATGTCAAAAGTCTCAATATATTTTGTGGATGATTGTCTTGAAAATTCGAAAGACTTATTTAAAAGTAGTGATAAGTTTTTGATGAAGGTCACATTAAGAACTTGATATTCAGGTATAATTTGGGATGTAATTATGAACACTGATTTTCTCAAAGATAATCAAGCCGTACCCATATGCCCCGAGGCGGGGGGGGGGGGGGGGGGGCTGTGAATGTCAAAAGTCTCAATATACTTTGTGGTAGTCTTGGAAATGCAAAGACTTATTTAAAAACAGTGATATGTTTTTGATGAAGGTCTTATTAAAAAGTTGATATTCAGGTATAATTTGGATGTAACTATGAACAGCAAACGCAGATTTTGTCAAAGATAATCATGCCACACCCATATGCCAAGGGGGTGGTGGTGGTGGTGGGGGTGTGTGTTTGTGGACAAAGTAACATGGAAACTGCAATTGAACATTTCCCCACAGATATCATTGACAGAACAATCGAGTCAATGGACAAAAGAACTGGGTTGATAATCACCTCCAAGGGACAACGAACCAAATACTGAGCCATGTATCTTAGTATTATGTCTAATGTCTTTGCAAATCATCAACTTGTTTTATGTAACAAAACATGACGCGTTACCACACGCGTTACCTTCTGTGTTACCTTTTTCCCTATACTTTCATATTGAATGCAACGCGTTACCATATTTTTTATTAGAAATATATATATATATATATTTTAATAAAAAGTTAATGGTAACGCGTGGTAACGCGATCAGGCCATTCATAAAAGCTAATTGAAACATGACAATTCAATGGTAACGCGTATGGTAACGCGTATGGTAACGCGTATGGTAACGCGTATGGTAACGCGTGGTAACGCGTGGTAACACGTATGGTAACCAAAACAGGTGCCCCAAGCTTACTTCAGGGTTCCATGTCCAGTTTCCGGTTTGAAAACTAGCTTGGGTTGATGTTTATATGCCTAAGGTATCATATTAAAATCATGATTCCTGAAGTATTCCGTATCCGTGATCGATCAAATCTTTATTGATTTAGAATAAAGAGAAGAATTTTGAACAAGCAAAGAATGGGAAAGGTATGGATCTTACCTATAACATACTTCCACATGTTTGCCTTTTAATGCCCTGTACAGAGACTTCAGAATGGTCGAGCTCAGTGGCGAAGCTCGCCATAGCAACTCGTCATGATCACGCTATGCAAATTTTTAAAATATTACATTATTCAAACCTTTAGAAATGTGTTCTTTTCAAACTATGTAGATGCTGACAAATTAGCATAGAATGACCAGTTGCTATGGCCAGCTTCGCCTCTGGTCGAGCTTCCATTCTATGTATTTTGTCATGAATTCTTATGCCGTTAATTATTATAAGCACTAACCATGAAAATATAGTATAACAAATAGGCAAAATCCCTGTTCATTTTTTCCTCAAATATAGACAATCGTCCACAAAATATTTGAGACAAACCCCCTTCCCCCCTTTTTCAATGTTGTATTTAGGGATAACTATCTTTTATCTTAATTTCTTATGCTGAATTTTCAGTGCCAATGAGCCTGCTACAATTTCAGACTAACTTCACAATTTGTGATAAATAGACTAGCTTCACAACATTGAAATAGGGGGAAAAGTGGGTTTCATGTCAAAAGTCTCAATATATTTTGTGGATGATTGTCTTGAAAATTCGAAAGACTTATTTAAAAGTAGTGATAAGTTTTTGATGAAGGTCACATTAAGAACTTGATATTCAGGTATAATTGGGATGTAATTATGAACACTGATTTTCTCAAAGATAATCAAGCCGTACCCATATGCCCCGAGGCGGGGGGGGGGGGGGGGCTGTGAATGTCAAAAGTCTCAATATACTTTGTGGTAGTCTTGGAAATGCAAAGACTTATTTAAAAACAGTGATATGTTTTTGATGAAGGTCTTATTAAAAAGTTGATATTCAGGTATAATTTGGATGTAACTATGAACAGCAAACGCAGATTTTGTCAAAGATAATCATGCCACACCCATATGCCAAGGGGGTGGTGGTGGTGGTGGGGGTGTGTGTTTGTGGACAAAGTAACATGGAAACTGCAATTGAACATTTCCCCACAGATATCATTGACAGAACAATCGAGTCAATGGACAAAAGAACTGGGTTGATAATCACCTCCAAGGGACAACGAACCAAATACTGAGCCATGTATCTTAGTATTATGTCTAATGTCTTTGCAAATCATCAACTTGTTTTATGTAACAAAACATGACGCGTTACCACACGCGTTACCTTCTGTGTTACCTTTTTCCCTATACTTTCATATTGAATGCAACGCGTTACCATATTTTTTATTAGAAATATATATATATATATCTTTTAATAAAAAGTTAATGGTAACGCGTGGTAACGCGATCAGGCCATTCATAAAAGCTAATTGAAACATGACAATTCAATGGTAACGCGTATGGTAACGCGTATGGTAACGCGTATGGTAACGCGTGGTAACGCGTGGTAACGCGTATGGTAACCAAAACAGGTGCCCCAAGCTTACTTCAGGGTTCCATGTCCAGGTTTCCGGTTTGAAAACTAGCTTGGGTTGATGTTTATATGCCTAAGGTATCATATTAAAATCATGATTCCTGAAGTATTCCGTATCCGTGATCGATCAAATCTTTATTGATTTAGAATAAAGAGAAGAATTTTGAACAAGCAAAGAATGGGAAAGGTATGGATCTTACCTATAACATACTTCCACATGTTTGCCTTTTAATGCCCTGTACAGAGACTTCAGAATGGTCGAGCTCAGTGGCGAAGCTCGCCATAGCAACTCGTCATGATCACGCTATGCAAATTTTTAAAATATTACATTATTCAAACCTTTAGAAATGTGTTCTTTTCAAACTATGTAGATGCTGACAAATTAGCATAGAATGACCAGTTGCTATGGCCAGCTTCGCCTCTGGTCGAGCTTCCATTCTATGTATTTTGTCATGAATTCTTATGCCGTTAATTATTATAAGCACTAACCATGAAAATATAGTATAACAAATAGGCAAAATCCCTGTTCATTTTTTCCTCAAATATAGACAATCGTCCACAAAATATTTGAGACAAACCCCCTTCCCCCCTTTTTCAATGTTGTATTTAGGGATAACTATCTTTTATCTTAATTTCTTATGCTGAATTTTCAGTGCCAATGAGCCTGCTACAATTTCAGACTAACTTCACAATTTGTGATAAATAGACTAGCTTCACAACATTGAAATAGGGGGAAAAGTGGGTTTCATGTCAAAAGTCTCAATATATTTTGTGGATGATTGTCTTGAAAATTCGAAAGACTTATTTAAAAGTAGTGATAAGTTTTTGATGAAGGTCACATTAAGAACTTGATATTCAGGTATAATTTGGGATGTAATTATGAACACTGATTTTCTCAAAGATAATCAAGCCGTACCCATATGCCCCGAGGCGGGGGGGGGGGGGGGGGCTGTGAATGTCAAAAGTCTCAATATACTTTGTGGTAGTCTTGGAAATGCAAAGACTTATTTAAAAACAGTGATATGTTTTTGATGAAGGTCTTATTAAAAAGTTGATATTCAGGTATAATTTGGATGTAACTATGAACAGCAAACGCAGATTTTGTCAAAGATAATCATGCCACACCCATATGCCAAGGGGGTGGTGGTGGTGGTGGGGGTGTGTGTTTGTGGACAAAGTAACATGGAAACTGCAATTGAACATTTCCCCACAGATATCATTGACAGAACAATCGAGTCAATGGACAAAAGAACTGGGTTGATAATCACCTCCAAGGGACAACGAACCAAATACTGAGCCATGTATCTTAGTATTATGTCTAATGTCTTTGCAAATCATCAACTTGTTTTATGTAACAAAACATGACGCGTTACCACACGCGTTACCTTCTGTGTTACCTTTTTCCCCTATACTTTCATATTGAATGCAACGCGTTACCATATTTTTTATTAGAAATATATATATATATATCTTTTAATAAAAAGTTAATGGTAACGCGTGGTAACGCGATCAGGCCATTCATAAAAGCTAATTGAAACATGACAATTCAATGGTAACGCGTATGGTAACGCGTATGGTAACGCGTATGGTAACGCGTGGTAACGCGTGGTAACGCGTATGGTAACCAAAACAGGTGCCCCAAGCTTACTTCAGGGTTCCATGTCCAGTTTCCGGTTTGAAAACTAGCTTGGGTTGATGTTTATATGCCTAAGGTATCATATTAAAATCATGATTCCTGAAGTATTCCGTATCCGTGATCGATCAAATCTTTATTGATTTAGAATAAAGAGAAGAATTTTGAACAAGCAAAGAATGGGAAAGGTATGGATCTTACCTATAACATACTTCCACATGTTTGCCTTTTAATGCCCTGTACAGAGACTTCAGAATGGTCGAGCTCAGTGGCGAAGCTCGCCATAGCAACTCGTCATGATCACGCTATGCAAATTTTTAAAATATTACATTATTCAAACCTTTAGAAATGTGTTCTTTTCAAACTATGTAGATGCTGACAAATTAGCATAGAATGACCAGTTGCTATGGCCAGCTTCGCCTCTGGTCGAGCTTCCATTCTATGTATTTTGTCATGAATTCTTATGCCGTTAATTATTATAAGCACTAACCATGAAAATATAGTATAACAAATAGGCAAAATCCCTGTTCATTTTTTCCTCAAATATAGACAATCGTCCACAAAATATTTGAGACAAACCCCCTTCCCCCCTTTTTCAATGTTGTATTTAGGGATAACTATCTTTTATCTTAATTTCTTATGCTGAATTTTCAGTGCCAATGAGCCTGCTACAATTTCAGACTAACTTCACAATTTGTGATAAATAGACTAGCTTCACAACATTGAAATAGGGGGAAAAGTGGGTTTCATGTCAAAAGTCTCAATATATTTTGTGGATGATTGTCTTGAAAATTCGAAAGACTTATTTAAAAGTAGTGATAAGTTTTTGATGAAGGTCACATTAAGAACTTGATATTCAGGTATAATTTGGATGTAATTATGAACACTGATTTTCTCAAAGATAATCAAGCCGTACCCATATGCCCCGAGGCGGGGGGGGGGGGGGGCTGTGAATGTCAAAAGTCTCAATATACTTTGTGGTAGTCTTGGAAATGCAAAGACGTATTTAAAAACAGTGATATGTTTTTGATGAAGGTCTTATTAAAAAGTTGATATTCAGGTATAATTTGGATGTAACTATGAACAGCAAACGCAGATTTTGTCAAAGATAATCATGCCACACCCATATGCCAAGGGGGTGGTGGTGGTGGTGGGGGTGTGTGTTTGTGGACAAAGTAACATGGAAACTGCAATTGAACATTTCCCCACAGATATCATTGACAGAACAATCGAGTCAATGGACAAAAGAACTGGGTTGATAATCACCTCCAAGGGACAACGAACCAAATACTGAGCCATGTATCTTAGTATTATGTCTAATGTCTTTGCAAATCATCAACTTGTTTTATGTAACAAAACATGACGCGTTACCACACGCGTTACCTTCTGTGTTACCTTTTTCCCTATACTTTCATATTGAATGCAACGCGTTACCATATTTTTTATTAGAAATATATATATATATATCTTTTAATAAAAAGTTAATGGTAACGCGTGGTAACGCGATCAGGCCATTCATAAAAGCTAATTGAAACATGACAATTCAATGGTAACGCGTATGGTAACGCGTATGGTAACGCGTATGGTAACGCGTATGGTAACGCGTGGTAACGCGTGGTAACGCGTATGGTAACCAAAACAGGTGCCCCAAGCTTACTTCAGGGTTCCATGTCCAGTTTCCGGTTTGAAAACTAGCTTGGGTTGATGTTTATATGCCTAAGGTATCATATTAAAATCATGATTCCTGAAGTATTCCGTATCCGTGATCGATCAAATCTTTATTGATTTAGAATAAAGAGAAGAATTTTGAACAAGCAAAGAATGGGAAAGGTATGGATCTTACCTATAACATACTTCCACATGTTTGCCTTTTAATGCCCTGTACAGAGACTTCAGAATGGTCGAGCTCAGTGGCGAAGCTCGCCATAGCAACTCGTCATGATCACGCTATGCAAATTTTTAAAATATTACATTATTCAAACCTTTAGAAATGTGTTCTTTTCAAACTATGTAGATGCTGACAAATTAGCATAGAATGACCAGTTGCTATGGCCAGCTTCGCCTCTGGTCGAGCTTCCATTCTATGTATTTTGTCATGAATTCTTATGCCGTTAATTATTATAAGCACTAACCATGAAAATATAGTATAACAAATAGGCAAAATCCCTGTTCATTTTTTCCTCAAATATAGACAATCGTCCACAAAATATTTGAGACAAACCCCCTTCCCCCCTTTTTCAATGTTGTATTTAGGGATAACTATCTTTTATCTTAATTTCTTATGCTGAATTTTCAGTGCCAATGAGCCTGCTACAATTTCAGACTAACTTCACAATTTGTGATAAATAGACTAGCTTCACAACATTGAAATAGGGGGAAAAGTGGGTTTCATGTCAAAAGTCTCAATATATTTTGTGGATGATTGTCTTGAAAATTCGAAAGACTTATTTAAAAGTAGTGATAAGTTTTTGATGAAGGTCACATTAAGAACTTGATATTCAGGTATAATTTGGATGTAATTATGAACACTGATTTTCTCAAAGATAATCAAGCCGTACCCATATGCCCCGAGGCGGGGGGGGGGGGGGGCTGTGAATGTCAAAAGTCTCAATATACTTTGTGGTAGTCTTGGAAATGCAAAGACTTATTTAAAAACAGTGATATGTTTTTGATGAAGGTCTTATTAAAAAGTTGATATTCAGGTATAATTTGGATGTAACTATGAACAGCAAACGCAGATTTTGTCAAAGATAATCATGCCACACCCATATGCCAAGGGGGTGGTGGTGGGGGGGTGTGTTTGTGGACAAAGTAACATGGAAACTGCAATTGAACATTTCCCCACAGATATCATTGACAGAACAATCGAGTCAATGGACAAAAGAACTGGGTTGATAATCACCTCCAAGGGACAACAAACCAAATAGTGAGCCATGTATCTTAGTATTATGTCTAATGTCTTTGCAAATCATCAACTTGTTTTATGTAACAAAACATGATGCGTTACCACACGCGTTACCTTTTTCCCTATACTTTCATATTGAATGCAACGCGTTACCATATTTTTTTATTAGAAATATATATACATATATCTTTTAATAAAAAGTTAATGGTAACGCGTGGTAACGCGATCAGGCCATTCATAAAAGCTAATTGAAACATGACAATTCAATGGTAACGCGTATGGTAACGCGTATGGTAACGCGTGGTAACGCGTGGTAACGCGTATGGTAACCAAAACAGGTGCCCCAAGCTTACTTCAGGGTTCCATGTCCAGTTTCCGGTTTGAAAACTAGCTTGGGTTGATGTTTATATGCCTAAGGTATCATATTAAAATCATGATTCCTGAAGTATTCCGTATCCGTGATCGATCAAATCTTTATTGATTTAGAATAAAGAGAAGAATTTTGAACAAGCAAAGAATGGGAAAGGTATGGATCTTACCTATAACATACTTCCACATGTTTGCCTTTTAATGCCCTGTACAGAGACTTCAGAATGGTCGAGCTCAGTGGCGAAGCTCGCCATAGCAACTCGTCATGATCACGCTATGCAAATTTTTAAAATATTACATTATTCAAACCTTTAGAAATGTGTTCTTTTCAAACTATGTAGATGCTGACAAATTAGCATAGAATGACCAGTTGCTATGGCCAGCTTCGCCTCTGGTCGAGCTTCCATTCTATGTATTTTGTCATGAATTCTTATGCCGTTAATTATTATAAGCACTAACCATGAAAATATAGTATAACAAATAGGCAAAATCCCTGTTCATTTTTTCCTCAAATATAGACAATCGTCCACAAAATATTTGAGACAAACCCCCTTCCCCCCTTTTTCAATGTTGTATTTAGGGATAACTATCTTTTATCTTAATTTCTTATGCTGAATTTTCAGTGCCAATGAGCCTGCTACAATTTCAGACTAACTTCACAATTTGTGATAAATAGACTAGCTTCACAACATTGAAATAGGGGGAAAAGTGGGTTTCATGTCAAAAGTCTCAATATATTTTGTGGATGATTGTCTTGAAAATTCGAAAGACTTATTTAAAAGTAGTGATAAGTTTTTGATGAAGGTCACATTAAGAACTTGATATTCAGGTATAATTTGGATGTAACTATGAACACTGATTTTCTCAGAGATAATCAAGCCGTACCCATATTCGCCGAGGCGGGGGGGCTGTGAATGTCAAAAGTCTCAATATACTTTGTGGTAGTCTTGGAAATGCAAAGACTTATTTAAAAACAGTGATATGTTTTTGATGAAGGTCTTATTAAAAAGTTGATATTCAGGTATAATTTGGATGTAACTATGAACAGCAAACGCAGATTTTGTCAAAGATAATCATGCCACACCCATATGCCAAGGGGGTGGTGGGGGTGTGTGTTTGTGGACAAAGTAACATGGAAACTGCAATTGAACATTTCCCCACAGATATCATTGACAGAACAATCGAGTCAATGGACAAAAGAACTGGGTTGATAATCACCTCCAAGGGACAACGAACCAAATACTGAGCCATGTATCTTAGTATTATGTCTAATGTCTTTGCAAATCATCAACTTGTTTTATGTAACAAAACATGACGCGTTACCACACGCGTTACCTTCTGTGTTACCTTTTTCCCTATACTTTCATATTGAATGCAACGCGTTACCATATTTTTTATTAGAAATATATATATATATATCTTTTAATAAAAAGTTAATGGTAACGCGTGGTAACGCGATCAGGCCATTCATAAAAGCTAATTGAAACATGACAATTCAATGGTAACGCGTATGGTAACGCGTATGGTAACGCGTGGTAACGCGTATGGTAACCAAAACAGGTGCCCCAAGCTTACTTCAGGGTTCCATGTCCAGTTTCCGGTTTGAAAACTAGCTTGGGTTGATGTTTATATGCCTAAGGTATCATATTAAAATCATGATTCCTGAAGTATTCCGTATCCGTGATCGATCAAATCTTTATTGATTTAGAATAAAGAGAAGAATTTTGAACAAGCAAAGAATGGGAAAGGTATGGATCTTACCTATAACATACTTCCACATGTTTGCCTTTTAATGCCCTGTACAGAGACTTCAGAATGGTCGAGCTCAGTGGCGAAGCTCGCCATAGCAACTCGTCATGATCACGCTATGCAAATTTTTAAAATATTACATTATTCAAACCTTTAGAAATGTGTTCTTTTCAAACTATGTAGATGCTGACAAATTAGCATAGAATGACCAGTTGCTATGGCCAGCTTCGCCTCTGGTCGAGCTTCCATTCTATGTATTTTGTCATGAATTCTTATGCCGTTAATTATTATAAGCACTAACCATGAAAATATAGTATAACAAATAGGCAAAATCCCTGTTCATTTTTTCCTCAAATATAGACAATCGTCCACAAAATATTTGAGACAAACCCCCTTCCCCCCTTTTTCAATGTTGTATTTAGGGATAACTATCTTTTATCTTAATTTCTTATGCTGAATTTTCAGTGCCAATGAGCCTGCTACAATTTCAGACTAACTTCACAATTTGTGATAAATAGACTAGCTTCACAACATTGAAATAGGGGGAAAAGTGGGTTTCATGTCAAAAGTCTCAATATATTTTGTGGATGATTGTCTTGAAAATTCGAAAGACTTATTTAAAAGTAGTGATAAGTTTTTGATGAAGGTCACATTAAGAACTTGATATTCAGGTGTAATTTGGATGTAACTATGAACATTGATTTTCTCAAAGATAATCAAGCCGTACCCATATGCCCCGAGGGGGGGGGGGGGGGCGGCTGTGAATGTCAAAAGTCTCAATATACTTTGTGGTAGTCTTGGAAATGCAAAGACTTATTTAAAAACAGTGATATGTTTTTGTTGAAGGTCTTATTAAAAACTTGATATTCAGGTATAATTTGGATGTAACTATGAACAGCAAACGCAGATTTTGTCAAAGATAATCATGCCACACCCATATGCCAAGTGGGTGGTGGTGGTGGTGGTGGGGGTGTGTGTTTGTGGACAAAGTATCATGGAAGCTGCAATTGAACATTTCCCCACAGATATCATTGACAGAACAATCGAGTCAATGGACAAAAGAACTGGGTTGATAATCACCTCCAAGGGACAACGAACCAAATACTGAGCCATGTATCTTAGTATTATGTCTAATGTCTTTGCAAATCATCAACTTGTTTTATGTAACAAAACATGACGCGTTACCACACGCGTTACCTTCTGTGTTACCTTTTTCCCTATACTTTCATATTGAATGCAACGCGTTACCATATTTTTTATTAGAAATATATATATATATATCTTTTAATAAAAAGTTAATGGTAACGCGTGGTAACGCGATCAGGCCATTCATAAAAGCTAATTGAAACATGACAATTCAATGGTAACGCGTATGGTAACGCGTATGGTAACGCGTGGTAACGCGTATGGTAACCAAAACAGGTGCCCCAAGCTTACTTCAGGGTTCCATGTCCAGTTTCCGGTTTGAAAACTAGCTTGGGTTGATGTTTATATGCCTAAGGTATCATATTAAAATCATGATTCCTGAAGTATTCCGTATCCGTGATCGATCAAATCTTTATTGATTTAGAATAAAGAGAAGAATTTTGAACAAGCAAAGAATGGGAAAGGTATGGATCTTACCTATAACATACTTCCACATGTTTGCCTTTTAATGCCCTGTACAGAGACTTCAGAATGGTCGAGCTCAGTGGCGAAGCTCGCCATAGCAACTCGTCATGATCACGCTATGCAAATTTTTAAAATATTACATTATTCAAACCTTTAGAAATGTGTTCTTTTCAAACTATGTAGATGCTGACAAATTAGCATAGAATGACCAGTTGCTATGGCCAGCTTCGCCTCTGGTCGAGCTTCCATTCTATGTATTTTGTCATGAATTCTTATGCCGTTAATTATTATAAGCACTAACCATGAAAATATAGTATAACAAATAGGCAAAATCCCTGTTCATTTTTTCCTCAAATATAGACAATCGTCCACAAAATATTTGAGACAAACCCCCTTCCCCCCTTTTTCAATGTTGTATTTAGGGATAACTATCTTTTATCTTAATTTCTTATGCTGAATTTTCAGTGCCAATGAGCCTGCTACAATTTCAGACTAACTTCACAATTTGTGATAAATAGACTAGCTTCACAACATTGAAATAGGGGGAAAAGTGGGTTTCATGTCAAAAGTCTCAATATATTTTGTGGATGATTGTCTTGAAAATTCGAAAGACTTATTTAAAAGTAGTGATAAGTTTTTGATGAAGGTCACATTAAGAACTTGATATTCAGGTATAATTTGGATGTAATTATGAACACTGATTTTCTCAAAGATAATCAAGCCGTACCCATATGCCCCGAGGCGGGGGGGGGGGGGCTGTGAATGTCAAAAGTCTCAATATACTTTGTGGTAGTCTTGGAAATGCAAAGACTTATTTAAAAACAGTGATATGTTTTTGATGAAGGTCTTATTAAAAAGTTGATATTCAGGTATAATTTGGATGTAACTATGAACAGCAAACGCAGATTTTGTCAAAGATAATCATGCCACACCCATATGCCAAGGGGGTGGTGGTGGTGGTGGGGGTGTGTGTTTGTGGACAAAGTAACATGGAAACTGCAATTGAACATTTCCCCACAGATATCATTGACAGAACAATCGAGTCAATGGACAAAAGAACTGGGTTGATAATCACCTCCAAGGGACAACGAACCAAATACTGAGCCATGTATCTTAGTATTATGTCTAATGTCTTTGCAAATCATCAACTTGTTTTATGTAACAAAACATGACGCGTTACCACACGCGTTACCTTCTGTGTTACCTTTTTCCCTATACTTTCATATTGAATGCAACGCGTTACCATATTTTTTATTAGAAATATATATATATATATCTTTTAATAAAAAGTTAATGGTAACGCGTGGTAACGCGATCAGGCCATTCATAAAAGCTAATTGAAACATGACAATTCAATGGTAACGCGTATGGTAACGCGTATGGTAACGCGTGGTAACGCGTGGTAACGCGTATGGTAACCAAAACAGGTGCCCCAAGCTTACTTCAGGGTTCCATGTCCAGTTTCCGGTTTGAAAACTAGCTTGGGTTGATGTTTATATGCCTAAGGTATCATATTAAAATCATGATTCCTGAAGTATTCCGTATCCGTGATCGATCAAATCTTTATTGATTTAGAATAAAGAGAAGAATTTTGAACAAGCAAAGAATGGGAAAGGTATGGATCTTACCTATAACATACTTCCACATGTTTGCCTTTTAATGCCCTGTACAGAGACTTCAGAATGGTCGAGCTCAGTGGCGAAGCTCGCCATAGCAACTCGTCATGATCACGCTATGCAAATTTTTAAAATATTACATTATTCAAACCTTTAGAAATGTGTTCTTTTCAAACTATGTAGATGCTGACAAATTAGCATAGAATGACCAGTTGCTATGGCCAGCTTCGCCTCTGGTCGAGCTTCCATTCTATGTATTTTGTCATGAATTCTTATGCCGTTAATTATTATAAGCACTAACCATGAAAATATAGTATAACAAATAGGCAAAATCCCTGTTCATTTTTTCCTCAAATATAGACAATCGTCCACAAAATATTTGAGACAAACCCCCTTCCCCCCTTTTTCAATGTTGTATTTAGGGATAACTATCTTTTATCTTAATTTCTTATGCTGAATTTTCAGTGCCAATGAGCCTGCTACAATTTCAGACTAACTTCACAATTTGTGATAAATAGACTAGCTTCACAACATTGAAATAGGGGGAAAAGTGGGTTTCATGTCAAAAGTCTCAATATATTTTGTGGATGATTGTCTTGAAAATTCGAAAGACTTATTTAAAAGTAGTGATAAGTTTTTGATGAAGGTCACATTAAGAACTTGATATTCAGGTATAATTTGGATGTAATTATGAACACTGATTTTCTCAAAGATAATCAAGCCGTACCCATATGCCCCGAGGCGGGGGGGGGGGGGGCTGTGAATGTCAAAAGTCTCAATATACTTTGTGGTAGTCTTGGAAATGCAAAGACTTATTTAAAAACAGTGATATGTTTTTGATGAAGGTCTTATTAAAAAGTTGATATTCAGGTATAATTTGGATGTAACTATGAACAGCAAACGCAGATTTTGTCAAAGATAATCATGCCACACCCATATGCCAAGGGGGTGGTGGTGGTGGTGGGGGTGTGTGTTTGTGGACAAAGTAACATGGAAACTGCAATTGAACATTTCCCCACAGATATCATTGACAGAACAATCGAGTCAATGGACAAAAGAACTGGGTTGATAATCACCTCCAAGGGACAACGAACCAAATACTGAGCCATGTATCTTAGTATTATGTCTAATGTCTTTGCAAATCATCAACTTGTTTTATGTAACAAAACATGACGCGTTACCACACGCGTTACCTTCTGTGTTACCTTTTTCCCTATACTTTCATATTGAATGCAACGCGTTACCATATTTTTTATTAGAAATATATATATATATATCTTTTAATAAAAAGTTAATGGTAACGCGTGGTAACGCGATCAGGCCATTCATAAAAGCTAATTGAAACATGACAATTCAATGGTAACGCGTATGGTAACGCGTATGGTAACGCGTGGTAACGCGTGGTAACGCGTATGGTAACCAAAACAGGTGCCCCAAGCTTACTTCAGGGTTCCATGTCCAGTTTCCGGTTTGAAAACTAGCTTGGGTTGATGTTTATATGCCTAAGGTATCATATTAAAATCATGATTCCTGAAGTATTCCGTATCCGTGATCGATCAAATCTTTATTGATTTAGAATAAAGAGAAGAATTTTGAACAAGCAAAGAATGGGAAAGGTATGGATCTTACCTATAACATACTTCCACATGTTTGCCTTTTAATGCCCTGTACAGAGACTTCAGAATGGTCGAGCTCAGTGGCGAAGCTCGCCATAGCAACTCGTCATGATCACGCTATGCAAATTTTTAAAATATTACATTATTCAAACCTTTAGAAATGTGTTCTTTTCAAACTATGTAGATGCTGACAAATTAGCATAGAATGACCAGTTGCTATGGCCAGCTTCGCCTCTGGTCGAGCTTCCATTCTATGTATTTTGTCATGAATTCTTATGCCGTTAATTATTATAAGCACTAACCATGAAAATATAGTATAACAAATAGGCAAAATCCCTGTTCATTTTTTCCTCAAATATAGACAATCGTCCACAAAATATTTGAGACAAACCCCCTTCCCCCCTTTTTCAATGTTGTATTTAGGGATAACTATCTTTTATCTTAATTTCTTATGCTGAATTTTCAGTGCCAATGAGCCTGCTACAATTTCAGACTAACTTCACAATTTGTGATAAATAGACTAGCTTCACAACATTGAAATAGGGGGAAAAGTGGGTTTCATGTCAAAAGTCTCAATATATTTTGTGGATGATTGTCTTGAAAATTCGAAAGACTTATTTAAAAGTAGTGATAAGTTTTTGATGAAGGTCACATTAAGAACTTGATATTCAGGTATAATTTGGATGTAATTATGAACACTGATTTTCTCAAAGATAATCAAGCCGTACCCATATGCCCCGAGGCGGGGGGGGGGGGGGCTGTGAATGTCAAAAGTCTCAATATACTTTGTGGTAGTCTTGGAAATGCAAAGACTTATTTAAAAACAGTGATATGTTTTTGATGAAGGTCTTATTAAAAAGTTGATATTCAGGTATAATTTGGATGTAACTATGAACAGCAAACGCAGATTTTGTCAAAGATAATCATGCCACACCCATATGCCAAGGGGGTGGTGGTGGTGGTGGGGGTGTGTGTTTGTGGACAAAGTAACATGGAAACTGCAATTGAACATTTCCCCACAGATATCATTGACAGAACAATCGAGTCAATGGACAAAAGAACTGGGTTGATAATCACCTCCAAGGGACAACGAACCAAATACTGAGCCATGTATCTTAGTATTATGTCTAATGTCTTTGCAAATCATCAACTTGTTTTATGTAACAAAACATGACGCGTTACCACACGCGTTACCTTCTGTGTTACCTTTTTCCCTGTACTTTCATATTGAATGCAACGCGTTACCATATTTTTTATTAGAAATATATATATATATATATATATCTTTTAATAAAAAGATAATGGTAACGCGTGGTAACGCGATCAGGCCATTCATAAAAGCTAATTGAAACATGACAATTCAATGATAACGCGTATGGTAACGCGTATGGTAACGCGTGGTAACGCGTGGTAACGCGTGGTAACGCGTATGGTAACCAAAACAGGTGCCCCAAGCTTACTTCAGGGTTCCATGTCCAGTTTCCGGTTTGAAAACTAGCTTGGGTTGATGTTTATATGCCTAAGGTATCATATTAAAATCATGATTCCTGAAGTATTCCGTATCCGTGATCGATCAAATCTTTATTGATTTAGAATAAAGAGAAGAATTTTGAACAAGCAAAGAATGGGAAAGGTATGGATCTTACCTATAACATACTTCCACATGTTTGCCTTTTAATGCCCTGTACAGAGACTTCAGAATGGTCGAGCTCAGTGGCGAAGCTCGCCATAGCAACTCGTCATGATCACGCTATGCAAATTTTTAAAATATTACATTATTCAAACCTTTAGAAATGTGTTCTTTTCAAACTATGTAGATGCTGACAAATTAGCATAGAATGACCAGTTGCTATGGCCAGCTTCGCCTCTGGTCGAGCTTCCATTCTATGTATTTTGTCATGAATTCTTATGCCGTTAATTATTATAAGCACTAACCATGAAAATATAGTATAACAAATAGGCAAAATCCCTGTTCATTTTTTCCTCAAATATAGACAATCGTCCACAAAATATTTGAGACAAACCCCCTTCCCCCCTTTTTCAATGTTGTATTTAGGGATAACTATCTTTTATCTTAATTTCTTATGCTGAATTTTCAGTGCCAATGAGCCTGCTACAATTTCAGACTAACTTCACAATTTGTGATAAATAGACTAGCTTCACAACATTGAAATAGGGGGAAAAGTGGGTTTCATGTCAAAAGTCTCAATATATTTTGTGGATGATTGTCTTGAAAATTCGAAAGACTTATTTAAAAGTAGTGATAAGTTTTTGATGAAGGTCACATTAAGAACTTGATATTCAGGTATAATTTGGATGTAATTATGAACACTGATTTTCTCAAAGATAATCAAGCCGTACCCATATGCCCCGAGGCGGGGGGGGGGGGGCTGTGAATGTCAAAAGTCTCAATATACTTTGTGGTAGTCTTGGAAATGCAAAGACTTATTTAAAAACAGTGATATGTTTTTGATGAAGGTCTTATTAAAAAGTTGATATTCAGGTATAATTTGGATGTAACTATGAACAGCAAACGCAGATTTTGTCAAAGATAATCATGCCACACCCATATGCCAAGGGGGTGGTGGTGGTGGTGGGGGTGTGTGTTTGTGGACAAAGTAACATGGAAACTGCAATTGAACATTTCCCCACAGATATCATTGACAGAACAATCGAGTCAATGGACAAAAGAACTGGGTTGATAATCACCTCCAAGGGACAACGAACCAAATACTGAACCATGTATCTTAGTATTATGTCTAATGTCTTTGCAAATCATCAACTTGTTTTATGTAACAAAACATGACGCGTTACCACACGCGTTACCACACGCGTTACCTTCTGTGTTACCTTTTTCCCTATACTTTCATATTGAATGCAACGCGTTACCATATTTTTTATTAGAAATATATATATATATATCTTTTAATAAAAAGTTAATGGTAACGCGTGGTAACGCGATCAGGCCATTCATAAAAGCTAATTGAAACATGACAATTCAATGGTAACGCGTATGGTAACGCGTATGGTAACGCGTGGTAACGCGTGGTAACGCGTATGGTAACCAAAACAGGTGCCCCAAGCTTACTTCAGGGTTCCATGTCCAGTTTCAGGTTTGAAAACTAGCTTGGGTTGATGTTTATATGCCTAAGGTATCATATTAAAATCATGATTCCTGAAGTATTCCGTATCCGTGATCGATCAAATCTTTATTGATTTAGAATAAAGAGAAGAATTTTGAACAAGCAAAGAATGGGAAAGGTATGGATCTTACCTATAACATACTTCCACATGTTTGCCTTTTAATGCCCTGTACAGAGACTTCAGAATGGTCGAGCTCAGTGGCGAAGCTCGCCATAGCAACTCGTCATGATCACGCTATGCAAATTTTTAAAATATTACATTATTCAAACCTTTAGAAATGTGTTCTTTTCAAACTATGTAGATGCTGACAAATTAGCATAGAATGACCAGTTGCTATGGCCAGCTTCGCCTCTGGTCGAGCTTCCATTCTATGTATTTTGTCATGAATTCTTATGCCGTTAATTATTATAAGCACTAACCATGAAAATATAGTATAACAAATAGGCAAAATCCCTGTTCATTTTTTCCTCAAATATAGACAATCGTCCACAAAATATTTGAGACAAACCCCCTTCCCCCTTTTTCAATGTTGTATTTAGGGATAACTATCTTTTATCTTAATTTCTTATGCTGAATTTTCAGTGCCAATGAGCCTGCTACAATTTCAGACTAACTTCACAATTTGTGATAAATAGACTAGCTTCACAACATTGAAATAGGGGGAAAAGTGGGTTTCATGTCAAAAGTCTCAATATATTTTGTGGATGATTGTCTTGAAAATTCGAAAGACTTATTTAAAAGTAGTGATAAGTTTTTGATGAAGGTCACATTAAGAACTTGATATTCAGGTATAATTTGGATGTAATTATGAACACTGATTTTCTCAAAGATAATCAAGCCGTACCCATATGCCCCGAGGCGGGGGGGGGGGGGGGCTGTGAATGTCAAAAGTCTCAATATACTTTGTGGTAGTCTTGGAAATGCAAAGACTTATTTAAAAACAGTGATATGTTTTTGATGAAGGTCTTATTAAAAAGTTGATATTCAGGTATAATTTGGATGTAACTATGAACAGCAAACGCAGATTTTGTCAAAGATAATCATGCCACACCCATATGCCAAGGGGGTGGTGGTGGTGGTGGGGGTGTGTGTTTGTGGACAAAGTAACATGGAAACTGCAATTGAACATTTCCCCACAGATATCATTGACAGAACAATCGAGTCAATGGACAAAAGAACTGGGTTGATAATCACCTCCAAGGGACAACGAACCAAATACTGAGCCATGTATCTTAGTATTATGTCTAATGTCTTTGCAAATCATCAACTTGTTTTATGTAACAAAACATGACGCGTTACCACACGCGTTACCTTCTGTGTTACCTTTTTCCCTATACTTTCATATTGAATGCAACGCGTTACCATATTTTTTATTAGAAATATATATATATATATATATATATCTTTTAATAAAAAGTTAATGGTAACGCGTGGTAACGCGATCAGGCCATTCATAAAAGCTAATTGAAACATGACAATTCAATGGTAACGCGTATGGTAACGCGTATGGTAACGCGTGGTAACGCGTGGTAACGCGTGGTAACGCGTATGGTAACCAAAACAGGTGCCCCAAGCTTACTTCAGGGTTCCATGTCCAGTTTCCGGTTTGAAAACTAGCTTGGGTTGATGTTTATATGCCTAAGGTATCATATTAAAATCATGATTCCTGAAGTATTCCGTATCCGTGATCGATCAAATCTTTATTGATTTAGAATAAAGAGAAGAATTTTGAACAAGCAAAGAATGGGAAAGGTATGGATCTTACCTATAACATACTTCCACATGTTTGCCTTTTAATGCCCTGTACAGAGACTTCAGAATGGTCGAGCTCAGTGGCGAAGCTCGCCATAGCAACTCGTCATGATCACGCTATGCAAATTTTTAAAATATTACATTATTCAAACCTTTAGAAATGTGTTCTTTTCAAACTATGTAGATGCTGACAAATTAGCATAGAATGACCAGTTGCTATGGCCAGCTTCGCCTCTGGTCGAGCTTCCATTCTATGTATTTTGTCATGAATTCTTATGCCGTTAATTATTATAAGCACTAACCATGAAAATATAGTATAACAAATAGGCAAAATCCCTGTTCATTTTTTCCTCAAATATAGACAATCGTCCACAAAATATTTGAGACAAACCCCCTTCCCCCCTTTTTCAATGTTGTATTTAGGGATAACTATCTTTTATCTTAATTTCTTATGCTGAATTTTCAGTGCCAATGAGCCTGCTACAATTTCAGACTAACTTCACAATTTGTGATAAATAGACTAGCTTCACAACATTGAAATAGGGGGAAAAGTGGGTTTCATGTCAAAAGTCTCAATTTATTTTGTGGATGATTGTTGAAAATTCGAAAGACTTATTTAAAAGTAGTGATAAGTTTTTGATGAAGGTCACATTAAGAACTTGATATTCAGGTATAATTTGGATGTAATTATGAACACTGATTTTCTCAAAGATAATCAAGCCGTACCCATATTGAATGTCAAAGTCAATATACTTTGTGGTAGTCTTGGAAATGCAAAGACTTATTTAAAAACAGTGATATGTTTTTGATGAAGGTCTTATTAAAAAGTTGATATTCAGGTATAATTTGGATGTAACTATGAACAGCAAACGCAGATTTTGTCAAAGATAATCATGCCACACCCATATGCCAAGGGGGTGGTGGTGGTGGTGGGGGTGTGTGTTTGTGGACAAAGTAACATGGAAACTGCAATTGAACATTTCCCCACAGATATCATTGACAGAACAATCGAGTCAATGGACAAAAGAACTGGGTTGATAATCACCTCCAAGGGACAACGAACCAAATACTGAGCCATGTATCTTAGTATTATGTCTAATGTCTTTGCAAATCATCAACTTGTTTTATGTAACAAAACATGACGCGTTACCACACGCGTTACCTTCTGTGTTACCTTTTTCCCTATACTTTCATATTGAATGCAACGCGTTACCATATTTTTTATTAGAAATATATATATATATATCTTTTAATAAAAAGTTAATGGTAACGCGTGGTAACGCGATCAGGCCATTCATAAAAGCTAATTGAAACATGACAATTCAATGGTAACGCGTATGGTAACGCGTATGGTAACGCGTGGTAACGCGTATGGTAACCAAAACAGGTGGCCCAAGCTTACTTCAGGGTTCCATGTCCAGTTTCCGGTTTGAAAACTAGCTTGGGTTGATGTTTATATGTATGGTATATTATTAAAATCATGATTCCTGAAGTATTCCGTATCCGTGATCGATCAAATCTTTATTGATTTAGAATAAAGAGAAGAATTTTGAACAAGCAAAGAATGGGAAAGGTATGGATCTTACCTATAACATACTTCCACATGTTTGCCTTTTAATGCCCTGTACAGAGACTTCAGAATGGTCGAGCTCAGTGGCGAAGCTCGCCATAGCAACTCGTCATGATCACGCTATGCAAATTTTTAAAATATTACATTATTCAAACCTTTAGAAATGTGTTCTTTTCAAACTATGTAGATGCTGACAAATTAGCATAGAATGACCAGTTGCTATGGCCAGCTTCGCCTCTGGTCGAGCTTCCATTCTATGTATTTTGTCATGAATTCTTATGCCGTTAATTATTATAAGCACTAACCATGAAAATATAGTATAACAAATAGGCAAAATCCCTGTTCATTTTTTCCTCAAATATAGACAATCGTCCACAAAATATTTGAGACAAACCCCCTTCCCCCCTTTTTCAATGTTGTATTTAGGGATAACTATCTTTTATCTTAATTTCTTATGCTGAATTTTCAGTGCCAATGAGCCTGCTACAATTTCAGACTAACTTCACAATTTGTGATAAATAGACTAGCTTCACAACATTGAAATAGGGGGAAAAGTGGGTTTCATGTCAAAAGTCTCAATATATTTTGTGGATGATTGTCTTGAAAATTCGAAAGACTTATTTAAAAGTAGTGATAAGTTTTTGATGAAGGTCACATTAAGAACTTGATATTCAGGTATAATTTGGATGTAATTATGAACACTGATTTTCTCAAAGATAATCAAGCCCGTACCCATATGCCCCGAGGCGGGGGGGGGGGGGGCTGTGAATGTCAAAAGTCTCAATATACTTTGTGGTAGTCTTGGAAATGCAAAGACTTATTTAAAAACAGTGATATGTTTTTGATGAAGGTCTTATTAAAAAGTTGATATTCAGGTATAATTTGGATGTAACTATGAACAGCAAACGCAGATTTTGTCAAAGATAATCATGCCACACCCATATGCCAAGGGGGTGGTGGTGGTGGTGGGGGTGTGTGTTTGTGGACAAAGTAACATGGAAACTGCAATTGAACATTTCCCCACAGATATCATTGACAGAACAATCGAGTCAATGGACAAAAGAACTGGGTTGATAATCACCTCCAAGGGACAACGAACCAAATACTGAGCCATGTATCTTAGTATTATGTCTAATGTCTTTGCAAATCATCAACTTGTTTTATGTAACAAAACATGACGCGTTACCACACGCGTTACCTTCTGTGTTACCTTTTCCCCTATACTTTCATATTGAATGCACGCGTTACCATATTTTTTATTATATATATATTTTTAATAAAAGTTAATATATAATCTTTTAATATTCAATGGTAAACGAATTGAAACAATTCAATGGTAACGCGTATGGTAACGCGTATGGTAACGCGTGGTAACGCGTGGTAACGCGTATGGTAACCAAAACAGGTGCCCCAAGCTTACTTCAGGGTTCCATGTCCAGTTTCCGGTTTGAAAACTAGCTTGGGTTGATGTTTATATGCCTAAGGTATCATTAAAATCATGATTCCTGAAGTATTCCGTATCCGTGATCGATCAAATCTTTATTGATTTAGAATAAAGAGAAGAATTTTGAACAAGCAAAGAATGGGAAAGGTATGGATCTTACCTATAACATACTTCCACATGTTTGCCTTTTAATGCCCTGTACAGAGACTTCAGAATGGTCGAGCTCAGTGGCGAAGCTCGCCATAGCAACTCGTCATGATCACGCTATGCAAATTTTTAAAATTACATTATTCAAACCTTTAGAAATGTGTTCTTTTCAAACTATGTAGATGCTGACAAATTAGCATAGAATGACCAGTTGCTATGGCCAGCTTCGCCTCTGGTCGAGCTTCCATTCTATGTATTTTGTCATGAATTCTTATGCCGTTAATTATTATAAGCACTAACCATGAAAATATAGTATAACAAATAGGCAAAATCCCTGTTCATTTTTTCCTCAAATATAGACAATCGTCCACAAAATATTTGAGACAAACCCCCTTCCCCCCTTTTTCAATGTTGTATTTAGGGATAACTATCTTTTATCTTAATTTCTTATGCTGAATTTTCAGTGCCAATGAGCCTGCTACAATTTCAGACTAACTTCACAATTTGTGATAAATAGACTAGCTTCACAACATTGAAATAGGGGGAAAAAGTGGGTTTCATGTCAAAAGTCTCAATATATTTTGTGGATGATTGTCTTGAAAATTCGAAAGACTTATTTAAAAGTAGTGATAAGTTTTTGATGAAGGTCACATTAAGAACTTGATATTCAGGTATAATTTGGATGTAATTATGAACACTGATTTTCTCAAAGATAATCAAGCCCTACCCATATGCCCCGAGGCGGGGGGGGGGGGGGGCTGTGAATGTCAAAAGTCTCAATATACTTTGTGGTAGTCTTGGAAATGCAAAGACTTATTTAAAAACAGTGATATGTTTTTGATGAAGGTCTTATTAAAAAGTTGATATTCAGGTATAATTTGGATGTAACTATGAACAGCAAACGCAGATTTTGTCAAAGATAATCATGCCACACCCATATGCCAAGGGGGTGGTGGTGGTGGTGGGGGTGTGTGTGTGTTTGTGGACAAAGTAACATGGAAACTGCAATTGAACATTTCCCCACAGATATCATTGACAGAACAATCGAGTCAATGGACAAAAGAACTGGGTTGATAATCACCTCCAAGGGACAACGAACCAAATACTGAGCCATGTATCTTAGTATTATGTCTAATGTCTTTGCAAATCATCAACTTGTTTTATGTAACAAAACATGACGCGTTACCACACGCGTTACCTTCTGTGTTACCTTTTTCCCTATACTTTCATATTGAATGCAACGCGTTACCATATTTTTTATTAGAAATATATATATATATATCTTTTAATAAAAAGTTAATGGTAACGCGTGGTAACGCGATCAGGCCATTCATAAAAGCTAATTGAAACATGACAATTCAATGGTAACGCGTATGGTAACGCGTTATGGTAACGCGTGGTAAACGCGTGGTAACGCGTATGGTAACCAAAACAGGTGCCCCAAGCTTACTTCAGGGTTCCATGTCCAGTTTCCGGTTTGAAAACTAGCTTGGGTTGATGTTTATATGCCTAAGGTATCATATTAAAATCATGATTCCTGAAGTATTCCGTATCCGTGATCGATCAAATCTTTATTGATTTAGAATAAAGAGAAGAATTTTGAACAAGCAAAGAATGGGAAAGGTATGGATCTTACCTATAACATACTTCCACATGTTTGCCTTTTAATGCCCTGTACAGAGACTTCAGAATGGTCGAGCTCAGTGGCGAAGCTCGCCATAGCAACTCGTCATGATCACGCTATGCAAATTTTTAAAATATTACATTATTCAAACCTTTAGAAATGTGTTCTTTTCAAACTATGTAGATGCTGACAAATTAGCATAGAATGACCAGTTGCTATGGCCAGCTTCGCCTCTGGTCGAGCTTCCATTCTATGTATTTTGTCATGAATTCTTATGCCGTTAATTATTATAAGCACTAACCATGAAAATATAGTATAACAAATAGGCAAAATCCCTGTTCATTTTTTCCTCAAATATAGACAATCGTCCACAAAATATTTGAGACAAACCCCCTTCCCCCCTTTTTCAATGTTGTATTTAGGGATAACTATCTTTTATCTTAATTTCTTATGCTGAATTTTCAGTGCCAATGAGCCTGCTACAATTTCAGACTAACTTCACAATTTGTGATAAATAGACTAGCTTCACAACATTGAAATAGGGGGAAAAGTGGGTTTCATGTCAAAAGTCTCAATATATTTTGTGGATGATTGTCTTGAAAATTCGAAAGACTTATTTAAAAGTAGTGATAAGTTTTTGATGAAGGTCACATTAAGAACTTGATATTCAGGTATAATTTGGATGTAATTATGAACACTGATTTTCTCAAAGATAATCAAGCCGTACCCATATGCCCCGAGGCGGGGGGGGGGGGGGCTGTGAATGTCAAAAGTCTCAATATACTTTGTGGTAGTCTTGGAAATGCAAAGACTTATTTAAAAACAGTGATATGTTTTTGATGAAGGTCTTATTAAAAAGTTGATATTCAGGTATAATTTGGATGTAACTATGAACAGCAAACGCAGATTTTGTCAAAGATAATCATGCCACACCCATATGCCAAGGGGGTGGTGGTGGTGGTGGGGGTGTGTGTGTTTGTGGACAAAGTAACATGGAAACTGCAATTGAACATTTCCCCACAGATATCATTGACAGAACAATCGAGTCAATGGACAAAAGAACTGGGTTGATAATCACCTCCAAGGGACAACGAACCAAATACTGAGCCATGTATCTTAGTATTATGTCTAATGTCTTTGCAAATCATCAACTTGTTTTATGTAACAAAACATGACGCGTTACCACACGCGTTACCTTCTGTGTTACCTTTTTCCCTATACTTTCATATTGAATGCAACGCGTTACCATATTTTTTATTAGAAATATATATATATATCTTTTAATAAAAAGTTAATGGTAACGCGTGGTAACGCGATCAGGCCATTCATAAAAGCTAATTGAAACATGACAATTCAATGGTAACGCGTATGGTAACGCGTATGGTAACGCGTGGTAACGCGTGGTAACGCGTATGGTAACCAAAACAGGTGCCCCAAGCTTACTTCAGGGTTCCATGTCCAGTTTCCGGTTTGAAAACTAGCTTGGGTTGATGTTTATATGCCTAAGGTATCATATTAAAATCATGATTCCTGAAGTATTCCGTATCCGTGATCGATCAAATCTTTATTGATTTAGAATAAAGAGAAGAATTTTGAACAAGCAAAGAATGGGAAAGGTATGGATCTTACCTATAACATACTTCCACATGTTTGCCTTTTAATGCCCTGTACAGAGACTTCAGAATGGTCGAGCTCAGTGGCGAAGCTCGCCATAGCAACTCGTCATGATCACGCTATGCAAATTTTTAAAATATTACATTATTCAAACCTTTAGAAATGTGTTCTTTTCAAACTATGTAGATGCTGACAAATTAGCATAGAATGACCAGTTGCTATGGCCAGCTTCGCCTCTGGTCGAGCTTCCATTCTATGTATTTTGTCATGAATTCTTATGCCGTTAATTATTATAAGCACTAACCATGAAAATATAGTATAACAAATAGGCAAAATCCCTGTTCATTTTTTCCTCAAATATAGACAATCGTCCACAAAATATTTGAGACAAACCCCCTTCCCCCCTTTTTCAATGTTGTATTTAGGGATAACTATCTTTTATCTTAATTTCTTATGCTGAATTTTCAGTGCCAATGAGCCTGCTACAATTTCAGACTAACTTCACAATTTGTGATAAATAGACTAGCTTCACAACATTGAAATAGGGGGAAAAGTGGGTTTCATGTCAAAAGTCTCAATATATTTTGTGGATGATTGTCTTGAAAATTCGAAAGACTTATTTAAAAGTAGTGATAAGTTTTTGATGAAGGTCACATTAAGAACTTGATATTCAGGTATAATTTGGATGTAATTATGAACACTGATTTTCTCAAAGATAATCAAGCCGTACCCATATGCCCCGAGGCGGGGGGGGGGGGGGGGGGGGGGGCTGTGAATGTTAAAAGTCTCAATATACTTTGTGGTAGTCTTGGAAATGCAAAGACTTATTTAAAAACAGTGATATGTTTTTGATGAAGGTCTTATTAAAAAGTTGATATTCAGGTATAATTTGGATGTAACTATGAACAGCAAACGCAGATTTTGTCAAAGATAATCATGCCACACCCATATGCCAAGGGGGTGGTGGTGGTGGTGGGGGTGTGTGTTTGTGGACAAAGTAACATGGAAACTGCAATTGAACATTTCCCCACAGATATCATTGACAGAACAATCGAGTCAATGGACAAAAGAACTGGGTTGATAATCACCTCCAAGGGACAACGAACCAAATACTGAGCCATGTATCTTAGTATTATGTCTAATGTCTTTGCAAATCATCAACTTGTTTTATGTAACAAAACATGACGCGTTACCACACGCGTTACCTTCTGTGTTACCTTTTTCCCTATACTTTCATATTGAATGCAACGCGTTACCATATTTTTTATTAGAAATATATATATATATATCTTTTAATAAAAAGTTAATGGTAACGCGTGGTAACGCGATCAGGCCATTCATAAAAGCTAATTGAAACATGACAATTCAATGGTAACGCGTATGGTAACGCGTATGGTAACGCGTGGTAACGCGTATGGTAACCAAAACAGGTGCCCCAAGCTTACTTCAGGGTTCCATGTCCAGTTTCCGGTTTGAAAACTAGCTTGGGTTGATGTTTATATGCCTAAGGTATCATATTAAAATCATGATTCCTGAAGTATTCCGTATCCGTGATCGATCAAATCTTTATTGATTTAGAATAAAGAGAAGAATTTTGAACAAGCAAAGAATGGGAAAGGTATGGATCTTACCTATAACATACTTCCACATGTTTGCCTTTTAATGCCCTGTACAGAGACTTCAGAATGGTCGAGCTCAGTGGCGAAGCTCGCCATAGCAACTCGTCATGATCACGCTATGCAAATTTTTAAAATATTACATTATTCAAACCTTTAGAAATGTGTTCTTTTCAAACTATGTAGATGCTGACAAATTAGCATAGAATGACCAGTTGCTATGGCCAGCTTCGCCTCTGGTCGAGCTTCCATTCTATGTATTTTGTCATGAATTCTTATGCCGTTAATTATTATAAGCACTAACCATGAAAATATAGTATAACAAATAGGCAAAATCCCTGTTCATTTTTTCCTCAAATATAGACAATCGTCCACAAAATATTTGAGACAAACCCCCTTCCCCCCTTTTTCAATGTTGTATTTAGGGATAACTATCTTTTATCTTAATTTCTTATGCTGAATTTTCAGTGCCAATGAGCCTGCTACAATTTCAGACTAACTTCACAATTTGTGATAAATAGACTAGCTTCACAACATTGAAATAGGGGGAAAAGTGGGTTTCATGTCAAAAGTCTCAATATATTTTGTGGATGATTGTCTTGAAAATTCGAAAGACTTATTTAAAAGTAGTGATAAGTTTTTGATGAAGGTCACATTAAGAACTTGATATTCAGGTATAATTTGGATGTAATTATGAACACTGATTTTCTCAAAGATAATCAAGCCGTACCCATATGCCCCGAGGCGGGGGGGGGGGGGGCTGTGAATGTCAAAAGTCTCAATATACTTTGTGGTAGTCTTGGAAATGCAAAGACTTATTTAAAAACAGTGATATGTTTTTGATGAAGGTCTTATTAAAAAGTTGATATTCAGGTATAATTTGGATGTAACTATGAACAACAAACGCAGATTTTGTCAAAGATAATCATGCCACACCCATATGCCAAGGGGTGGTGGTGGTGGTGGGGTGTGTGTTTGTGGACAAAGTAACATGGAAACTGCAATTGAACATTTCCCCACAGATATCATTGACAGAACAATCGAGTCAATGGACAAAAGAACTGGGTTGATAATCACCTCCAAGGGACAACGAACCAAATACTGAGCCATGTATCTTAGTATTATGTCTAATGTCTTTGCAAATCATCAACTTGTTTTATGTAACAAAACATGACGCGTTACCACACGCGTTACCTTCTGTGTTACCTTTTTCCCTATACTTTCATATTGAATGCAACGCGTTACCATATTTTTTATTAGAAATATATATATATATATCTTTTAATAAAAAGTTAATGGTAACGCGTGGTAACGCGATCAGGCCATTCATAAAAGCTAATTGAAACATGACAATTCAATGGTAACGCGTATGGTAACGCGTATGGTAACGCGTATGGTAACGCGTGGTAACGCGTGGTAACGCGTATGGTAACCAAAACAGGTGCCCCAAGCTTACTTCAGGGTTCCATGTCCAGTTTCCGGTTTGAAAACTAGCTTGGGTTGATGTTTATATGCCTAAGGTATCATATTAAAATCATGATTCCTGAAGTATTCCGTATCCGTGATCGATCAAATCTTTATTGATTTAGAATAAAGAGAAGAATTTTGAACAAGCAAAGAATGGGAAAGGTATGGATCTTACCTATAACATACTTCCACATGTTTGCCTTTTAATGCCCTGTACAGAGACTTCAGAATGGTCGAGCTCAGTGGCGAAGCTCGCCATAGCAACTCGTCATGATCACGCTATGCAAATTTTTAAAATATTACATTATTCAAACCTTTAGAAATGTGTTCTTTTCAAACTATGTAGATGCTGACAAATTAGCATAGAATGACCAGTTGCTATGGCCAGCTTCGCCTCTGGTCGAGCTTCCATTCTATGTATTTTGTCATGAATTCTTATGCCGTTAATTATTATAAGCACTAACCATGAAAATATAGTATAACAAATAGGCAAAATCCCTGTTCATTTTTTCCTCAAATATAGACAATCGTCCACAAAATATTTGAGACAAACCCCCTTCCCCCCTTTTTCAATGTTGTATTTAGGGATAACTATCTTTTATCTTAATTTCTTATGCTGAATTTTCAGTGCCAATGAGCCTGCTACAATTTCAGACTAACTTCACAATTTGTGATAAATAGACTAGCTTCACAACATTGAAATAGGGGGAAAAGTGGGTTTCATGTCAAAAGTCTCAATATATTTTGTGGATGATTGTCTTGAAAATTCGAAAGACTTATTTAAAAGTAGTGATAAGTTTTTGATGAAGGTCACATTAAGAACTTGATATTCAGGTATAATTTGGATGTAATTATGAACACTGATTTTCTCAAAGATAATCAAGCCGTACCCATATGCCCCGAGGCGGGGGGGGGGGGGGCTGTGAATGTCAAAAGTCTCAATATACTTTGTGGTAGTCTTGGAAATGCAAAGACTTATTTAAAAACAGTGATATGTTTTTGATGAAGGTCTTATTAAAAAGTTGATATTCAGGTATAATTTGGATGTAACTATGAACAGCAAACGCAGATTTTGTCAAAGATAATCATGCCACACCCATATGCCAAGGGGGTGGTGGTGGTGGTGGGGGTGTGTGTTTGTGGACAAAGTAACATGGAAACTGCAATTGAACATTTCCCCACAGATATCATTGACAGAACAATCGAGTCAATGGACAAAAGAACTGGGTTGATAATCACCTCCAAGGGACAACGAACCAAATACTGAGCCATGTATCTTAGTATTATGTCTAATGTCTTTGCAAATCATCAACTTGTTTTATGTAACAAAACATGACGCGTTACCACACGCGTTACCTTCTGTGTTACCTTTTTCCCTATACTTTCATATTGAATGCAACGCGTTACCATATTTTTTATTAGAAATATATATATATATATCTTTTAATAAAAAGTTAATGGTAACGCGTGGTAACGCGATCAGGCCATTCATAAAAGCTAATTGAAACATGACAATTCAATGGTAACGCGTATGGTAACGCGTATGGTAACGCGTGGTAACGCGTATGGTAACCAAAACAGGTGCACCAAGCTTACTTCAGGGTTCCATGTCCAGTTTCCGGTTTGAAAACTAGCTTGGGTTGATGTTTATATGCCTAAGGTATCATATTAAAATCATGATTCCTGAAGTATTCCGTATCCGTGATCGATCAAATCTTTATTGATTTAGAATAAAGAGAAGAATTTTGAACAAGCAAAGAATGGGAAAGGTATGGATCTTACCTATAACATACTTCCACATGTTTGCCTTTTAATGCCCTGTACAGAGACTTCAGAATGGTCGAGCTCAGTGGCGAAGCTCGCCATAGCAACTCGTCATGATCACGCTATGCAAATTTTTAAAATATTACATTATTCAAACCTTTAGAAATGTGTTCTTTTCAAACTATGTAGATGCTGACAAATTAGCATAGAATGACCAGTTGCTATGGCCAGCTTCGCCTCTGGTCGAGCTTCCATTCTATGTATTTTGTCATGAATTCTTATGCCGTTAATTATTATAAGCACTAACCATGAAAATATAGTATAACAAATAGGCAAAATCCCTGTTCATTTTTTCCTCAAATATAGACAATCGTCCACAAAATATTTGAGACAAACCCCCTTCCCCCCTTTTTCAATGTTGTATTTAGGGATAACTATCTTTTATCTTAATTTCTTATGCTGAATTTTCAGTGCCAATGAGCCTGCTACAATTTCAGACTAACTTCACAATTTGTGATAAATAGACTAGCTTCACAACATTGAAATAGGGGGAAAAGTGGGTTTCATGTCAAAAGTCTCAATATATTTTGTGGATGATTGTCTTGAAAATTCGAAAGACTTATTTAAAAGTAGTGATAAGTTTTTGATGAAGGTCACATTAAGAACTTGATATTCAGGTATAATTTGGATGTAATTATGAACACTGATTTTCTCAAAGATAATCAAGCCGTACCCATATGCCCCGAGGCGGGGGGGGGGGGGGGGGGGGCTGTGAATGTCAAAAGTCTCAATATACTTTGTGGTAGTCTTGGAAATGCAAAGACTTATTTAAAAACAGTGATATGTTTTTGATGAAGGTCTTATTAAAAAGTTGATATTCAGGTATAATTTGGATGTAACTATGAACAGCAAACGCAGATTTTGTCAAAGATAATCATGCCACACCCATATGCCAAGGGGGTGGTGGTGGTGGTGGGGGTGTGTGTTTGTGGACAAAGTAACATGGAAACTGCAATTGAACATTTCCCCACAGATATCATTGACAGAACAATCGAGTCAATGGACAAAAGAACTGGGTTGATAATCACCTCCAAGGGACAACGAACCAAATACTGAGCCATGTATCTTAGTATTATGTCTAATGTCTTTGCAAATCATCAACTTGTTTTATGTAACAAAACATGACGCGTTACCACACGCGTTACCTTCTGTGTTACCTTTTTCCCTATACTTTCATATTGAATGCAACGCGTTACCATATTTTTTATTAGAAATATATATATATATATCTTTTAATAAAAAGTTAATGGTAACGCGTGGTAACGCGATCAGGCCATTCATAAAAGCTAATTGAAACATGACAATTCAATGGTAACGCGTATGGTAACGCGTATGGTAACGCGTGGTAACGCGTATGGTAACCAAAACAGGTGCCCCAAGCTTACTTCAGGGTTCCATGTCCAGTTTCCGGTTTGAAAACTAGCTTGGGTTGATGTTTATATGCCTAAGGTATCATATTAAAATCATGATTCCTGAAGTATTCCGTATCCGTGATCGATCAAATCTTTATTGATTTAGAATAAAGAGAAGAATTTTGAACAAGCAAAGAATGGGAAAGGTATGGATCTTACCTATAACATACTTCCACATGTTTGCCTTTTAATGCCCTGTACAGAGACTTCAGAATGGTCGAGCTCAGTGGCGAAGCTCGCCATAGCAACTCGTCATGATCACGCTATGCAAATTTTTAAAATATTACATTATTCAAACCTTTAGAAATGTGTTCTTTTCAAACTATGTAGATGCTGACAAATTAGCATAGAATGACCAGTTGCTATGGCCAGCTTCGCCTCTGGTCGAGCTTCCATTCTATGTATTTTGTCATGAATTCTTATGCCGTTAATTATTATAAGCACTAACCATGAAAATATAGTATAACAAATAGGCAAAATCCCTGTTCATTTTTTCCTCAAATATAGACAATCGTCCACAAAATATTTGAGACAAACCCCCTTCCCCCCTTTTTCAATGTTGTATTTAGGGATAACTATCTTTTATCTTAATTTCTTATGCTGAATTTTCAGTGCCAATGAGCCTGCTACAATTTCAGACTAACTTCACAATTTGTGATAAATAGACTAGCTTCACAACATTGAAATAGGGGGAAAAGTGGGTTTCATGTCAAAAGTCTCAATATATTTTGTGGATGATTGTCTTGAAAATTCGAAAGACTTATTTAAAAGTAGTGATAAGTTTTTGATGAAGGTCACATTAAGAACTTGATATTCAGGTATAATTTGGATGTAATTATGAACACTGATTTTTCTCAAAGATAATCAAGCCGTACCCATATGCCCGGCGGGGGGGGGGGGGGGGCTGTGAATGTCAAAAGTCTCAATATACTTTGTGGTAGTCTTGGAAATGCAAAGACTTATTTAAAAACAGTGATATGTTTTTGATGAAGGTCTTATTAAAAAGTTGATATTCAGGTATAATTTGGATGTAACTATGAACAGCAAACGCAGATTTTGTCAAAGATAATCATGCCACACCCATATGCCAAGGGGGTGGTGGTGGTGGTGGGGGTGTGTGTTTGTGGACAAAGTAACATGGAAACTGCAATTGAACATTTCCCCACAGATATCATTGACAGAACAATCGAGTCAATGGACAAAAGAACTGGGTTGATAATCACCTCCAAGGGACAACGAACCAAATACTGAGCCATGTATCTTAGTATTATGTCTAATGTCTTTGCAAATCATCAACTTGTTTTATGTAACAAAACATGACGCGTTACCACACGCGTTACCTTCTGTGTTACCTTTTTCCCTATACTTTCATATTGAATGCAACGCGTTACCATATTTTTTATTAGAAATATATATATATATATCTTTTAATAAAAAGTTAATGGTAACGCGTGGTAACGCGATCAGGCCATTCATAAAAGCTAATTGAAACATGACAATTCAATGGTAACGCGTATGGTAACGCGTATGGTAACGCGTGGTAACGCGTGGTAACGCGTATGGTAACCAAAACAGGTGCCCCAAGCTTACTTCAGGGTTCCATGTCCAGTTTCCGGTTTGAAAACTAGCTTGGGTTGATGTTTATATGCCTAAGGTATCATATTAAAATCATGATTCCTGAAGTATTCCGTATCCGTGATCGATCAAATCTTTATTGATTTAGAATAAAGAGAAGAATTTTGAACAAGCAAAGAATGGGAAAGGTATGGATCTTACCTATAACATACTTCCACATGTTTGCCTTTTAATGCCCTGTACAGAGACTTCAGAATGGTCGAGCTCAGTGGCGAAGCTCGCCATAGCAACTCGTCATGATCACGCTATGCAAATTTTTAAAATATTACATTATTCAAACCTTTAGAAATGTGTTCTTTTCAAACTATGTAGATGCTGACAAATTAGCATAGAATGACCAGTTGCTATGGCCAGCTTCGCCTCTGGTCGAGCTTCCATTCTATGTATTTTGTCATGAATTCTTATGCCGTTAATTATTATAAGCACTAACCATGAAAATATAGTATAACAAATAGGCAAAATCCCTGTTCATTTTTTCCTCAAATATAGACAATCGTCCACAAAATATTTGAGACAAACCCCCTTCCCCCCTTTTTCAATGTTGTATTTAGGGATAACTATCTTTTATCTTAATTTCTTATGCTGAATTTTCAGTGCCAATGAGCCTGCTACAATTTCAGACTAACTTCACAATTTGTGATAAATAGACTAGCTTCACAACATTGAAATAGGGGGAAAAGTGGGTTTCATGTCAAAAGTCTCAATATATTTTGTGGATGATTGTCTTGAAAATTCGAAAGACTTATTTAAAAGTAGTGATAAGTTTTTGATGAAGGTCACATTAAGAACTTGATATTCAGGTATAATTTGGATGTAATTATGAACACTGATTTTCTCAAAGATAATCAAGCCGTACCCATATGCCCCGAGGCGGGGGGGGGGGGGGGGGGGCTGTGAATGTCAAAAGTCTCAATATACTTTGTGGTAGTCTTGGAAATGCAAAGACTTATTTAAAAACAGTGATATGTTTTTGATGAAGGTCTTATTAAAAAGTTGATATTCAGGTATAATTTGGATGTAACTATGAACAGCAAACGCAGATTTTGTCAAAGATAATCATGCCACACCCATATGCCAAGGGGGTGGTGGTGGTGGTGGGGGTGTGTGTTTGTGGACAAAGTAACATGGAAACTGCAATTGAACATTTCCCCACAGATATCATTGACAGAACAATCGAGTCAATGGACAAAAGAACTGGGTTGATAATCACCTCCAAGGGACAACGAACCAAATACTGAGCCATGTATCTTAGTATTATGTCTAATGTCTTTGCAAATCATCAACTTGTTTTATGTAACAAAACATGACGCGTTACCACACGCGTTACGCCGTTACCTTCTGTGTTACCTTTTTCCCTATACTTTCATATTGAATGCAACGCGTTACCATATTTTTTATTAGAAATATATATATATATATATATCTTTTAATAAAAAGTTAATGGTAACGCGTGGTAACGCGATCAGGCCATTCATAAAAGCTAATTGAAACATGACAATTCAATGGTAACGCGTATGGTAACGCGTATGGTAACGCGTGGTAACGCGTGGTAACGCGTATGGTAACCAAAACAGGTGCCCCAAGCTTACTTCAGGGTTCCATGTCCAGTTTCCGGTTTGAAAACTAGCTTGGGTTGATGTTTATATGCCTAAGGTATCATATTAAAATCATGATTCCTGAAGTATTCCGTATCCGTGATCGATCAAATCTTTATTGATTTAGAATAAAGAGAAGAATTTTGAACAAGCAAAGAATGGGAAAGGTATGGATCTTACCTATAACATACTTCCACATGTTTGCCTTTTAATGCCCTGTACAGAGACTTCAGAATGGTCGAGCTCAGTGGCGAAGCTCGCCATAGCAACTCGTCATGATCACGCTATGCAAATTTTTAAAATATTACATTATTCAAACCTTTAGAAATGTGTTCTTTTCAAACTATGTAGATGCTGACAAATTAGCATAGAATGACCAGTTGCTATGGCCAGCTTCGCCTCTGGTCGAGCTTCCATTCTATGTATTTTGTCATGAATTCTTATGCCGTTAATTATTATAAGCACTAACCATGAAAATATAGTATAACAAATAGGCAAAATCCCTGTTCATTTTTTCCTCAAATATAGACAATCGTCCACAAAATATTTGAGACAAACCCCCTTCCCCCCTTTTTCAATGTTGTATTTAGGGATAACTATCTTTTATCTTAATTTCTTATGCTGAATTTTCAGTGCCAATGAGCCTGCTACAATTTCAGACTAACTTCACAATTTGTGATAAATAGACTAGCTTCACAACATTGAAATAGGGGGAAAAGTGGGTTTCATGTCAAAAGTCTCAATATATTTTGTGGATGATTGTCTTGAAAATTCGAAAGACTTATTTAAAAGTAGTGATAAGTTTTTGATGAAGGTCACATTAAGAACTTGATCTTCAGGTATAATTTGGATGTAATTATGAACACTGATTTTCTCAAAGATAATCAAGCCGTACCCATATGCCCCGAGGCGGGGGGGGGGGGGGGCTGTGAATGTTAAAAGTCTCAATATACTTTGTGGTAGTCTTGGAAATGCAAAGACTTATTTAAAAACAGTGATATGTTTTTGATGAAGGTCTTATTAAAAAGTTGATATTCAGGTATAATTTGGATGTAACTATGAACAGCAAACGCAGATTTTGTCAAAGATAATCATGCCACACCCATATGCCAAGGGGGTGGTGGTGGTGGTGGGGGTGTGTGTTTGTGGACAAAGTAACATGGAAACTGCAATTGAACATTTCCCCACAGATATCATTGACAGAACAATCGAGTCAATGGACAAAAGAACTGGGTTGATAATCACCTCCAAGGGACAACGAACCAAATACTGAGCCATGTATCTTAGTATTATGTCTAATGTCTTTGCAAATCATCAACTTGTTTTATGTAACAAAACATGACGCGTTACCACACGCGTTACCTTCTGTGTTACCTTTTTCCCTATACTTTCATATTGAATGCAACGCGTTACCATATTTTTTATTAGAAATATATATATATATATCTTTTAATAAAAAGTTAATGGTAACGCGTGGTAACGCGATCAGGCCATTCATAAAAGCTAATTGAAACATGACAATTCAATGGTAACGCGTATGGTAACGCGTATGGTAACGCGTGGTAACGCGTATGGTAACCAAAACAGGTGCCCCAAGCTTACTTCAGGGTTCCATGTCCAGTTTCCGGTTTGAAAACTAGCTTGGGTTGATGTTTATATGCCTAAGGTATCATATTAAAATCATGATTCCTGAAGTATTCCGTATCCGTGATCGATCAAATCTTTATTGATTTAGAATAAAGAGAAGAATTTTGAACAAGCAAAGAATGGGAAAGGTATGGATCTTACCTATAACATACTTCCACATGTTTGCCTTTTAATGCCCTGTACAGAGACTTCAGAATGGTCGAGCTCAGTGGCGAAGCTCGCCATAGCAACTCGTGATGATCACGCTATGCAAATTTTTAAAATATTACATTACTCAAACCTTTAGAAATGTGTTCTTTTCAAACTATGTAGATGCTGACAAATTAGCATAGAATGACCAGTTGCTATGGCCAGCTTCGCCTCTGGTCGAGCTTCCATTCTATGTATTTTGTCATGAATTCTTATGCCATTAATTATTATAAGCACTAACCATGAAAATATAGTATAACAAATAGGCAAAATCCCTGTTCATTTTTTCCTCAAATATAGACAATCGTCCACAAAATATTTGAGACAAACCCCCTTCCCCCCTTTTTCAATGTTGTATTTAGGGATAACTATCTTTTATCTTAATTTCTTATGCTGAATTTTCAGTGCCAATGAGCCTGCTACAATTTCAGACTAACTTCACAATTTGTGATAAATAGACTAGCTTCACAACATTGAAATAGGGGGAAAAGTGGGTTTCATGTCAAAAGTCTCAATATATTTTGTGGATGATTGTCTTGAAAATTCGAAAGACTTATTTAAAAGTAGTGATAAGTTTTTGATGAAGGTCACATTAAGAACTTGATATTCAGGTATAATTTGGATGTAATTATGAACACTGATTTTCTCAAAGATAATCAAGCCATACCCATATGCCCCGAGGCGCGGGGGGGGGGGGGCTGTGAATGTTAAAAGTCTCAATATACTTTGTGGTAGTCTTGGAAATGCAAAGACTTATTTAAAAACAGTGATATGTTTTTGATGAAGGTCTTATTAAAAAGTTGATATTCAGGTATAATTTGGATGTAACTATGAACAGCAAACGCAGATTTTGTCAAAGATAATCATGCCACACCCATATGCCAAGGGGGTGGTGGTAGTGGTGGGGGGGGGGGGTGTGTTTGTGGACAAAGTAACATGGAAACTGCAATTGAACATTTCCCCACAGTTATCATTGACAGAACAATCGAGTCAATGGACAAAAGAACTGGGTTGATAATCACCTCCAAGGGACAACGAACCAAATACTGAGCCATGTATCTTAGTATTATGTCTAATGTCTTTGCAAATCATCAACTTGTTTTATGTAACAAAACATGACGCGTTACCACACGCGTTACCTTCTGTGTTACCTTTTTCCCTATACTTTCATATTGAATGCAACGCGTTACGATATTTTTTATTAGAAATATATATATATATCTTTTAATAAAAAGTTAATGGTAACGCGTGGTAACGCGATCAGGCCATTCATAAAAGCTAATTGAAACATGACAATTCAATGGTAACGCGTATGGTAACGCGTATGGTAACGCGTGGTAACGCGTATGGTAACCAAAACAAGTGCCCCAAGCTTACTTCAGGGTTCCATGTCCAGTTTCCGGTTTGAAAACTAGCTTGGGTTGATGTTTATATGCCTAAGGTATCATATTAAAATCATGATCCCTGAAGTATTCCGTATCCGTGATCGATCAAATCTTTATTGATTTAGAAAAAAGAGAAGAATTTTGAACAAGCAAAGAATGGGAAAGGTATGGATCTTACCTATAACATACTTCCACATGTTTGCCTTTTAATGCCCTGTACAGAGACTTCAGAATGGTCGAGCTCAGTGGCGAAGCTCGCCATAGCAACTCGTCATGATCACGCTATGCAAATTTTTAAAATATTACATTATTCAAACCTTTAGAAATGTGTTCTTTTCAAACTATGTAGATGCTGACAAATTAGCATAGAATGACCAGTTGCTATGGCCAGCTTCGCCTCTGGTCTAGCTTCCATTCTATGTATTTTGTCATGAATTCTTATGCCGTTAATTATTATAAGCACTAACCATGAAAATATAGTATAACAAATAGGCAAAATCCCTGTTCATTTTTTCCTCAAATATAGACAATCGTCCACAAAATATTTGAGACAAACCCCCTTCCCCCCTTTTTCAATGTTGTATTTAGGGATAACTATCTTTTATCTTAATTTCTTATGCTGAATTTTCAGTGCCAATGAGCCTGCTACAATTTCAGACTAACTTCACAATTTGTGATAAATAGACTAGCTTCACAACATTGAAATAGGGGGAAAAGTGGGTTTCATGTCAAAAGTCTCAATATATTTTGTGGATGATTGTCTTGAAAATTCGAAAGACTTATTTAAAAGTAGTGATAAGTTTTTGATGAAGGTCACATTAAGAACTTGATATTCAGGTATAATTTGGATGTAATTATGAACACTGATTTTCTCAAAGATAATCAAGCCATACCCATATGCCCCGAGGCGCGGGGGGGGGGGGGGGGGGGGGCTGTGAATGTTAAAAGTCTCAATATACTTTGTGGTAGTCTTGGAAATGCAAAGACTTATTTAAAAACAGTGATATGTTTTTGATGAAGGTCTTATTAAAAAGTTGATATTCAGGTATAATTTGGATGTAACTATGAACAGCAAACGCAGATTTTGTCAAAGATAATCATGCCACACCCATATGCCAAGGGGGTGGTGGTAGTGGTGGGGGGGGGGGTGTGTTTGTGGACAAAGTAACATGGAAACTGCAATTGAACATTTCCCCACAGTTATCATTGACAGAACAATCGAGTCAATGGACAAAAGAACTGGGTTGATAATCACCTCCAAGGGACAACGAACCAAATACTGAGCCATGTATCTTAGTATTATGTCTAATGTCTTTGCAAATCATCAACTTGTTTTATGTAACAAAACATGACGCGTTACCACACGCGTTACCTTCTGTGTTACCTTTTTCCCTATACTTTCATATTGAATGCAACGCGTTACGATATTTTTTATTAGAAATATATATATATATATCTTTTAATAAAAAGTTAATGGTAACGCGTGGTAACGCGATCAGGCCATTCATAAAAGCTAATTGAAACATGACAATTCAATGGTAACGCGTATGGTAACGCGTATGGTAACGCGTGGTAACGCGTATGGTAACCAAAACAAGTGCCCCAAGCTTACTTCAGGGTTCCATGTCCAGTTTCCGGTTTGAAAACTAGCTTGGGTTGATGTTTATATGCCTAAGGTATCATATTAAAATCATGATCCCTGAAGTATTCCGTATCCGTGATCGATCAAATCTTTATTGATTTAGAAAAAAGAGAAGAATTTTGAACAAGCAAAGAATGGGAAAGGTATGGATCTTACCTATAACATACTTCCACATGTTTGCCTTTTAATGCCCTGTACAGAGACTTCAGAATGGTCGAGCTCAGTGGCGAAGCTCGCCATAGCAACTCGTCATGATCACGCTATGCAAATTTTTAAAATATTACATTATTCAAACCTTTAGAAATGTGTTCTTTTCAAACTATGTAGATGCTGACAAATTAGCATAGAATGACCAGTTGCTATGGCCAGCTTCGCCTCTGGTCTAGCTTCCATTCTATGTATTTTGTCATGAATTCTTATGCCGTTAATTATTATAAGCACTAACCATGAAAATATAGTATAACAAATAGGCAAAATCCCTGTTCATTTTTTCCTCAAATATAGACAATCGTCCACAAAATATTTGAGACAAACCCCCTTCCCCCCTTTTTCAATGTTGTATTTAGGGATAACTATTTTTTATCTTAATTTCTTATGCTGAATTTTCAGTGCCAATGAGCCTGCTACAATTTCAGACTAACTTCACAATTTGTGATAAATAGACTAGCTCCACAACATTGAAATAGGGGGAAAAGTGGGTTTCATGTCAAAAGTCTCAATATATTTTGTGGATCATTGTCTTGAAAATTCGAAAGACTTATTTAAAAGTAGTGATAAGTTTTTGATGAAGGTCACATTAAGAACTTGATATTCAGGTATAATTTGGATGTAATTATGAACACTGATTTTCTCAAAGATAATCAAGCCGTACCCATTTTTGATGAAGGTCTTATTAAAAAGTTGATATTCAGGTATAATTTGGATGTAACTATGAACAGCAAACGCAGATTTTGTCAAAGATAATCATGCCACACCCATATGCCAAGGGGGTGGTGGTGGTGGTGGGGGGGGGTGTGTTTGTGGACAAAGTAACATGGAAACTGCAATTGAACATTTCCCCACAGTTATCATTGACAGAACAATCGAGTCAATGGACAAAAGAACTGGGTTGATAATCACCTCCAAGGGACAACGAACCAAATACTGAGCCATGTATCTTAGTATTATGTCTAATGTCTTTGCAAATCATCAACTTGTTTTATGTAACAAAACATGACGCGTTACCACACGCGTTACCTTCTGTGTTACCTTTTTCCCTATACTTTCATATTGAATGCAACGCGTTACGATATTTTTTATTAGAAATATATATATATATATCTTTTAATAAAAAGTTAATGGTAACGCGTGGTAACGCGATCAGGCCATTCATAAAAGCTAATTGAAACATGACAATTCAATGGTAACGCGTATGGTAACGCGTATGGTAACGCGTGGTAACGCGTATGGTAACCAAAACAGGTGCCCCAAGCTTACTTCAGGACTCGCTATGTTTCATCCCTATGCGTCTGGCTGATTTTCCCAAGACTTTTGGTCTCACTGAGCTGGAAAAAGGCTACTTTCCCCACTTTTTCAATCGTGCTGAGAACCAGAGCTACGTTGGACCAATACCTGACGCTAAGTTCTACGACCCTGACGGTATGAAGTCTAACGACCGAGAAAAATTTCATGTATGGTACAACGATCTGGTCAGCCAAAACTACGTCTTCGATTTCCAGGCCGAGTTCTTACGTAATGGCCAATCGGATGTTGACATTTTACGCCGTTGTTGTCTCGAGTTCCGCGAACTTTTCCATGGTGTAACTGATGTAGATCCCTTTGCCCAATGTCTCACTATCGCTTCTGCGTGTAATCTTGTTTTCCGTAAAACGTTCCTGCGTGAGAACTCCATCGCCATCATTCCACCTCAGGGCTACAGACCAGAGCATAAACCGTCCATCATTGTGCTCAAGATGTTGACCTGGATTGCCCTTCGAGACGACATCGCTATTCGGCACGCCCGCAATCATGGAGAACAACGGATTGGTAAATATCTCGTAGACGGGTTCAACGCCGAAACGAACACCGTATGGGAGATACAGGGCTGCCTGTGGCATGGATGTGAACGCTGCTACGCGAGAGACACGGTCAACCCAGTCAATCAACTAACGATGCACGACCTTCGACAACGAACCCTCGAAAAAACGCAGTTTTTGAAGGATAATGGGTACAACGTCGTTGAGATTTGGACGTGCGATATTGATCGCCAACTCGAGACAGATCCTGAGATGAAGACGTTCTTTGAACGCTTCGAGATCTCCGAGCCCCTGCAACCACGAGAAGGTTTCTTCGGCGGGAGAACAAACGCGACGCGTCTCTTCTATGAAGCTCAACCCGACGAGAAGGTCCACTACGTCGACTTCTGTAGCCTCTACCCGTGGTGCAATAAATACGGTGAATATCCCATTGGCCACCCCGAAATCATCACTGAGAACTTTCAACCTATTGACGAATACTTTGGTCTGGTGAAATGTTCCGTTCTTCCTCCTCGTGGCCTCTACCACCCCGTTCTGCCATACCACAGTCAAGGCAAGTTGATGTTTCCGCTCTGCCGCACCTGCGCCGACACCCTGCAGCAAGAACCCTGTAACCACCTCGACGTCGACAGAGCATTGCATGGAACGTGGGTCACCTTGGAGCTCCAAAAAGCGTTGGAGAAGGGGTACCGTTTCATCAAGATCGATGAGGTTTGGCACTTTCCTGAACATACAGATGGCCTGTTCAAAGATTATGTCGATACGTTCCTCAAAATCAAACAAGAGGCCAGTGGTTTCCCACCAGACTGCGACACGGACAAGAAGAAGGCCCAATACATCACCGACTACGCTGCCAACGAAGGTATCCGGCTGGATCCGACCCATATCGTCAAGAATCCTGGTCTGAGGGCACTATCCAAACTCATGCTGAATTCCTTTTGGGGTAAGTAACATAACGTTTAACGATGTTATCATTGATATGTGAACTTAACACTTCTTTTTAAGGTCTCACACAGAAATGGTCATCATTTGGTAATGTATGTTTTCCTTTTTATTTTAGGTAAATTCGCACAGCGACCCAACATGACACAAGTGAAACTGATTTCAGATCCAGCCGAATACTTTGACTTGTTATCAAGTGATAAAGTTAACGTGACGGACGCCAACTTTATTAATGATGAAATTATCGAAGTCCACTTCGAACACGTCGACGAGTTCGTCCTGACCAGCGAGAAGACAAACGTCGTCATCGCGGCATTTACCACTGCTCACGCCCGTCTCAAGCTCTATGGTGTCCTCGAGCAACTCGATCGCCGAGTCTTGTATTTTGATACAGACTCGGTGATCTACATGTCAAAGGAAGGAGACTGGGAACCACCCACCGGTTCCTACCTAGGAGAGCTCACCGATGAATTGGATGGTCATCACATTACGACCTTTGTGTCCGGCGGGCCCAAATATTACGCGTATGAGACGAACACGGGTAAAACGGTGTGCAAAGTGCGAGGTATCACTCTCAATTATAGAACTGTACAGAAAGTTAATTTTAATGTCATGTGTGATATGGTGTACCTTAATGTTATGTGTGATGTGATAGATCCGTTGTCTGTAAATATTCCTTTTAAAATCGTACGTGATAGAAATGAGAAGAGTGTGTTGACTAAGAGTGAAACCAAGGATTATCGAGTCGTGTATAATAAACGTGTGATTGTAAATAATTTTGATACTTTACCTTATGGATTTTAAAAATAGACTGTAACTTTGTGTGTTTGTAAATCATTTTTAAATTTTGTGTGTGTGTGTGTGTGTGTGTGTGTGTATGTTTGTAAATGGGAGAATTATACATTTTTTATAAACACTATTCATTTGTGTTATTCTGGTCTGAGGGATAGGAGGGGGGGGGGGGGGGGGGTTCATTGTTCAATCTTAGGATTCAATGATTCAATCTTAGGATTCAATGATTCAGTCCTAGGATTCAATGATGCAATCTTAGGATTCAATTATTCAATCTTAGGATTCAATGATTCAATCTCATAAAAAGCAGTTGCGTGAAAGAGTGACATCAGTTTATGATTGACAGTCACTGGGTGAACATGTCTTACGTTTGTGAAGTCTGCGAAAAATCATTCGCTACATCAAGTAATCCTCTACGCCATATGAGATCTTTTCATCATAAAAGGTCTATCAGTGATAGGGTAACAACATATGCCCCATTTACTGCTATGACAACTACATTCACCCCTGAGAGTCAAAAAACGTATTCCATACAGTTAACACACCCTTTTGGTCTCTGGAGGTACTAAGACAGGCAAGACAACGTTTGTGAAACAGTTATTGGCTTATGCTAAGATCATGATCGACCCACCTCCGGAAAACGTCGTGTATTTCTACTCGGAATATCAAGATACATTTGCTGAAATAGAAACCCTAATTCCAGGGATTCAGTTTATCCAAGGTTTGCCCCAGTCGATGTTGGATAGCATTAACCCCCAAACAAGAAATCTATTTATAATTGACGATATGATGGGAGAAAAAGATGCAGAAATTGCTAAACTCTTTACGAAAAAATCCCATCATGGGAATCTCAGTGTAATTTATATCGTGCAAAACTTATTTCATCAAAGCAAGGATCATCGTACCATTTCCCTTAACGCTAGTTACTTAGTCCTCACGAAAAATGTCCGCGATGCTAGTCAAGTAATTCATTTGGCTAAACAGTTGTATCCTAGCAACACAAAGTTTTTCCAGCAAGCCTATCAGATGGCGACTAAAGAGCCATATTCTACTTGTTTGTCGATCTCACTCCGACCTGCCCCGACGAAATCCGAGTAAGATCCGGTATCTTTCCGACAGACACCCACTACGTGTACCAGCCCAGAGTATAAAAGGGGTTGTCCCGTGACAGTGCAATCATTTGATCATGTCTGCTTGTATAAGAAGGAACTGTGATGTTTTAAAAGTATTGGCAAAGTGTAATCCTCAACTGCGAAACGCAATTATAAAAGCAGCCGACGACGATTTAATAGAAGCCATTAGACAGTGTCTTTTGAACGTGTGGTGTGAAACAATTAAGATTGCTCCTAAGACAGCAAGGAAACTAGCCCCTTATAACGATCATATCAAGTTTGTTGCTGATAAACGTCATCCAGTAACAAAAAGAAAGAAAGTTATTCTACAAGAAGGTGAAGGTTTTCTACCGTTTCTCTTAGCTCCTGTACTTGAACAACTGGCAAGTTTTTTAACCAAATAATGGAACACGTCCGGAGATTGGTGCTAGTTCCAGAACATACGACAGATCGAAAGAGACCCTTGGTCACACCCTTAACAGCGCAGATGAATGAACTAGATTCAGAAATGCAAAATCTTCTTAAACGTCAAGATATAACACAAGATGAAAAAGTGAAAATGTACGATCAATCGCTTCAACGTTATCTGGGTTATTACGATAAAAGAATGAGTAGACCAGTACGTGTAAGCGTCATACCACCACCCACAGCTGAAGAACCAGCGAATACAGAAGAGACTGCTGAAACAGAACCCTCCGAGTTGCCTGCAGAGATAGAAACTGACATTTTAGAAAGTGTACCTGTAACAATGAAATCAAGAGCTCGACAGTTGGTTAAGAAACTTAAAGCAAATAAAGACCTCATTGGGTGGACTGACCAAGGACAGATGGTGTTTAAAGGACGACCTATTCCAGGTACAAATGTTATCGACTTGGTCAACGATTCTCTACGTCAACGAAAGAATTTCTACCCTGCTGGATGGCAGCTTTTCGCAAAAGCATTAGGAAACATGAATGTTCCCGAAGGCATTATCAGAAATGAAAATCGTTTGAGTATGTTAAGAGAATATAAGACTAAAGATATTTCAGACACCACCCCCCTGACGTCACAGGTAGCCCCAGCAACATCAAAAAGAACAAAACGAAGAGACAAGAACATACATCCATATAAATGGGTTAAAGTGTCACTAAGACGAAAAATCGTCAGTCTTTTTTTTGATCGTATCATAAAGTACATTTAAAATGAGGGTGAACGGCGTTTGTGGTTTGTCAATATCTCATCTCGTTCAAGAGATATTCACGTTTTGGCAATATGCAAACTTATGGCTGATGACGTCATTTTCTCCAAACGAGTGAAATGAAAATCGTAAAATAAGGAATATCTCTGGAAATAAACAATAGAACATGCTTAAACTTCGTATGCTTATAGTATCTAATAAAATACACTTCTCTGTGGAACTTTTTTGATTGCCATGGTAAGCGCGTGCTCTCAGGTTACTCTAAACCTTAAAAAGGGAGTTATCATTTTTGCCTCATTGTTTAAAAATAGAAAGATTTAAACGTTTGAATTACAATGCCTACATAAGCCCTAACCGTCACATTTATTCGCTGGAGTAAACGCTACTTGATTGGTGATAAATACGAAAATTTAATTTTATCATTTGATGGAGCCAGGAACCAGCAGTTTCTACGAAAACAACTAAAGTTCCACAGTGAAACGTATTTTATTTAATACTATAAGCATGCAAAATTTGAGCACTTTCTATTGTTTATTTCTAGAGATATTCCTAATTTTACGATTTTCATTTCGCTCGTTTGGAGAAAATGACGTCATCAGCCATATAATTTGCATATTTCAAAAACGTGAATATCTCTTGAACGAGATGAGATATTTACAAACCACAAACGCCGTTCATCCTCATTTTAAATGTACTTTATGATTATATCAGAAAAAGACTGACGATTTTTCGTCTTAGTGACACTTTAAATAAATTTATTCCTTGTAAAGCCTTGATATTACAATAAAGAATTGTTTACAACATTATTTGTCTTGTATTTATTACACACAATAATATTTATCCATAAAGTCATGAACTAACATGTCATTCCATTCTTTATTATCAGTAAACATGCCAACAATTGTTGACATGGGTATATTTCTACATATATGTAAAGCATAAAATAAACAATATTGTCCACACACGCGAGACCCTAATGACTGTAAAGTCTGTTCATTCCAAGTAAAACTGCTAGCATGATCTAGTAAAAACGTTTCAAAGGTTTTGGTATAAAAGCTTGGTCCTTGTCCGTACGAGTCCATGAACTCCCCTTGTCCATCTGAGGTGAGATAAATTGCTACCCAATGCGTACCAGGCCCCATACTAGGATCAACATTCACAATAAAACCTCTAGGTCTTTTCAGTATCTGACTTGGTAGACGATCCGATGGTAACATGTCTTTAAATACGGTCTTGGTAAATGGATCACTTTTCAGGACGTTCAGGATTTGTAGAGTGTTCATCTTAACTGCTAAAGTCACATAGAACGTTGCGGTTGGCGTCAATTTCGATAAGACTTTGAAATTCTCCAAGCACTACGATATTTATAGCTGTTGTCAGAGCCGTTCCAAATTGACATTCTATCGATACGTTTCCATTTTTAATCGGTTGAATATGATCGCTCAGACACAGATCAGCTGTCAGATCAAACACGAATAGAGTGTACCCATTGGCATACTCGTCTCGTGTAATACCATTGCCATAATTTTGAAATAACTTGTTAGTACCAGCATACAAGGTTTGGAACGCAGACACGTAGTTACTTCCTCTCGCAGCAGCAAATTTCAGTTGTAGGGGTTTTCCAGGCAAATGCTCTCCATTTACCGTTAGACCAAGAGAAGTGATGTCGTACTTTTTGAAATTGAAAGGATTTTTAGTATAGGTACCATTATAAGCATCTGCATCGACCATTCCGATAACCACTCGATCAGGTAGAGGCCCTTGAAATATATTTGGTTGATTGCCTGACATATTTCCTCTGGGTACAGAAACGACTTTACAACTGACACGATTGATAGTGTACTTGGCCGTGACACGTTGAAGGGCATGGGCATGAGCCATCATAACGGTAGAAGAGACGTTGACACGTCGAACGCGAAATAAACATTCTTCCAAAACCACTTTAAAGTCAGGATGATCTGCTGATGACACTAGGGAAAATGGGTTTCTCGAACGCACTAGCTTGAGCTTGATTGGTACAGCACCAAGGATATAACGGGCTTGTGCAAACAGGTCGGAATGGATTCTGCCTTCCATAGCCACAGACTTACTTTGACTTGCATGAACATACCGCAGTTTCAAACCCTTGTTTGCATCGGCATCTACTGCCACGAGGTTCACAACATCCATTCGACCAGCTTGATCTTTATAGAACAGCGCTGAGGTCAAATGAGATGATTTTGCGTCTTTGCTAAAGTTCAGTACAGTCTCCATATATGATCGGTAGGGATAAGCAGTGCTCGACGGTGTGACAAGTTTGTTGTTCAGGTAAACTTCTACTTGAGAAAATAAAGCATGCATCCATAGATTTACAGGTCCGACTTGAACATTTTCATCGAGATTAGATCCGTCGTTGTTGGTTATTTTTGCTTTCACGTGTAGGTAACTGTTTGCTAAATCGGTATACACATCAGAATTTGCAGCACACAGAAACTCTATGGTGTCTGAAGCTCCGATACTCGACACTGGATCTATATCTTCCCAAAATCCTTTATTCATTTCTACTTGTGTAGCAGGCATTACAAATAAATCTAATTCTGATTTTGCACACTCACACGAATCTTTATGTAGGGCACTAAAAGCTTGACTCATGATTTATATTTTATAAACGGTCCAATCTTTGCTTCCGTAGGCTCAGTTGTTTTCTTCTTCACAGTTTCCGAACGACTGACGGTTTTACGTCTTGTGTTGGCTTTTATAGGAGAATTCACCCGTTTGCGTTTACGACCTGCTCCTGATTGGTTCGTAATCTGAGGGACCCCTTTTTGAGCAAGATCTTTCACGGCTTCAGAACCACGCCCTTTTATCGCTTGCTTTACATTCTTCCCTGCCAGAACATCTTGACCAACGTCTTTTATAGCTTGCAGAGCTCTTCTTCCAATAGCTTGAGCTCCTCGTTTCACCAGAGGTATTGTAAAGCGTGCAATACTTTAAAAAAAACTTCCAATGCCGTAACCTTTCTGAATACGTGCACCTCGGAAACCAGGTAGACTTCCACCTTGTTGTTTTCTCAAATAATGCTGTTGAAACTGCTTTACGTCTGGAATAATTGTATGTCTCATTTTTCAAATGAAATACGAAGATCTTCGCTGTCTAAAGTGAAGTGTCCCGATCGACTTCCCGAAGCCAAATGATACGTTTTCGTTTTTGTCGTCCTTTATATTCACTTCAATTGTTTCGAAGGACTTTACCTTGACAGGAATATATTGCAGGTTACGGAGACTGACGTTCACGTTTTCTCCATAGCTTCCTTGAGTATTGACAATTCTGAGTAGGGGCACTTTGACGTCACCGACAAACTGTGCATCCACGATATCAGTGTATACATACATGGCTGAAAATCCACCGTTAACATCTGCTACGTACGGACTTAGGGTTTTCTTTTTAATAAAGGTGTCTTGTTGAAACCCCAATGTTGTAGCAATGTCACCACTAAACCAAACGTTTGCCCCATTTTTTACATCGACGGTGACTTTCCGTGTACTTCGATTATACGTAAAATTTATCTTGGCTCGTGCCTCTTTGTTCATGCTACGGTTTAAAGCCTCCACCAGATCAGCAATGGTGTTATAGTAGCCATCTGGGATAATACCCGTATCGTCATATTTTGTTCCAGCGTTATAGAGAAACGTTTGTTGACTACCTTTTCGAATCGCACTCCATGTATGGGGATAATATAACTCTGATAAAGCTACTTCCCAGTCACCTGTCAGTTGTATAGTTTCAGCAAGCTTCACTTTAAAATTTGCTACAGTATTATCTGGAAAATATTCCATAGAGCTATTGCTTGGAAGCGTTAAATAAAACTGTGTTGCCATGTCGAAGAACAATACACAAATGAACACAAATTGTAAGGTACACACATTTTTATTTCGTTAAATCTTTTACATTATCGACTGGTACCCAGGAATTAAAACCTTCTGGATAACCTAACCATTTTACAAGATACTCTTTACGTTTACCGCGCATGCGTGATGTAATACTCTTTCTATTCTATAAAAGTCACTATCTGTCTTTGTAACTCTTTGCAATTCCTGTTCGTAAAATGTTCCTTCTGACTCTTCTCCGTGACAATCAGCAATCTTGTACACTGGCGGTCGCCGGGGTACTCGCTTCGTGATGGTGAACACCTCTTCGGTCCAGTTAGGTAAGTAGCCTTTCTTGAATGTACGTCTTGCTTTGCTAATCCGGACTTGATCGCCAATGTTAAATTTATATTTGATGGGTTTGCTGGACCCATCACCATACGGTTTTTGCCACACAATACTTTCGTTTTCTCGATTGACATCAACTGGTCTCATCCCAATACTACGGTGTCTCGAATGGTTGTATGAATACACTAATTTTTGTAGTACATCGCTATATTTCAACGTATTCTTAGCTGTGAAATATTTCCACATTTTCCCCTTTAACGTTCGGTTAAATCGTTCAACGATGGATGCCTTGGTATCGTTGTGTGTTGTAAAAAATCGAATATGTTTGTTCTTCAATAACTTTTGAAAGCGTTTGTTGGTAAATTCAGTTCCTTTATCGGTATGAAATGTTTCAGGCTTCCTTCCTTTCTTTAGTATCTTTTCAAAGGCTTTAACCAAACTCTCTGTAGTCTTTGTTTTTAATGGTTCCACCCACGCAAATTTGGACAGTACATCAATAACAGTTAAAACGTATTTATAACCATTATTGGTTTTACTAAGCGAATCCATAATTACTAGATCGGCCTCCCACTCCTCGTCCATCGCTCCAACAATAACACGATTTCGCTTAAAATTATGTCGTACGGGTTTATGCAAAGTATAGGTATCTTGTTGTCTAAGCCATGTTTTGATCTTGTTTCGGGATATCTGGAATTTACCGTCACTTTTTACGACACGGTATAAGGCATCTACGCCGCCAAAACTTGCCGGACTTTTTGGCTTGTAATACAGATCGTGAAGGTACTGTTCCGCCATCTAATTCGGATGCTTGTATTACAATTTCCCCCCCACAACACGCTGATATACAGCGAATCTTTCGAAAAATATTACGAAGGGCTATTTGTGGTAAACCTCCACAGCAAGTCATGTTCACGCGACAAAGGTTAGATGTAAATGAATAAACAGAAGTCAACGACACGATATAAATGTAAACATATTTATTACGTATTAAATTAGAGTACAAAAATTATATAAGTTCAACAAATGTAGTTTTGCAATATCTTCAACCATTTCGTCAACGGACTTTTGAAAAAGATATTCTTCGTAGGCTTCTTTAGGGTCACTCTTTCTACTTGTAAAGGATTCGCCCGTTTCTGCATTCTTGTATTGATATTGTAATGGACTGCTGAAAAGACAGCCAATGTTATAAATTCGTGGCGAGCTCTCTGTAGCTTTCCATTCAAAGAATCCGCATGCATGTTGTCTTTCGTTAGTACATGAGTAAAACAGACGACCTTGGTTGTCGCCTTCTTTCTTAACTTTACGAGTATGGCAAACCATTCCGTGTTTACACAAAGGCTTTGGACTCTCGAAGACATCCCCCCATTGCCAAAACGAGCAGGGATTCTCTCGCTCAGAACAGACGAAGTAAGGTCTCCCGTAACTTTCTCTCATTTTGTCTTTAACCATTCGCAGTGTCGCCAATTTCTGATGGGTAGGACAGATTGGATGTAGACAGCCACTTGTCCGAAAAGCATCTACGGCTTTGCCAAACATATAACAATTTTCTTCAGGGCAGAAAAACTGACAGCTAGGCTTTTGTCCACAGAACCAGAATAAGCCATTCTTGGTTGTTGAGTTAGATGCAAGTTTACCGTGAAGACACTCCATTACAACGATCTTATTCTGACAACAAACAGTAAGCGAATGATACACCAAGCGAAGTTGACGCTGTTCAACTCTCTATGGTTACGCGCATATTAATCAGGATTTCTTTGTCTAAGTTCTGACGTCGCCCGGACTCGCCCAGACTCGTTCTTTTGTTTAAAATACTAATGATTTTTTAATGAGTCATTAACATCAATAATGTACATGGAAGTATGCAAATATCAGTCTGAGAAGCAGTGAACCAAGCCATCGGGATATAGTTTTATTTCGTTTATATTTTTTCAAGTCTATACGTCTCAAATCGTTTATCGTTCTTCTCACGGCCTCTCTGGTCGTTTCTTCGTCACAGGAGTCACTTACTTTAAGAACTAAAGCTAAATAGGCAATAATACGCCCAAAATTGGTCGCCTGCATCTCCCTGTGAATATTCACCAAGTTATCTCCACAGATTCGACCGTTTAAACAATCGTACAACCCCTGTTGTTCGGTAAGTAAGGATTCTAAGTGAAAAGACAGAGTGTCTTTATCGATACCAATGTTATTTTTCCTTAGTTCGTCGTAAATAATATCCATTTTATCAAACATTTAACGTACGCACTGTTTGGGTAAAGTGTATAAATGAAAGTTGGTTGCTATACTTATATAAGTTGAGTGCCAAAAATATTCGGAGAGCTATCGGTTATAACGTATTACACGGGGGGTTGAATGAAAGCTAGTGTTTAGGGGGAAGTTAGGGTTACTACGTCCCAAAGGAGCCTGAGAAATAATGACGTAACGCGCCGCTATAAAATGAATACTAATGAGATTAGGGTTTGGAGGTCCCAAAGGAGCCTGAGACATAATGACGTAATGAGATTAGGGTTAGAGGATCCTAAAGGAGCCTGAGAATGAATAATTAAAAATTGAATATTTAATGAGGCGGCATCCCTTTGGTCTCCAGAGTGGGGTCTATCACTACTTACCTCCACAACGATCCATTTAGAGTTGGGTCGTTGTTGCCGAGCCCATTCCAACATATCTAAATTCTCCAACGCTGCACGAACCTGTTCTAAATCATGGAGATTTCGGATTTGGAACGGTGACTCGAAGACCCTGTTGTTGTTGGCTGAAGAATGGTGGTATTGAAACTGTTCCGTTTCATTGTTCCGCAAAACAAAACCAAACAATAGATTAAGCTTAAACGCCGTCGTTTGATCCTCGAATATATCTCGCACGTGCCGTACAAGTTCGGTAGTATCAGTAGAATTCAGCCGATAATTGTACCAATCCTGAACTTTATTTTTCCGACTCTGTCGACTTCGAATAGCTTGCCAATGGTCGTGGTACATAGGTGAAGGAACAACACTAGGTGGAAGGATAGGGTCTTGGGGAAAGGTTGACGTTGATGCTCCTTCGCTGACACTAGGTCTGATAGTTGTCGCTTGTTCAATGGTAGATGGAAGGCTTGACGTGGATGCTCCTTCGTTCACAGCAGGTTCGGTGGTTCGTGCTCGTTTCGCTCGTTGTGTCGTAGAACCCGGCGTCTTACGCTTACCACCACCGACTTGATGGACGTCGCGTTGATGAGCTTGTAGCGGGAAAATGTTTCGAAAGGTCTCACCACATAGGTTACAACTGTATTCCCATTCAGCGCCTCTCTTCTCGTGCATTTTTAAATGTGTCTTTAAATTATCCTTTCGACCAAACCTTTGGTGAGACCTCAAACACTCGTATAGCTTCTTCTGCCCATGGATCTTCTCGTGTCGTTTCAGCATGTCACCCGATGCAAAACACTTCCCACAATCATGACATGTAAACGGCCTTTCCCCAGTATGTAATCGCCGAGCATGTCTCTTCAAGTGACTAGAGGTTTTGAAGATTCGACCACATTCTTCACAACAAAACGTTTTCGGCAGCGGCTCTGAGCCAAACTGGTTAAATGAAGAATTCCCGATGTCGTCGAGGTTATCATCCATAATAAAGTCGTCGTTTTGCCAATCAGCGAGAAAATTATTCCGATCCTGATCAGACCACTGAGAAACCATATCATCGATCACCGACGAGAAATAATGGCGAGCTCTCTCCTCCGCTTCTAAATCGGCGACGAACTGATTCCTCCTATATAGAAAACGAATAAAACATTAGACAGAGAATAGAATACCTAGCCTCCTTCGCAGCCCTTCTTTGCGGGCCTCGATATTTTCGTCCCCCACTAAGGTCTGCTCAAACGAGCAACACATTCCGTTCCGTAGATTGACCAATCAGAGATAGGCTCCTAAAAGCGGTGAGGCTGACCTTCACCTTGGCCATGTATCCAGGTAAATAATTATTATCCGCTAGATACATTTCGCCGACACTTGTAGCCTTTTTAAAGCTTTTCGCACAGATTTATTTACACGACCAGCAAGAACATATTCATAATACCATTCTTCGTAAATTTTGTAAAGCTCTGAGCTATAGTAAGCGAAATATTAGCTTTCAAGAAAACTAATTTGGGCAGTCGCTTCAGACGCTATAAAACCGTTAACACCTTTGAGCGTTTGTTTACAATCTTAAATTTCTCTCAACGCTCTTACGCTTTACACTGACTTTCACGCTTATTTGTTTGCATAGGCAGCAAGAACATAGTCAAAACAGTATTCTTCGTAAATTTCGTTAAGTTTTAGGCTAAACTTTTCAAAATATTAGCTTTCGACTAAACAAATTACACATAACAATACCAGCCCAGGACGGCTTTATTTAGCACGACAATGGTGTAATTTCATTGGTCCATGTACACAAAGGGAACGGAATGTGTTGCTCGTTTGAGCAGACCTTAGTGGAGGACGAAAATATCGAGGCCCGCAAAGAAGGGCTGCGAAGGAGGCTATAGAATACCAAGCATCTCATTAAAAAGAAAATAGAAACAAAAACTCGCAAACGAAGAAGTATAAACTCACCAAACGTTTTCCTGACTGGATGCCATTTTAAAACACTAATCCACATCCACTTCCAAAAGAACAATCCGATATAAACTCCAAAACCTCGAGTGAAACACTGTAGACAAAGTATTTGACTGAACAACAACACTGGCTTTATATCACCAACTTCATAGGTGCTAATTACTTTCGTGCGTCACACGGTGTGACGCACGGTGTGATGATGCACGGAATATTAATGAACCCTCAATATTAATTAAACCCGCCTGAATATTAATGAGACCAGCCTGAATATTAATGAGACCCGCCTTCAACCCGCCTTAAAAATACGGCTCGATCGGCCCCTATAATACTACTGATAAGGGATATAATACATAATGCTTCTTCTAATCAGACAGTGTCTGGCTAGTATGTGTTGGACGAGTATCTGGTGCCCCAAAAACAGACAGCTTGGCAGCTATGGATTGCAGCAAGTGGCTGCAATTGACCTTACAAAATATGTTCGAGCCTTGGCTGTCCATGTTGGATTCACTGTACAACGGTGATTCACAGGCATGCTGATGACCTCTGACATGGAGCAAAACAGTCCTAAAAAGTTGTCTCCAATAATGATAAAAAAATGCAAAAGCACAAGTCCTTAAAAAATCATAAAACGTTGTAAAAAGTTAAAACTGTAAGATTTTAAATAGTCTTGCCAGAATGCAGGAAATGCCATTTCAGGGAACCAAATTTTTAAAATTTTCAGGGGGCCATGCCCCCGGACCGCCCTAGAAATAATATTTTGCGAGTTTTCACGTACTCTGAAAAATTCCTGGATCCGCCCCTGCCACAACATATATCCCTTACTTTCCCATCATCATGCTTGTGTTCTGCTTTATGTTGAACTATCAACTGCCAGTTCTTTGCCAAAATTCGCTTTAACTGGGTTGCGACAGGAATGGCAAAAAACATCTCAGTGACTTCATCACGTGGGATTTCTCCAAAACTAATACACTGCTCCTTCTGACATTTTCTAGTTCCCAAATCCAGTAAACTATTGCAGTGGGGATAAAGTTCATGTTTCACGTATTTTATTTCCATTGTCTCCCATATGTCCGTTTCAAAGACATGGTTAGATGGGGGTATATTAGGTTCAGGAACAACCATATTAAAAAACTTCAGAATATCTTTTCGGGCAGACTTTGAAAACTTATGTTTTTTTGCTCATTGCAGAAGTGTAGCCTCAAAGCTTGCCCTCGTCTTGGTAGATCCTGGACATATAGGCAACGATTTACCGTCTGGGCAATCAGATTGTTCATCGTCCGATTCGTCCGATATTGTAGGAGTCGTGGAAGAGGAAGCGTCTGACGATGTTTCGCAAATATACTCTTCATTTTCCGCACTGTGACAGGGACTAGAAAGCTGGCGGGCTGCTGCATTGAAAAAACATTGACCTGTTATCTCATTTTCAGAATTAGCACTATTTGTGTTGTCATCTTTATTATTTACAATCTGTTCGACTCCCTCGGGCTCCTCCTCCTGATAGTGTTTTCAAATTGTTCCGTTGCTCCATTCTCAATGACAATATCATCTTCGTCTTCATTATCACTACCACTTGAATAAAAATTGTCATGATTGCAAATTCTTCTCCTTTTCGGCCTTTGGTGTTGCACCGTTAATTCAACCTCTTCGCAGTCGGAACTATCCGTTACTGGAGAATTCGACTCTTCATCATTATAGCTGCAATGTGTATGTTGTAAAACATCCGGTGAAATACAACGAAAGTTGGAAGCACTATCCGTATCACTTTCATCATTGCATGTAGAATTTTCTGATTCAGGACTTGAGAATGAGCTATTGTCAGACTCAATTTCACTTGATCGACCTAAACAAGTTTCTTCAGATGACGATTCTTCAGATGACGACTCCAGTATAGACGGTGTATAAAACTTACAATAATGATCAGACAGTAAGCAATAAAAGATAGTCTTGTATAAACCTAACTACAGTTTAATATATTAGATTTTATAGCAATTACCATCCTGTGAGAGGTCTAGCCACTCCAGGTGTCCCTGTAAAAGTCACACGTTCACTTATACTTTTTGTGACTTATATTTGCGGATGCAACTATTGTGTTTTTGGCCTTTGCACTCACTGACCCAATCTCCTGAAGTTTTGGGACCTTTGAACTGTGTCAAGTGTAGGTATCTATTTATGTGAATAAAAATGGCTAAGAGCGAACGTTTGCAGTTGAAGCAACTTGCAGATGAAGGAGAACAGTCTGGTAAGTGTATAGTCTTTCTATAAACAATTCAATTTACATGTAAATTCAAATATATTTTGTCAGTAATTTATAGCGCGTTGCGCGCACCTTACCGCATCTTCATACTGTATATATAATCCTGCAACTTTTTCTAATAGCATACATTTACTTTTTTACCTACAACTGCGGTTGTTTACTTTCCAGAGGAGGTAAAATATAGCTCTACGTCGTTGACAAACAACAAAGAGAAGTATCCAAGCGCTGGTAAGTGTATAGTCTTTCTATAAACAATTCAATTTACATGTAAATTCAAATATATTTTGTCAGTAATTTATAGCGTTGCGCCCACCTTACCGCATCGTTCATACTGTATATATAATCCTGCAACTTTTTCTAATAGCATACATTTACTTTTTTACCTACAACTGCGGTTGTTTACTTTCCAGAGGAGGTAAAATATAGCTCTACGTCATTGACAAACATCAAAGAGAAGTATCCAAGCGCTGGGGGGGACATGGTCACAGTCAAAGCACTTGGAAGGTCCTACAAGGCCAAAATGGTAGCAATGGGTAAGCCTAAATTTTGCTAGGGTTTTTGTAACGACAGCTATATATACATCCGATATTGACATAAATTAAGTGCGTGTATTCATACAGTTTATTTTGAATTAAAAAAACTCATTAATGATTCATGAGGAAAACACAATGGAAATCAGTACCATGTCGGTGGTTTTAAATCTGATAAAATTTCATCCTAATTTACATAAACTTTAGCTTTGATTTTCTCGGCTTAAACAACGTTATTTTTCAAAATTATTATGCCAACGAACTTACGAAATGGTGGTCGTTTTTTAAGCCGTTCAAGACACTCGCAGAACGTGTTTTATCAGATTTAAATACTGCTGCTCGTGTTTTAAACAGTACTTATCATTGTCGAATATTTTTACAGTAACAACCAGCGCAAGGTTCGTATATTTATAATAATAATATAATTGGTTATATACTCTTGAAAGGTTAGTCATTGAGAAAACCCATTCATACTGCTAAGAAAACCGAACTCGTATAAAAAATATATTAAAATTTAATACTCTTCGAATAAACTCAGTCAAAATAAGCTGTATAATGCGCGCACTTGATTAATACCTCATTAGGGCCTTTTATACGGAGCGAAATAAGCCGCGGCTTATTGTCGATTTCAGCTCACTTTTCAATGCGCAGTTCGGAAGAATGCCGTATAAACGCTTCGTTCGCGACTTACTTAAGCCGCGGCCTATTTAAGCCGCGTCATGTCATCAATAAGCCGAGACTAAAATACAGCCATTTGCAGTTGAGCTTGAAGCTTGCAAAAATAAGACGTTTCATTGTTTGAAACGCTGCGTTCATTGGACCACAACGTTATTGTTTCCCACGGCACAACGGGACGTTGCTATGGAGCATTGATAGGGTTTCAAATGTTATTCACTTATTCGTGGCGAGTAGATATTATAAACAAATGTCTAGTAAACGATTTTATAGCAAGGCCGGACCACAGTTAATAAAATGAGATGGTTTGGCTAGCCGGCAAACTTCAAAGAGATTAGTCAAGAGGCGGCAAATCATGTTGAGGCTCAAAGGAGAAAAATATCACGTGACGAGTATAGTGCATCAACAGAAATTCATTATAAGCAATACTATAGTGCGTCATTGGTGTACCTTGAAGTAAAACAAAATTTTCTGGAGAATAAAAGCCGACACCCTAAGTAAGAATTTTGGATTCAGGGAAACATGGCTAGTGATTTAGAGTCGGTTACAACCAACGAACCAACGAACCAACCAACGAACCAACCAACCAACGAACCAACCAACCAACCAACGAACCAACCAACGAACCAACCAACCAACCAACCAACGAACCAACCAACCAACGAACCAACCAACCAATGAACCAACCAATGAACCAACCAACCAACCAACCAACCAACCAACCAACCAACCAACCAACCAACCAACCAACCAACCAACCAACCAACCAACCAACCAACCAACCAACCAACCAACGAACCAACGAACCAACCAACCAACCAACCAACCAACCAACCAACCAACCAACCAACCAACGAATCAACCAACGAATCAACCAACGAACCAACGAACCAACCAATGAACCAACCAACCAACCAACCAACGAACCAACCAACCAACCAACCAACCAACCAACCAACCACCGAACCAACCAATGAACCAACCAACGAACCAACCAACGAACCAACCAACCAACCAACCAACCAACCAACCAACCAACGAACCAACCAACCAACCGAGGTCTGCTACGCCTGGGTTAGCATTCTCTTTTCACCAATAAATACAAATAAATACGTTTCTAAAACCTTTGTTTGTGTGGTTACACTGCTGGAGAAGGATCTCGAGCTTCGTTCAGATCTGAAGGACCAGAACAATATGGTATATATTTAGATTTTCCTTCTCAAACTATATAATACTATAAACGTATATCTATTCTTGCCTTCTGTATCTTGTTGCCTTTGTGATTTCAAATATACATCTTGGCGATTCTCGAAGATTGTGATTTAAGCGTTGAACACAAACCGTGGCTCGACGGAAGTAAACCGCTCTGCTTTCTCGATTCTGACTGGTCACGATTCAAAACATTTTGGAAAATACAGTTTCCGTATGTTTCCATATATGGTCGTATCCCGACCCAGTTTCCACACGTGCGAGGTGACAATTATTTTTGTCACATGGTGCTTAAATTCGAACAAGGAAGACGTAAAGAGAAGATTTGTGGTTTATTTGAAAGTTTTCGTGGTTTTTTATCGACTGGACCTTAAAGTATATCCACAGAAGCTCAAAAGGGACAAAAAGGTTAGTAGAACGCATTCTAAATAACTCTGTGTTGTTTAAATAAATGGCAAATTGTGTGACACTGATGTGTTCATGCCTCTTGCTTCCCCAGTGTATTTTTATAAAGGACCAAGGTCATATGTTTCCTACTTGAAATAAAAGTAGTGTGGTGCGTAGGCAGTGTTGAAATACAGATCGAAATATAGTAAGGTTTGAGTACTGCCAAAATTATTGAACGTAGGATTTCTAACGTTTCGAGCGAAGGCCCTTCGTTTCTCTCTGACGAAGGGCTTTTGCTCGAAACGTTTATAGAAATCCTACGTTCAATAATGTCGGCAGTACTTATTAAACCTTACTATATTTCGATCTGTTTCCTACTTAATTCGTTAGTTCCAATGGGTTCGGATTAGGCATTCAATTCACTAACTTAATTTTTCACCAGTTTCCAAATTGTTGCCAATCCTAACATGGTGGCCATCTTGAAGTCAACCAACATGGCCACATGGGTGACCCATTCGTCTTTATTATTTACTTGTTTGTTTTTTAAGTATTTTCGGTTGGGGTTAGTGCTTTGGTTAGACGGTTTATTAAAGTGTTTGACTTTGGCGTGGTATTAAAGGAGTTTCTTTTCTAAATATCTTTTACGATTTGGCAATTTGGTTGTGGAAGCTAATAGGCCGTTTGCCGTGATATGAAAAAGTGGCTATAAAACGATTTTCATTAAGCATGTCTTAGAACTGAAATATTTTTACATAACTTACCACTTTCGAATACGCTGAACACGATTCCGAAGAGTTCCCGCTCCGTAGTCCCGCAGTATTTTTGTAAATTTCACTTTTATCTTCACTTCTTTCACGAGAATCCCGCTATCTCCTGCCATCTTGAAATTAGATAACATTGCCCTCAGCCGCTGTATTATGACCCAGTCTCCTTATTTCGCGGCAGAATTATGATTTAGAGCGATGGGATCTATTGCATTCTGATTTCGTCCCCAGACCTCTCAAACTAATTGTTCAAGATGGGGATATAGTCAGTTTAGTCAGATGGTGCTCTATATCTCAGATTTTACTATGTGACATCCTATTTGACCTGTACATACAGACACACTATATGTGTACTACTTATCATGATGTAATACGTTAGGCGTAATAATAAGCCTACTGAAAGTTTTATGTTTAAACACGTAATTTTGTTTAAATTATTTACAAAAAGGACACTTCAATAAAATAGGCCTAGTTTTCATTGTCACTATCGTCACTAGAGCTGTATTCGTTTTGCGAATCATACGTGTCCGGATCACAATCTAAAATGCCTTCATTGTTTCCATCATTGTTTCTGCAGCCAATACATTTGCAGAGGTCTGAACACTTCATTGCCGCCTTTAAACACGAACATCGGTTGTTTTCGCACCCTTTTTTGCACTTACAATTAACAAACTCAAGGATTGAGTCAGGGGCTGGGGCAAGGGTCATCCATTTAATTGAAACATTTCCGTCATCATCAACCGTCCAACCATAGTCACAAAAATTTGGAAGATTTAACATTGGCTGCGTTGCGTGTCGCCAGATGTAGCATTGATAGTTAGCCCGACTTATGTGCTGATCTAGCGAATCTTGATTTGGAGGCAATAATTCTTCATCGTATTTTCCGCCTTTGAACATTTGATATCTAACAGAATTGACGTCAGAACACTTTTCAAAACCATACAGATGACACACGAAACTGTATAAATGATTCTTTAGTTGTGGAGATGGTGCGATGGTTCTGCCCATATTTCCAAAAAGATTTGCATAGTCTTCATTCATCCTGGCGACTTTCAACGCTGTTACTTTGCCTTTGCCGTAGAAAGCACTCGTAGTGTCACAACCTATCAAGAAGCAATAGTACAAGGAAAGGGGAATAAGTTCACGTTCGTCAATAAATTCATCTGTACACAAAAAAATTATAAAATAATAATTAAAATAAGCAAGTCAAAAGTAGAAAAAAGAAGACAAAGGAATAAGAAAAATTATAAGAAAAACAAGAGATATCTTTAGTTCGGTTAAAGTACCCGTAAATACGTGAAAGCCTATTAGACAGCAACACCACTGGTCTCCAAGATGCAACCTCATCTTTTCCAGTGAGATGATGCGTCTTGCATTTCGTGTTCCTGTTTCAAAGAACATATTTGCATCGATGTTCAAGCAAGCGTTTAAGGCAATAAGGAAAACATCTGTATCAGGACTCTTAATGATGACACTGTGATAGGACTGAGCGGCATGTCTTGCGTGGGCAATCATGCGAGTATCTGCCTCTTCATGATCGCAGGAAAGTTCTTCGATTTCACTGCAAGTTATCACGCCTTCTGATTCGATTAGCTTGTGGCACTTGTTTTCGTGTGCAAGGAATACCTCGACACCTTTTAATAACCGCGGATCTGCTTTTCTCCAGGATATGAAAATAAACTTCATTAACTCTTCTTTGTTTTCTCCAGAGGACATAAACTTTTTCCACTGCCGAGGAACTCGTTGCTGTTCACTGTACAGGCGAATCACATGTGTACCACCGATAGCACGCCTATCCCTCTCCAGATTCTTGATACTTTGTGATGGATATCTGTCGCAGACGAAATCTAGTCGACTACAATTTGAAAAAAACTGCCATGTTAACAATCTTCACTAGTAAATCTTTTGCAAGTTCTCCAAATGTGGCTGGAAGAACTGACAATGTTTGCAATATTGCCATAGCATCAAGGATATATGCTTTGTCGCCAACAGGAAGTTGAACAGAACCATCTTTCACTTCTTCCTCAATAGTGTGGAGTAATTTGGCTTTAACCGTTTTGATGAGATCTCCTTCGTTTGTTGCCAATGGATGTGGATATGGCCGAAGAGAATACATTAGGACTTCTTCCATCTCCAAATTGCGACTTCTAGCTATAAGAAGCATTTTTGCAAAAAGCATCTTCGAATTTTTCAAAGCCACGATCTGACCTTTCCTGCTTTTGCTGATAACTTTCTTGCCAATTGAAGAGAATGTTTTCAATCCAGTCTTCTTTATCGTCATGTATATGTTGGATTCTTCTCCTACGATATTCGTTTTCATGAAATCCACTGCAGCGTTTTCGCCTCTGATGAGCATAGTTTTCATGTCATCTGTCACCGTAGAGGTAGCAACAGCTCCACTTGCTAAGTGCACTAATCCTTGATAATCGTTATCGAAAGGGTTTATCATTGTTTCTATAGTCTGGATGACATCTGAAACTGCTTTGTTGTCTGCTGCAATCCTAGTTTTGTCCAAATTCTTTCTCGTCCTGAAAAATATATGTGCCACATAGATGAAAAGTATGCAACGGAAGATATATCTAGACATAATGGTGTACCTTGGTATTGTGGCATTGTACCTTCTTCATCGTCTTTTTTTGCAACCCTGGGTAGCTTGTATTCATTATAATACGTTTAAACCCGTATTTTTGTAATTACCTGTTAACATCGGTTATGTTTGCCATGGCTTCACACTGTCTAGTAATTGCACTCCTCTCTGCTTGGCCCATTATCCAGCGATGCACGGCTCCTTTGTTCAATGTAATCCCCACCAATCCACCTTTCATTTTCGAATCTCTGTTCAGAAAACTGTATTAGCACCAATTAGTATCATTAGTATCTGCTAAATCAATAAGCGTATGCTAGCCTAACCTGTTCAGAGTTTGTTCGATTGTTTGATCACACGCCACACTTGAAAACGCATACTCATTCTGTCTTTGAACTGTCCAGTTATCCTCAATGTTGGCAGCAACATCTCCGAGACAATAATCATAAAAAACACACAAAAAATTGATTGCATTTAATTACAGGCAAGCATGGCGAGAGAAGATGAGCGACAAAAATTAGTTATAGTGAAGCGCCAAGCAGTAATTGAATAAAATATATGATATATATATATATATATATATATATATATATATATATATATATATATATATAGATATATATAGATATTTGTAGTTACAATACAAAAATCACCAGAATTGCGAGTGCGATAACTCTTGATCTGAATGGAAATTCTGAGTTACTTACAGGGGTGAGTTTTCTCTAGACACAACATTTCTAGCCAGTAGCATGGTGCATATCGGGAGTAATTCACGCGATCAGTGGAAAAAAACCATGGAATCATTGATCTGAGAGAACTAAGATGTAGTTTCCAGTCTGATGTTCTCGTCGCTCTGATGTAAAGTAACAGTAATTGAACCATGTCGATATATTTGGACCAGAATGCAAACAATGGATTTTCTTGACTTCTTTTTTCCACGAACAGATCATATGCCTTCTTTGCATCATTTACACTTTCGCTGTAGCACATTTCTGTAAAATTTTCCCTTTCGAAATCCTCTAGCACACAGACACCAATTGAGTGGAACTGGTTAGTTACATCATTTGTTAACGACTTCTCAAAAACTTGAAATCGCATTCTTTGCATCGCTTCGTAGATGATCTTGTGAGCTCTTATGGAACGGTTGTAATGCTTTCCAGATAGCACGCCTGTCACAGATCCAGATGCAACAATTTCTGATTCGATCATAATGTCCTAAAAATAGCAATTAAAATATACATATTTCCAGATTATTAATACATTTATCAATTTGCATTTTCCAATGAATAAATGCATACAGACAGATGATAGAAAAGCTGATAGGTGGATTTCGGTACGGATGCGCGGGTGGGTTTGGTTTTGAAGTGGTTGGATCTTTTTAGATGGATGGGAACAGGGGGAACAGGTCGAACAGACAGACAGAGACAGACAGAGACAGACAGAGACAGACAGAGACAGACAGAGACAGACAGAGACAGACAGAGACAGACAGAGACAGACAGAGACAGACAGACAGACAGAGACAGACAGAGACAGACAGACAGAGACAGACAGAGACAGACAGAGACAGACAGAGACAGACAGACAGAGACAGACAGAGACAGACAGAGACAGACAGAGACAGACAGAGACAGACGGACGGACGAACGGACGGACGGACGGACGAACGAACGAACGAACGAACGAACGAACGAACGAACGAACGCGGATACAAAATGAACAAAAACTTACTTGCAGTCCTGCATCTTTGAAAATTTTAGCTATGGCGCTGCAAAATGACATAATAGTGTGAAAGTCTCCAAGTCTAATCACCAATCGATTCTTATACTCTTCATCCTTCCATCTTATCATCTGAGCTTTGGCGTAGATTGCTTCGTCAAAGACAAGCACAATTTCTGGAAGTTGAAGGCGGTGGCATATAGAAACACTGTGTCGGAGTATAGCATTAACTGTTGCCAAGTCAGTAACTGGTGCATTGATGACCGGCAGGTAACCAATTTTTGTAACACTCGGAACTTCCTTATGGACTTGTGTATTGAATCCTGTCCATCCTGGCAGATAGTCCCCACTTTCACAACCACACTTTCTGGCTAACATGTATGCAAAATCAGCATTTTTTGCAACATTCTGCTCGTGTTGATAGCTTCTCTCCTCAACGGATACATCAGAACTCGGGCTCGTTAACGATATGGTTCCTCTTTCTCGACTTGTGTACGGAGGAACATTCGTTTCTGGTGCTTTCACGGTACGACACTTCTTGCTAACAGTAACTTTATTTCCCAACGACGTGGTTCCATTTTGTAACATGATGCCGTTTGCCACATGTGTTGTCCCCTTTCCAGAGACAGTCTCTTCGTTAAAGTCGTTATTGTCCCAAACAATAGTGGCAAACATTTCTGCGTTGATGTTTCGTGGGATGATGATGTTTTGCCCACTGCTGTTGGCCACCGCTAAAGCAGTGTCGTGCTTGTAAATAGTAGCTGTCGATGTTGTATGACCTAAACCGTGTAGGATTTTGAGCAGTCGAACTGACCCAGTTATCTGGCGAACTGCCATTCCAAGAGCCAGTGACTTGTGGGTCAGTTTCTTTCCCTTTGACTCTGCATAGATCAGGTCTTGAGCTATTGATACCACTTTTACTTGCTCATTTCCATTGATCTTCACCCTTTTCTCGTCAACTGGTTCGCAAGAGAACCCAAGAACCCATGCTAAAAAGTTGTAAAGCTTCAATGGAACAGATTCTTTTGCTAATGACAAAGTTAGATCATGGGAATCAGAGGGCCAGCCAGAATCTACGCCTTTACTTTTGTCGAGGAGCTTTCTGATTTCCATAGCAACAGAAAAAAATTGTTGAAGGGAACAGCTTTGCATCTGAGAGGAGTTTTGTGAACTCTCATGGTCATCGTCCGCAATAAATTCGTTATCTTCATCATCTGTATCGCTGTGTAATTCCATCGTATCATCTGCCACTTCACCTGTCCTTAAACTATCAGCGTAAACTAGTGTTCCTTTAGTCATAGTTTTTGAGCTATGAAAAATAATTTGTGGATATCGCATTTGAATTCTGTTCTTAAGTCTGGCAACATCAGCTTTTTCTATTTCTTGAACACAGCTAATAAATTTCTTTAGCAGGTTGCCAAGTAGTAGAATCTCTCTGTTTTTAATTATTCTTTTCTCAATGATCCGTAAGCAGAAGTTATCAAATGCTCTGTCATACAAGGTTGGGCCAATATTTCTTGTCTTGTTTGAAAGGCATTTCGTGTACTTTTGGTAACACCGTTTGTGATATCTTGCTTCTACAGCAACACAATCTCTCCCACGAATATGTACCAGTATACTTGCAGAGCTCCAGCTGTCAAGGTTTGTGCCACTGATAAATCATGCCTAACACGTTTCTTTGTTACCTACAAATTAACATTGAATAGTTATGTTTTTTAGTTCATCAATCATTGGATGAATACAATATGCAGACGACACATGCAAAACTGGAAAGATCTAAAGTCTTATATTTGAACTAATAAGTTTTCTAACTTGCAAACAAATGATATCAGGTAATATGCGAAAAAAGCTTGATTAAAAAAAAATAACTAAAAAAATACCTTATCTGTAATGTAGATTGGTCCATGTTGTTTACAAATTAAGCAAAACTTAGGCAAGACATTTGGCGACACAGAAGTTGATGTACCATCGGCTGTATGTCCGAAAAACTGTCTGGTAGTCCGTTTTACTTTTGCTGGCGTTGGGTTGTTTTCTTCTTCCTTGCAGCTGTTGTCAGCCAAATGCTTTTTCTCGGCATTACTCAAGGTAATACTTGCTCTTTCAAGCTTACTTATGTCAGTGAAATTTCGGTAACAAGCAAGATGATAGCCGTTGTTTTTTATTTTCTCGTACACGTTCAAATTGTCTGAGCCACCGTCAATAAACTGGAACGATTTGGTGGCGATCTCCGTGAAATGTTTATATGACGATGGCAGACTTAGCCACTGCTCTCTCCTTTCAACTATTTTCTCTAAGGTATCTTGTGTTAGATCTTTGATCTGCCCTTCTTTGCCATCAAAATGGATTACACAAACGCGAGGAAGGCCATCACTATAATCACTGCTTTCCTCCATCTTGAACAGTTCGAATGAGAGGTCTGGGGACGAAATCAGAATGCAATAGATCCCATCGCTCTAAATCATAACTCTGCCGCGAAATAAGGAGACTGGGTCATAATACAGCGGCTGAGGGCAATGTTATCTAATTTCAAGATGGCGGGAGATAGCGGGATTCTCGTGAAAGAAGTGAAGATAAAAGTGAAATTTACAAAAATACTGCGGGTCTACGGAGCGGGAACTCTTCGGAATCGTGTTCAGCGTATTCGAAAGTGGTAAGTTATGTAAAAATATTTCAGTTCTAAGACATGCTTAATGAAAGTGAACGATATCGTGCAACAGCAAACGGCCTATAAATGCCTAAAGTCTAAATGCTTATTTTTCATTGTGAGGTGTTATTGCATTTTTATAATCACTTTGTCGTGCTACCAAAAGCTATTTACATCTTGATTTGAGTTTGAATCAACTCGAACATTCACAAACCATTATACCAGATGATAATTTAAAGAAATAAAGAATAAAACAGATTCTGAAAAATATTAACAGTCAACATTCAAGCTTAAAACAAACAGGACATAAAAAGAAAAGAGTAATTTCGATTTTATTTCAAAGTCATTGTCAAACTCAAACTAAATTACAAGCACGCTGTGATCCTAATATGTAAGAGGTGGTGAGAAAAAGCGGAAGAAGGTGAACATGTCATTACAGATTACTCTAATGAGTGCTGGCTTTAGCATTTTACACTACCTTGCATTTGATATATAGCTCAAGGTTGTAGACTAAGTATTTTAAAAATAATATCCAAAATTCTATAACATTTTGAGAAGTCTATTTACCAAGCCAAGAGGAATATTTGACGAGCAATCAAGTCAAGATTTTGAACATTTCAAAAAGTTATACATAACGCAGAAAGTTGAACTATACATAAAAATAATGGAAGCTTATGAAATGTCCAACATACCTGTACGTACAGGATGGCCAGATTTCAGCAATGTGTAGTTTTTCTTCAGTAAACCAACATGACGGGTTAAACCTCCAGTTAAACTTGGTATTTTCTTGCCCATTGTCCTTCAGCTTCACTTGTAATTGATTTCCCCTATAGTTTTATTCGAACCATGTTGATAAATAAAATATATCAACAAAATAGCACTCTTTTTGCTCACAAAATATTGCTAGGGATGAAGTTTGACCAGTACTGTATTGGAGCATGATTAATAACTGCCAGTAATATATGTTTTCAACAACACCTTGCAAATTTTGCCGCACATTTCAGGTGGTTTCTGTAATTTGGCGATGGCGTATTGGAGGAGCTACCGAATATTCAGAGCTGAAGCCAATGATCTAGCTTGTAGTGACAGCAGTAACGAGGGAAGCATTAATGAACAAATCATTAATGAGCCTAGCGTCCATAGTGATGAAAATTGTCCACCAGATTCACTTGACCAAACTAATGGCTCCTCAGCAAGCAATGATGCTGATGACCTACTAGTTTCTTCTGATTCTGATGCAAATACAGAAGAACATGATATGGATAACAGACTTGGACATGTGTGCCCAGTAACATTGCATCAAGAACTAGCCTCCTGGGCTACCAAGTACAAGTGTCAGCGTAATGCTGTCAGTGACCTGCTTGACATTTTACGGCGGCAAGGGCACACCCTCCCAAAAGATCCCCGGACCCTTTTAGAAACCCCTCGAGAAGTTAACACTTTATCTAAATGTGGTGGTCAGTATGTTTACTTTGGATTATAATCCAGAATTGTTCAGGTCTTGTCCAAACACCCTTCCTTCACTGAAAGCCAAACTACTATTGATTTGATGATCAATATCGATGGTCTTCCTTATTTAAGTCATCGAATTACCAGTTCTGGCCAATAATGGGTTGTTTCAATAACTTGTCTTTGTGATTGCTTTGTTCTATGGAAAACACCAAACCTAACTCTGTAGATGAATACTTGCATGATTTTCTTCAGGAAATTGATAAGCTGAAGGGCAATGGAGTCGTCTATGAATAAAAAATGTATGAGGTAAACTTGTTGGGATTTTCATGTGATGCTCCAGCCCGTAGTTTTTTGAAGTGTATAGTGGGCCATAATGGATATTTTTCCTGTGAGCGCCGTGTTGTGGAAGGGTCATGCGACGGTAGGGTTGTTTTCAACTCAGATGAGTCATCTGTTCTGCGCACTGAAGAGCAGTTTGCCATCTGTCACTATAAAAAGCATCAAAAAAGAGCTACACCACTAATTGATCATGATATTTCATGTATCCAACGTTTTCCATTGGACTATATGCACATGGTCTGCTTGGGTGTCACAAAACGTTTACTGAGCTATCTAAAAAAGGACCCAAGAGAGTGTAAGCTTTCTTCACAGCAACTTTCACAAATATCATCCAATCTAACTTTATTGAAAGGAATGATGCCAAGTGAGTTTGCTAGGCAACCTAGGTCTTTGGATGAGTTGGATAGATGGAAAGCAACTGAGTTCCGACAATTCTTACTATACACCGGACCTATTGTCTTGAAGAATGTTGTGTCTGATGAACTGTATCAACATTTCCTAGCACTATCAATTTCTGTATCAATCATGCTTGATACCAATGCAAATAAGCGAAATTCCTATTTGGCTTATGCTCGTCAGCTTCTGGAGTTCTTTGTACGGAACTGTAAGCACGTCTATGGGAACACTTTCTCAGTTTACAATGTGCATGGCCTGTTGCATCTTCCTGATGATGTTCAATTTTTCCAATGCTCATTGAATGAGATATCATGTTTCCGCTTTGAGAACCATATGCAACAGCTTAAAATATGATATTTCCGATGCATCACGAAGTGGAGCGGAACTGAATTTGCTTCAGTAACTTCTGTTGTAAGTTCCAATTTATTTAGTTAGTAGATTACTATAATTCATATTTCGTTAAGTGGAATATGGGAAAGTAAATGTGCTGTATCTTCTTCACTTATCTTTCTTTAAAACTGCATGTCAGACATTAATTATCAATTGAATGCTATTGCAATTTTGTTGTCAGAGCTGGGAAGCCTGTTGGGTTTTTTTTGTTTCTCTAACCAATGTTAGCTGCTTATGTCTCATGATGCTATTTTGGTGTTTGTGTAGTCTGATGAATGGACACACCTTTTGAATGTGTGCGAATTTAAATACTTCCTTGTTTCAATGACAGAAATTTAGTTGGGTGGATTGTTCTATTTGTTTGTTTTATTCATTTGGAGGAGATTTTTATCTCATTTTGAAGAAATATGTATTGCAATGTGGGCAAATTCTACTTCAAGCACTGAAACATGTATGCATAAGAATGATTGTGTGCCATTTAAACTAACCCTTCCCTGTTCTTTTTCTCTTATTTTCAAGAAATACTACAATGTGGGTAAGAGCTGTTTGGATAGAGAATGATAAGGAAGAGGAGGGTGTTATCCCTGAAGTTTGGATTCAGAATCAAAGTGTGCGGTGGCCCACTGGTTTGAATGTTTTGAAAGCCTTCTCGGAGAAGAGAGAGCCGTTGGAAAAATGGCAGAAATTTCCTCTTCTCAAGATCAAATTCACATCAGGTTAGTTGTTTCTTTATCAGGTGTTCTGACCAGTGTTGTAATGTTACTGTTCTTAGTTACTCGACTCAAACGGTGTTTGAATTCATGTATTGCGATACACTTTCAAGTAATTGTGATGCAAGAAGCATGTTATCTGGCAAAAATTACAATGCATTATTTTCCAAAGCAACCGGGAAAATAAAGAAAAATATAGCCATGGTTTAAAGTAAAATGCTGGCATAACGGCCAGTTTTTGTTTTTCTGGTTGCTCTAGTTTTTGTTTTTCTGGTTGCTCTGAAATGTGATTTAACCTTGATATAACTGTCGGTTTTATACAAAGTGTTGGTTGGTTACTTTAAATATCCATTATAACCGGGCATTCACCATTTCTGTTAATCCTGGGGTAGGGCTATCGCCAATATTGTACAGCCGGGGGTGGGGACTGTTAATTTGTCAATCTGACCAAGTTGTCTGGCTCGAGGTGCACCATAGACTCAATCCGTCATTTAAAGTGCATGTTTGCCAGGGATTTTAAATATTTGTAATCTTTGGATTTTTCTGAGAAAACTTGTAATATATGTTGTCAGCTGAAAATTTCATCTTCGTAGACTTTACAAAGATTACAAATATTTAAAATCCCCACAGACGTTATACATGTATGCACTTGACTTGACGATATCAGCTTGGTTTATGACATATTTTTTCTTCTGGTGCCTAGTGGACAGACAGCTATGTGAAGATTATGAATTTACCACAGTGGAAGAAACAGGTGACGAAGAAAATAATAATCCGAGGCAAAGAGAATAATGATCCACTAGGTAAGTCAATGGGGATTGTTACCGTATTTTCTGGGTGATTACCTGCGGGTAATTATCTGTTAATGTTTCTATTTTTGAAGCTGCTGCGGGTAATAGGACGGTGCGGGTAAAGGAAGGTGGAGGAGGGCTGGGGATAAGCTTGGGTGTGGGTAATCCTCTGGTGCGGCTAATCTGCAGTCAAAAATATATTTTGAGGCAAAATTTGGCAAATGCGGGTAATTGCCCAGAAAATACTGCAGGTGAGATCAGGATAGAATGATATTGGGAAAGTTGTTTTTTTCTGCCTACCAGGACTGAACCAAAGGAAATGTCTATGGAGGTGGAAACCCCCTCCACCCCCAACCATTTCCTTTCTATCTGGACTGACTGGGTTGTTTATTATGCCACCTAAATGTGTTTCGTGCTTTTAACTAAAACCCTTTTTACTTTTATTATAATATAAATAACATAGATTTCCCATCACCTCCATTCCAATTTATTGCAAGGCATGGTCAAGAGCCTTTTCATTCTACACCAAGGCAGTCGCGACCTAGATCAACTATTTCATCAAAAACAAGCCAGTCTGACCCGAGTACAAGCTGTTCAAACTCTGCACCTAGACCATCAAAGAACAAATCAGCACAAATTAACAGCTCAACAAAAAATGTAAGGCGGTCAAGGTCCAGAAGTTTGAGACGATCACAGCCACGATGTTCAACACTGAGTAGATCAAGATCACCATCATGTTCTAGAACTCAACACCAGAGAGAAAAAGAGAGAGAAGAAAGGAGAACAAGTGACAATGGGAGACAAGGCAGAGATCAAAGCTTATCCCTTATTGGTATGAGTCATCCAGAAGGAAGATCAAAGACAGATGAAAGAGAGAAATCTTCCAATGTATTTCCTATGTCAGATGGACGTAAGTGACTATTGTAGTACAGTACATATTGGTTTCATTTATGTTTGTATGCTATTAATAAGAATTTTCTGAATTCACTGTGTCAATCCCCATCTCGTTTGGTATGCTGATTACGGGTGACTGGCATTATCTTGAAGCCCGATTTATTTTGATACAACTCTCAGCTGCCAAGTAACAGTTACGTGAAATGAATAACTAAACCGTTTGATTTATAACAGAATGTTAGGCTATACTTCTGGGTGGATGACCCATCATGCCACTATTATATATCTCTCCCATAATGGTAACCGATTTAAATATTATTTTATGCGCATCGTTTCTAGCCTCGGTAGGGTAAAAACAAAATTTCAATTGCAGATACAGAAACACGGCCAGAGAAGCTTATTATGATGTGCATAAAAGAATATTCAGATTGATTATGTCACAGTTCATGCTTCAAGATTTATGATGGGTTTCATTTACTATTTAGGATTCCAAAAGAGAGTTCTCCATCTTCTTACAGAGATACGGAATACCATGCAGCAGGTGGGCCAGCGATATGAATCATTGGAATCCGAATTCCATTTGAGCCAAGCTACTGAACTTAATCAGTTCCACCGATTGGAAAATAGTCTTGCCGACTTGGAAACAAAAAACTACTAGTGAGTATAAAGTCATTGCCTGTATTTGACTCGATTGCAATACTATTTCCCAGACTAAGTAGTGAGACCCATTGCAATACTATTTCCCAGACGCTCTATATAAGTATTTCACAGTCGACAGGAAGGGGCAGCACCCCCAGTTCAAACTCGTATTATTAGCCTTCAGCTGAGCACCTTATTTTTAGAATTATCCGTCCACATTTATGGCATTCTTATATGTTTTTGCTTCACATAGTTGTCTGGAGTTGCAAAGATTGGTGGTGCAAATCTAAAAGATAATGTCCGGAATGTGATGAACAGGTACTGTATATAACCAAGAGAGCAGTAAATATATCGAGATAGGGAATCCCAGTAATGGGTCTAGCCCTATCCTAGTTCCTAGTTATTTTAAACTCTCACGATAACCAATCATCAAAGACTATTCACAGCATGTGACACCTATCGTAATTTTCGCGGAGTGGCGGCGTTTTGTAGAAGTATTGCATTACAAAAAGGTTTTGGAAATTATTTTATGTAAGAATGCTCTTCTTGTTTGAAAAAGAGTTTTGTCTTTCCTAGAACACTCGTAGGATATTGTAAATTGTCCTTGTACTTTTAATTGTCATTTTGATTTCGTTTCAATTTTGGCGTCATTGAGTGTAAGAGTCAAAACACTCAATGACGTAAAAATTGAAAGGTCGCTGTACATTAACTTTGAGCCATCAAGCAAACTCTAAAATGGACGAAAAAGAACGAAAACTTTACTCCTCGAGAACAAATTATCAACATTTCGAAACATTATACTTAAATATCTTATTTTAAAGTAGCTTACTTTTTGACTGGCGTTCCCCCTAACATTATGTCAATGTTTTGCGTTCCTGTCCGTTTAATAAAAGGCAGCAAGTACTTCATAAGTTTTGTTCCATTGCATTTGTATTAAACAGTAATTAATATTCTGTATGTCCAAAATGAATATGGATGGCAATGGTGGAAAAGTCGCTTTCCGAAAGACGGTTGTGTTTCGAGTTGTCACAGGTAAATGTCGATTTTGAAACGATGGAAAAGTTTTAAAAATCTAAAGAGTGGGTAGCAGTCGTCGTCGTCGTCGTTGTTGTTGTTGTTGTTGTTGTTGTTGTTGTAACATAGGCATACAACTATATATATATATATATATATATATATATATATATATATATATATATATATATATATATATATATATATATATATATATATATATATATATCGATTGATGAATACAATTTTTAACATCTTGTATTCATTTGTAGAAGGTGTTCTGCGAAATCACCAAGGGACTGAGAATGACGTTGCAAGATTACTTGCAACGTTGTCAAGATTACTAAAGTATGCACCTGATAGAAAAGGAGGCAGTGGAAGAAAGGAACAGTAATAGATATATTGTTTAATATTATTAGTATTTATTGACAACCCATCTACTACATCAAAATCAATATCTTTCTCATGATGTGGTAAATTGACGAAGCTTAAACATTAAAATATATATATTGCGGATTCAGGTTGAGTGTTTAATGACGTCACGGCCATGCGATCGTTCCAGCGTGCGAACGTAAGCGTTACCAAGTGTCAAATGACATGTTGCTAAGGTGGAAAATATGTAAATAAACCATCGCAGTGGCGGCAATCATTCACAATTTATCTTCAATAAATTCGTATTTTTTCACTCAATAAACCGAGTTTTGCCTTATTTTTACTAAATTATGCCTCCAAACGACTGGATTGGCCGCGTGTGCGGCGTCGCAATAATAATGTCGTTATTATGAATGTTTTGAATGATTCTCGCAACAAATTTTTCCACAAGTTTTGATAATTTAATTTGTGCTAGTCCAGTCTAGTAATTTAAATTTTGTATGCCTTTCAAGCAAATAAAAATGCCAAAGAGGCCTCGAACATATCACTGGTTATTCGTGTTGTATTTTTAAAATATACTGGCAAAAATACATATATTAATATTATTAGGTACTTATTACTTCACGGCTAACGGTTTTTGAAAATGTGGCGCGTAAACGAACATGGTCGATTATTTGTCCCAGGAAAACCTCTATCACAAGATTTGAGGCTGTTGATAATAAGCAAGATTATTTGTGCCGGAGGTGATCCCGAAACAGGAACTTTCCCTGGGCAATTCGTAGATGTAGCGCGTTCCCTTGAAGTATCATCTGCAGTAGTGTCAAAAATTTGGAAACGCTACTGTCTAGATGGAACTGTCAATCCTCAACCAAAAAGTGGTGGTAACCCCAGTCATTTGTCAGAAGGCGATCTCCATTACATCGAATTTTTAAAACGACAACGGCCTTCAATTACATATAATGAAATACTGCAACAACTATACGAATTTGGGGACTTGCCTTACGGCACAACTTCAATGACAGCGTTGTCCGAAGCAGTTCAACACCGACTTCCTAGTGGAAAAGAATTTAGCTATAAGAAGTTGAATGTTATAGCACAAGAAAGGTTCACTCTTCAAAATATGGCTTATACACAACTTTTCATAGACTACTTAAACAGTAAGGAACCCTATACATTAACGTTTTTTGACGAATGTGGTCTGAAACTACCACAACACGGGGCGCGAAAGTACGGACATGCTCCCGTTGGAGAAAGAGCAGTCGAATTTCAGAGATACGCCGAAACGCCTAACACTACAGTTAACCTTATGTGCTCATTAACTGGAGTCGACTACGCAAATACAGTTAATGGCAGCGCGGATACGCTGGATTTTCTCGCATTTTTCGAAGAGGCGTTTCACTCAATTAATGTTCGAACTGGACAACCCGTGTTAGAGCCTGGCTCAGTTATAGTTATGGACAACTGCGCAACCCACCACCACGAAGGAGGCAGAGTTTTAAGAGAATTCTTAAATGATATTGACGTTGAGTTGGTGTATATGCCAGCATATTCTCCTGATTTTAATCCTGCGCAGTACGTGTTCGGAAAGATGCGTACATTAATGAAATATAGATTTGGGGACATCACTAACTTAACAATGGCGGAATGTGTTGCTCACATGTACACTTCACTAGAGTTCATAACTCCAGGTGACATGCGAGGATTTTTTGAATACACGGGCTATATTCAAGTCTAATGACAGTACTAATGTAATGTTTTATTGACAGAATTCACCATAACTACTTACTGTATTTCAATTAAAGTTCCTTAAGTTTTGTTTTATAACAACATTCAACAGCTTGCTAACTTGGCATATAAAATTTCTTAGACTTTATAATGTGTATTGTAATGCCATGCAATAAAGTTTGGGAAAAAAACATCTCCCAATATGAAATACAAACATGAACAACAAATATTAACACCATCACGGCTAACTTACTTTACTGTATTAATAATATTACTGTCGTTTTGAGTCACTTTCGGGTCTTTAAAACTAACAAAGCCGCAGCGGCGTCTGCTTCGATTTGAAGCTCTTCGTCGCGTCTCACGCCATCCTCAGTTTGAACATTATTAGAACAACTTTCCAATTCTGATTCGCTTTCAGTTTCTTCTTGTTGAATTTTAAGCGCCAGGTGAAAGTCGTCCTTCTCTTGTTCAGCCAAAAGCCCTGCTCCAGGTTTGCTCAATTCACTACGTCGACGTTTGACAGGAAATCTTATCGCATAATCCTCTTCAAGAGTCGTTTTCTGGGAAGTTACACGGTGATCTGTTCCTTGCGGAGACTTTGTAGCTTTCGTAAATGTGGCTGTTGCCCTCGATTGTTCTTCTACCACCGCGCTAAGTAGGTTGATGACATTGGTTCGAGTGGCAAGTGTTCCTTTTAATTTACTTTCTAAGAGAGCAACATCCTTATTCAATACCAACCAATTCTTGCGTCCACAGGGGCTAGTGTACCTATCAGGTTTTTGATTCACAAGAATGTCTTTGATTCTCTTCGAGGAGGAATTTTTCACTCTTTCCATGGCAGTTGTAGCACTTCTCAAATCAGTTTGAGCCTTTCGCAGTTGACCCTGTAGGTTTGTGACATCTTTCGCGACACTTCCTCGGAGAGATTTCTGATCGTTGTGCTTCGTCAGTATTCCACACGAAAAAGCTGACCGACAGGGGCTGAACTGACATGCTTTTCTTGTGTGCCCAGTTTTTAGATGACAATTGCCGCACACTGACAAGTGACCAGTGTTTTGACTGCTAGCTGTTGATAACTTGTTGTCTAGTTGCTCGAGTTCTTGATTCTTTTCCATCAACTGTTCAGAAATACCTTCAACAATCTGTTCGTATCTTTTAGCATGCCTTTCCAATGGTAAAACCACATGTTGATGTTCGCTTGAGCTGATTATTGTATTTATATTCTTGACATTGTGTCCAGTGACACGAACCTGGACAGACTGAATGTTCGCATTTTCTGAATCTGGTGGTTCTTGATTTTGCACGAGGTCAAGGCGACGTTTGCTTCTTGCAGTTTCAGAATGTAAACATTTCGCTGTTGGTAGTGCATTTAACGGCGATTCATTGGCAGCCACGCGAATAACAATTGTCTTCACACCTTTGTTTAGTAGTTTCATCATCTGCGATTTAAAATATTTGGACGATATATCGATTTCGGACCTATCTGGTTCAACGACAATCAAACGCAACGACTCTGCAGTTGACGATAATTTCGCAAGATGCTGTACTTCTTTCAACATACGCGAGTAGAATTCATGATACGACAAAGATAATAACTCGTCGTTGCCAATAAACAGAGGGGTTATTCGTTCATTTGAATAATAGTTATATAGCACTTGGATTTCGACAAGATTGTCCATATTTGCATGTCACAAGTAAATAAATTACGTTTGTCAAATGTCCACACCCATTCTCCCGCACGAGCGACACATTTTCACCTTAGCAACATGTCATTTGACACTTGGCAACGCTTACGTTCTCACGCTGGAACGATCGCATGGCCGTGACGTCATTAAACACTCAACCTGAATCCGCAATATTTAATAGGTGCGAAACTAGGCCTCATTTTGTTATAATTAAATTATGTTTTCTACAAATAAGATATGCCCATAAATATTTGAAGAGTTTCATAGCAAAACGCGACAAACGTCATGTGGAAATATCGCGGTTAGCGATAAACTGCCTGCGCTCTTAATTACGGCGTTTTGGAATAAAAATTAACGTTCAAGCATGCTAAACAGTGCGGTCTATCACGTTTTGCTAAAAACTGAAGGTGGCCCTCCATTGACGATCTTTTTGCAGTGATATGGTTCGAAAATTGCGTTTTGCAATGGAAGTCTTCTCCTGGGCTTCATTTCATTATTCGTTTACAATTCCTGCCTGATACCTGCATGCAACGTTAATTAATATGTATGCTGAGCTGTCGACCGGTCGACTTGATCATGCCTACGTCAGAACGGTGTTTTCACAATCTTCCTTTTGGATAGGGTATCCACGAAGAGAAGCTTTTTAGGATGAGTTCAAGAAGACTCATTACGTATACATAACACAAACACAGCGTTGAAACAACATCTGTTCGACGTCTTTTCAACGTTGATTTCACGTCGTCTATCGACGTGGACGTCGCTTCGACGTCGATGGGCCAACGTCGATTCGATTTGCATATGCAACATTGGTTCGACGTCATTTCGGCGTCAGGGTGTGACGTCGTTTCGACGTTGAATCGACATAATTTTGCCTGCTGGGACTTGTTCATGGAAAAAAGGTAATTTCTGTGGTCATGTACGTCAGTTTAACTAGTCTACCAGTCCTGAAATTAGATTTAGAAACAATTGATTTCAGTTTAACGGCCCTCCATGCATTGATGAGTAAAATTGTTTGGACCGTTAGACTGAACAGTTAGATAATTATTTGGCATTAGACAAGTAAAACTCATTGCAGGCATTGCTGCCCATATAGCTATTAATAGTATAGGTTCAAAGGTTAAATTTTCTCCCTTTGACAAGTAAAATTATTTTAAAAAAATAGGGGCTGTTTTTGGCTAGCTTGTGGAAAAAGATTTGAGTGATGATGAGAGTTTGAAATTATTCAAAGATTATGAAATAGCAGTTGACAATGAGAGCATCACAGCACTTCATAAAAAGGTAAATCTGCACACACTTAATGTACATAGATTTCTATTTAAAAACTTGGCTTGACTACAGATAATTACTCACACTGCATGTGCATGTGGTTATTGTTATGTGGTTATTGTATTGTGGTTATTGTATTGTATTCCATGTGGTTATTGTGTTCAATTTTTCATCACTGTTTTACTTTAGTGTACAGTACAGCAAATCAGTTCAATTTCCCTTAATTTCACTTTCATCTTTCCAGTTTACTGATATTAAGAGGAGATTTTTTAGATTATCGAGAAATTTTCGTCAAAAACGCTCAAAACTTTGTAACCAGGCTTTGTCTATACAATTGGGATAAATATCCGGGGTTAAAAACCCCGTTTTCAAGGAGTGGAGATATTTTAGGAAATTCAGAGGAAAATTCTCTTGAAGAAATAAAACAAAATACTCAGAAAACAGAGAACTCTGATAGGGTAAGTACTTCTTGTGTGTTATGTAAATTTCTAGTGTAAAACGTATTGCCATCTTATTTAAAATTCTACGTATCACTACGAAGGCTATAATTTATGAAGCCTGACCATTGTCAACGCTGCCGACATGCCAGCGAACTTGTTAAGTGAAATTGGAAAACATTATCTAGTAGCGATATACGTTGTTTTTAAACATAAAGCAGACTGTGAGCAAATAACAGCGATGACAAAGCTAGATTTTGCATACACGGGAAGACGGCAGGGTGGACTAAAGAGAGCGCGAAACAACTTGGTACTTGGCAATTGCTAGATAGTCGAGTAATCTTGAAAAACCCAAGAATTTAAATAAACTTGCAAAGTAAAAAGTAAGCGTTTGTTATACACTAAAAAGCTTACACAAGTTCTTTATTTTTTTTGTGTCTAGACAGTTAGCAAGGCCAGTTAAAAAGAAGAAAATGGGCACATTTAATAATTCTATAAGAAGAAATTTATAAATTTTATATTATTTATAATTATTTATAATTATTAAACTTGTACATGCACTACACCAGTAGTATAAAAATGATTAAAGAAGCATGTTTGAATTGTACAGAAATAATTTAATAGAAAATGAACAGTAAAACTGTATTGACCCACCTTGACTCTTATGCACGAATCAGTGTTAATCCCAAGGGGGGGGGGGAGGCTGGGCAAAGGTGGGGGATTTGGTAAATGTCTGTATCCCCACCCTACGGCATTTGCTCTTGAATCGTGACCCCAGGGTGGGGGCATTTAAATATTTGAAAGGAAAATTTCCAATGTTCCTAGGCAGAGATGGGCAATTTGCCTACATTTGATCATAATTCTCGACCCCAGGGTTGCGCTTTTGAACACTTCATTTAAAAAAATTCAAATCCCCCACCTTTTGCCCAGCCTCCCCCCCTCGGGCTTAACACTGATTCGTGCATTACTACCATCACAATGTGATGTGTTCCCCTTCCCTGACCCTATAGACAGTCAGTTGTGGTCTGACAAGCCACAAAAGCACAAAAGTTGGCAGATTCAACATTCTGGTTGTTGGGGGAAGCTGGGAAGGGAAATGAAATTTGTTTAGGTATAAACCAGGCAAAAAAAATACCACCACTCCAATAGCTCATAATTGATAAACATGTTTACAATAGTAATGTGTAAGCTGAATAAGTACACTCACAAAAATCCAATATCACAAAGCTGATACAATTTTTTTTTCACATATTACTTCAAGTTTATGTACATGCTGATCGATTACTAATTATTACTGTTCAAGACTAGCTCCCAAATCCAGTTACAGCTAGTATACTGTATACGTACTCCATAAATACTGGCAGTTTTGATATATTGGTCAGAGTTAGGCATAGCCACAAAAATCTAAAAAAGCAAAACATTTAAAAAAAAAACATTTTAAAGCCCAGGCTTTTTTAGTCATGTTACCCATCCCCAGTCCCATAAGTTACATAAAATAGTTAAACTTATATCTGATTATATACCATATATATAGTTTATAATTATATATTCATTTAAACAGCAAGTTGGGAAACTTTAATTCTTATACCAGCTGAGATCTCACCATTTCAAAGTAATTTGCTTAGCTCGAGTCACTTAATTGCCTTCATATAAACATGCCCTTTATTTCTTAGACCTTTCCTATTGATAACCACTGCAGCCTTACATACATGTTTCTTTGCACAGTACTACAGTAGTATGAATTGATTACTACGACATTCATCTACTGCACATGTTTTCCAACGTTTTCTATAATCTTTGCTTTAGAAATAAAACCTCGCATTGCCACCTTAATCAAATTACAGTCTACAAAACAGATAAGTGTACAAAAATGCTCAAATTCTGCGAGGACCATCCACCTAAAATTTCTTTAAATCATTTTTATTTTGGAGCGTAGTAATTAAACTAGAAGATAAAGTATACCATGTGGTGTGCCAATCCAAATTAAGAGTTATTTTTACATTTTAGTAATGCCCACAAACATTTTTTGGCCCATTTGGCAAGAACTAGCAACTTTTCATTATAAAAAACCCTGATAATTATTTTTCTGGATTTTCTATTAGATTTTGGCTGACATTCTATTAATACTTGCTTTTAAAACTACATAGTAAGCAAACCTTTAAAGGTTTAGTCATTAATTAAAATATTTTATAACCAAGAAAGCAATAGGTGTCCATTTTAAAATAAAATGATGAAAATGCAAAAACTGTAATATTTACTTTAAAAATATTGCGAGGACCATCCGCTTATTTTTTTTTAAAACAACGATGGTTTTAAACCTCACCGATCGAATGTAATGTACCATAAGGTTCACGGTGTGCCAATTAGTTTTAAGGTAAAAATATCTAATATTTCTGAATATCTCTACTTGGTTAGTTGGTACGAATTTATGGCATACAATAACAAAGTTTCAAGACTAAAAATAAACGTTAATCGTCAAAAAACTCCTCAATACATGCATTGATTCAGGCTTATTCTGGAATATGACAACCCTTCTTCACAAACAATACAGCATTATTGAGATCAACATCAATTTCAAAGTGAATCTGAACAAAACATTGTTGGAACCAACAAAATTTTGGTTTTCAAAGTCAACACCACATGTCTATCACTTGAACGGGCGAAAAGGTTAATTATGTGCGACTAATATCAAACTGATGCAGATACGACACAAAGCTTACTAATATATGTTCCTACCCATATAATTTTTTTTAAGAAATCTAATCATCTAGTAACACAAATAAATAAGTGAAATATTCTTACCTGTGTGCCTTCTGCTGTCGAACATAACCCCATAAAATCTAATGAAGCACGTTGTTGCCGTTAAAAGCGCCGTGAAGATGTTGCACCAACTTCCAGTGGACGAAATTGTATTGAAGACAACATTTCAAGTATTACATGTAACAATGAGTGAGTTTTTATTAGATCAATAAGCAAAAAATCCAACAAATTACAGCGTTCACCGCCATGTTCCAAAAAAGAACAGAATTCACTGTTTTTTCGCAAAGGATCACGGTATTTTTGAGCGCCAGTTTCTCGATAATCTAAAAAATCTCCTCTTAATGTTTTCTGCTGCTTGAAGCATATAATACTGAGCTAATCTCCTTGAAACATTTAACATTAACACATAGTTTATCTTCTTCACTTAAACACGGAGCGAGCGTATAAAAGGCCCCCCGTCGAGGGTTCAGGGCCTGAGTGCCTGACAAGTTTGAAAACAAACAAAAGCGATCATGGCGGATAAACAGGGCGAGTGGCCTTTCGCATTTTCTTCTCCCCAATAGTTTCCACAAAGTATTCTGTATAGAGCCTATATAACTTTATTTAAAAAGTACTCTTCCAATTTAAAGTAGTAAACAGTATTAAATTAGTTATTTATATGAATTATAAGTGCATTACAGTACACAAGTATTTCGTTGACTCGTCATACAGTATTTGAATCTCGCGCGAAGATCGCTAAAACCACTTGCTGTGGCTATCTGTTTGCAGTACGTAAGCCTGCAGGCTGAAGTGTTGTTTAGGTCAACGGTTTCGTTAACTTGTATATGCCCATTGAAAACGTAAACAGCGGTAAACATGAAAGGTGATAATTGATATATTAGCGGATGCACTACACGATCGTCACGATGTACAACCGTTGTCGCCTTTGACGAAGAAACGAAAGAGAAACCGTTTGTACTACGAAGCTAATAAAGAAAACCTCAAAAGCAAGAAATCCTGCATTCACTTTAAAATCGAAGTGTTCAAAGATGATGAGGTTCGCTTGGAAGGCATCAGGGAAAAACTTGGCAAAATAAAAAGGCATCAGGGAAAAACTTGGCAAAATAAAAGGCGAACTACACTTGAACAAGTCAGGAACGGTGAATGCCGATTTGATCGAAGCTCTTCTCGACAACTGGATAGTACATCATCCATCAACTACTGCCAAACAAGTTGTTCAGTCAACCGGTATACTGTCTGGTCCATCTAACCCTGAGTATGACGAGTTTGTGCATATTTTTGACAATAATGATGGTGAAGACTCGTCGACTTGGTCTTCAACACGGCCATTACCACCACTGTCACTGTTGAATCCAAAAACGCAGCTCCATAGTCTTTGTCAAGAAAATGATGAGATTTACCTGGTATGCGGCACTGCTTTGGTACGACTCTTCAAGTTCTTGACGGAAAGAGGGCATAGCTGCCACTGTGGGGGAAAGTATGACCTCTCCACCGTCAACATAGCCAGAGTGACCAAGAATAGCCATTGCGCGAAGGTAGTTTTTCGGTGCAGAAATAAACATTTAGTTGAGTGGTTTTCGTCCTCTATGATAAGCAGTCGTTCTGCTGGGAAATATTATGTGAATGTCAGGTTAGTATAACTTATATTTTTGTAATATTTATCAAACTACATTATTTCTACTCGATATATATTATAAAATATATTATAATTACAGTAATAGCAATTATACAATAATACACACAATCATGCATATTCATTTATGGTTCATTCATTTTCAGTTGGTGGGCAGACAGTTATTTTGTAGTCAGTCATTTGGTTAATTATCCATCTGTCACACATCAATCTGCTCAGTTGGTTAGAAGCAGTCAATTGCGAGTGAGTTGATTGCACTTAGCCACCGAGAGTCCTAAGTAGTCACCACCACTGAATAAATAAATGTACTGACAGATACATGACAACATTGTGCTTAAAAAATTTTTTAAATATAAAATACATTTCCCCCACTTCTTTATAGGATGGTGCACGGTTTCACCTCTGCAGGGCTACTCGCATCACAATATGAACATTTCTGTCATGCTTGCCAGACTTGGACATGTAAATGAACATTATGTTTCTCATGGTGGGTGCACTTATAATTATTGTTCATAAATGACATGAATAAGATTTTTCAGGCATTCGTTAATTTCTGTTTTAATTTCTGTTTGGCGGGCGGGCGGGCGGGCGGGCGGGCGGGCCTAGTTTGGTTTAGCGTCGTGTGCTCGTGGTTTGGCTGTTTATTCCAGCATGCCCAGGGAAAGAGAAGGGGGAACAGGCAGTATGAGAGGTAGTAAGGGTTCCGTGGTGTAAAGGCAACCAAGGATCCGAGTTGAAACCTCGGCGGGACCAGTATCAAAATCAGTTAATTTAACTTGGTTTTTTTTTATATTTCAGGACAAAAAGTACAACTAACGGTGAACACTTGGAAAACTGTATAGTTATTTTTTATTTATTTAGTTATAAAGTAGGAACGTGTCCTTTGTATGGTACTCCTGCTGGATTTGGCCATCTCTTCCTCACATCGTTGACGACGCAGCTGGGCATCACCTCCCTCACATCTTCCTCGAATAGGCCCAGTTCATATTTCCTCTGAACATATATCGGATTGTTCCAGAGTCCTGCTTTGTGGAGCATCTTGTAATATTCCCTGTAGCTCCTGTATCTTTTGCTGATATTATGTAGCCGTGGTTGTCCATAAGCTCTCAGAAAGCTGGGTTTTCCCTCAGCTGCCACTAAAGTTATGCATGGCGTCCCAAGGCAATATTCACAGGACTCTCCTCCAAGTTTGTCGTCTTGGCCAGAAGTGGGAGATATTTCCTCTACATATGCATTAATAGCAAACAGTTTGCAAAATGTACTACACACAGCATTGTCGACACATGCAAGCAGAACAACAAAATTATTTTACACGCTAATTTAAATC
>JAWNZC010000359.1:820000-987246 GCA_035771165.1 Paragorgia papillata
TATTTTCATGGTTAGTGCTTATAATAATTAACGGCATAAGAATTCATGACAAAATACATAGAATGGAAGCTCGACCAGAGGCGAAGCTGGCCATAGCAACTGGTCATTCTATGCTAATTTGTCAGCATCTACATAGTTTGAAAAGAACACATTTCTAAAGGTTTGAATAATGTAATATTTTAAAAATTTGCATAGCGTGATCATGACGAGTTGCTATGGCGAGCTTCGCCACTAAGCTCGACCATTCTGAAGTCTCTGTACAGGGCATTAAAAGGCAAACATGTGGAAGTATGTCATAGGTAAGATCCATACCTTTCCCATTCTTTGCTTGTTCAAAATTCTTCTCTTTATTCTAAATCAATAAAGATTTGATCGATCACGGATACGGAATACTTCAGGAATCATGATTTTAATATGATACCTTAGGCATATAAACATCAACCCAAGCTAGTTTTCAAACCGGAAACTGGACATGGAACCCTGAAGTAAGCTTGGGGCACCTGTTTTGGTTACCATACGCGTTACCACGCGTTACCACGCGTTACCACGCGTTACCATACGCGTTACCATACGCGTTACCATTGAATTGTCATGTTTCAATTAGCTTTTATGAATGGCCTGATCGCGTTACCACGCGTTACCATTAACTTTTTATTAAAAGATATATATATATATATTTCTAATAAAAAATATGGTAACGCGTTGCATTCAATATGAAAGTATAGGGAAAAAGGTAACACAGAAGGTAACGCGTGTGGTAACGCGTCATGTTTTGTTACATAACACAAGTTGATGATTTGCAAAGACATTAGACATAATACTAAGATACATGGCTCAGTATTTGGTTCGTTGTCCCTTGGAGGTGATTATCAACCCCGTTCTTTTGTCCATTGACTCGATTGTTCTGTCAATGATATCTGTGGGGAAATGTTCAATTGCAGTTTCCATGTTACTTTGTCCACAAACACACACCCCCACCACCACCACCACCCCCTTGGCATATGGGTGTGGCATGATTATCTTTGACAAAATCTGCGTTTGCTGTTCATAGTTACATCCAAATTATACCTGAATATCAACTTTTTAATAAGACCTTCATCAAAAACATATCACTGTTTTTAAATAAGTCTTTGCATTTCCAAGACTACCACAAAGTATATTGAGACTTTTGACATTCACAGCCGCCCCCCCCCCCCCCCGCCTCGGGGCATATGGGTACGGCTTGATTATCTTTGAGAAAATCAGTGTTCATAATTACATCCAAATTATACCTGAATATCAAGTTCTTAAAGTGACCTTCATCAAAAACTTATCACTACTTTTAAATAAGTCTTTCGAATTTTCAAGACAATCATCCACAAAATATATTGAGACTTTTGACATGAAACCCACTTTTCCCCCTATTTCAATGTTGTGAAGCTAGTCTATTTATCACAAATTGTGAAGTTAGTCTGAAATTGTAGCAGGCTCATTGGCACTGAAAATTCAGCATAAGAAAATTAAGATAAAAGATAGTTATCCCTAAATACAACATTGAAAAAGGGGGGAAGGGGGTTTGTCTCAAATATTTTGTGGACGATTGTCTATATTTGAGGAAAAAATGAACAGGGATTTTGCCTATTTGTTATACTATATTTTCATGGTTAGTGCTTATAATAATTAACGGCATAAGAATTCATGACAAAATACATAGAATGGAAGCTCGACCAGAGGCGAAGCTGGCCATAGCAACTGGTCATTCTATGCTAATTTGTCAGCATCTACATAGTTTGAAAAGAACACATTTCTAAAGGTTTGAATAATGTAATATTTTAAAAATTTGCATAGCGTGATCATGACGAGTTGCTATGGCGAGCTTCGCCACTGAGCTCGACCATTCTGAAGTCTCTGTACAGGGCATTAAAAGGCAAACATGTGGAAGTATGTTATAGGTAAGATCCATACCTTTCCCATTCTTTGCTTGTTCAAAATTCTTCTCTTTATTCTAAATCAATAAAGATTTGATCGATCACGGATACGGAATACTTCAGGAATCATGATTTTAATATGATACCTTAGGCATATAAACATCAACCCAAGCTAGTTTTCAAACCGGAAACTGGACATGGAACCCTGAAGTAAGCTTGGGGCACCTGTTTTGGTTACCATAACGCGTTACCACGCGTTACCACGCGTTACCACGCGTTACCATACACGTTACCATACGCGTTACCATTGAATTGTCATGTTTCAATTAGCTTTTATGAATGGCCTGATCGCGTTACCACGCGTTACCATTAACTTTTTATTAAAAGATATATATATATATATTTCTAATAAAAAATATGGTAACGCGTTGCATTCAATATGAAAGTATAGGGAAAAAGGTAACACAGAAGGTAACGCGTGTGGTAACGCGTCATGTTTTGTTACATAAAACAAGTTGATGATTTGCAAAAACATTAGACATAATACTAAGATACATGGCTCAGTATTTGGTTCGTTGTCCCTTGGAGGTGATTATCAACCCAGTTCTTTTGTCCATTGACTCGATTGTTCTGTCAATGATATCTGTGGGGAAATGTTCAATTGCAGTTTCCATGTTACTTTGTCCACAAACACACACCCCCACCACCACCACCACCCCTTGGCATATGGATGTGGCATGATTATCTTTGACAAAATCTGCGTTTGCTGTTCATAGTTACATCCAAATTATACCTGAATATCAACTTTTTAATAAGACCTTCATCAAAAAACATATCACTGTTTTTTAAATAAGTCTTTGCATTTCCAAGACTACCACAAAGTATATTGAGACTTTTGACATTCACAGCCCCCCCCCCCCCCCCCCGCCTCGGGGCATATGGGTACGGCTTGATTATCTTTGAGAAAATCAGTGTTCATAATTACATCCAAATTATACTGAATATCAAGTTCTTAATGTGACCTTCATCAAAAACTTATCACTACTTTTAAATAAGTCTTTCGAATTTTCAAGACAATCATCCACAAAATATATTGAGACTTTTGACATGAAACCCACTTTTCCCCCTATTTCACTGTTGTGAAGCTAGTCTATTTATCACAAATTGTGAAGTTAGTCTGAAATTGTAGCAGGCTCATTGGCACTGAAAATTCAGCATAAGAAATTAAGATAAAAGATAGTTATCCCTAAATACAACATTGAAAAAGGGGGGAAGGGGGTTTGTCTTAAATATTTTGTGGACGATTGTCTATATTTGAGGAAAAAATTAACAGGGATTTTGCCTATTTGTTATACTATATTTTCATGGTTAGTGCTTATAATAATTAACGGCATAAGAATTCATGACAAAATACATAGAATGGAAGCTCGACCAGAGGCGAAGCTGGCCATAGCAACTGGTCATTCTATGCTAATTTGTCAGCATCTACATAGTTTGAAAAGAACACATTTCTAAAGGTTTGAATAATGTAATATTTTAAAATTTGCATAGCGTGATCATGACAAGTTGGTATGGCGAGCTTCGCCACTGATCTTCGACATTGCTGAAGTCTCTGTACAGGGCATTAAAAGGCAAACATGTGGAAGTATGTTATAGGTAAGATCCATACCTTTCCCATTCTTTGCTTGTTCAAAATTCTTCTCTTTATTCTAAAATCAATAAAGATTTGATCGATCACGGATACGGAATACTTCAGGAATCATGATTTTAATATGATACCTTAGGCATATAAACATCAACCCAAGCTAGTTTTCAAACCGGAAACTGGACATGGAACCCTGAAGTAAGCTTGGGGCACCTGTTTTGGTTACCATACGCGTTACCACGCGTTACCACGCGTTACCACGCGTTACCATACGCGTTACCATACGCGTTACCATTGAATTGTCATGTTTCAATTAGCTTTTATGAATGGCCTGATCGCGTTACCACGCGTTACCATTAACTTTTTATTAAAAGATATATATATTTATATATTTCTAATAAAAAATATGGTAACGCGTTGCATTCAATATGAAAGTATAGGGAAAAAGGTAACACAGAAGGTAACGCGTGTGGTAACGCGTCATGTTTTGTTACATAAAACAAGTTGATGATTTGCAAAGACATTAGACATAATACTAAGATACATGGCTCAGTATTTGGTTTGTTGTCCCTTGGAGGTGATTATCAACCCAGTTCTTTTGTCCATTGACTCGATTGTTCTGTCAATGATATCTGTGGGGAAATGTTCAATTGCAGTTTCCATGTTACTTTGTCCACAAACACACACCCCCACCACCACCACCACCCCCTTGGCATATGGGTCTGGCATGATTATCTTTGACAAATTCTGCGTTTGCTGTTCATAGTTACATCCAAATTATACCTGAATATCAACTTTTTAATAAGACCTTCATCAAAAGCATATCACTGTTTTTAAATAAGTCTTTGCATTTCCAAGACTACCACAAAGTATATTGAGACTTTTGACATTCACAGCCCCCCCCCCCCCCCCGCCTCGGGGCATACGGGTACGGCTTGATTATCTTTGAGAAAATCAGTGTTCATAATTACATCCAAATTATACCTGAATATCAAGTTCTTAATGTGACCTTCATCAAAAACTTATCACTACTTTTAAATAAGTCTTTCGAATTTTCAAGACAATCATCCACAAAATATATTGAGACTTTTGACATGAAACCCACTTTTCCCCCTATTTCAATGTTGTGAAGCTAGTCTATTTATCACAAATTGTGAAGTTAGTCTGAAATTGTAGCAGGCTCATTGGCACTGAAAATTCAGCATAAGAAATTAAGATAAAAGATAGTTATCCCTAAATACAACATTGAAAAAGGGGGGAAGGGGGTTTGTCTCAAATATTTTGTGGACGATTGTCTATATTTGAGGAAAAAATGAACAGGGATTTTGCCTATTTGTTATACTATATTTTCATGGTTAGTGCTTATAATAATTAACGGCATAAGAATTCATGACAAAATACATAGAATGGAAGCTCGACCAGAGGCGAAGCTGGCCATAGCAACTGGTCATTCTATGCTAATTTGTCAGCATCTACATAGTTTGAAAAGAACACATTTCTAAAGGTTTGAATAATGTAATATTTTAAAAATTTGCATAGCGTGATCATGACGAGTTGCTATGGCGAGCTTCGCCACTGAGCTCGACCATTCTGAAGTCTCTGTACAGGGCATTAAAAGGCAAACATGTGGAAGTATGTTATAGGTAAGATCCATACCTTTCCCATTCTTTGCTTGTTCAAAATTCTTCTCTTTATTCTAAATCAATAAAGATTTGATCGATCACGGATACGGAATACTTCAGGAATCATGATTTTAATATGATACCTTAGGCATATAAACATCAAACCCAAGCTAGTTTTCAAACCGGAAACTGGACATGGAACCCTGAAGTAAGCTTGGGGCACCTGTTTTGGTTACCATACGCGTTACCACGCGTTACCACGCGTTACCACGCGTTACCATACACGTTACCATACGCGTTACCATTGAATTGTCATGTTTCAATTAGCTTTTATGAATGGCCTGATCGCGTTACCACGCGTTACCATTAACTTTTTATTAAAAGATATATATATATATATTTCTAATAAAAAATATGGTAACGCGTTGCATTCAATATGAAAGTATAGGGAAAAAGGTAACACAGAAGGTAACGCGTGTGGTAACGCGTCATGTTTTGTTACATAAAACAAGTTGATGATTTGCAAAGACATTAGACATAATACTAAGATACATGGCTCAGTATTTGGTTCGTTGTCCCTTGGAGGTGATTATCAACCCAGTTCTTTTCTCCATTGACTCGATTGTTCTGTCAATGATATCTGTGGGGAAATGTTCAATTGCAGTTTCCATGTTACTTTGTCCACAAACACACACCCCCACCACCACCACCACCCCCTTGGCATATGGATGTGGCATGATTATCTTTGACAAAATCTGCGTTTGCTGTTCATAGTTACATCCAAATTATACCTGAATATCAACTTTTTAATAAGACCTTCATCAAAAACATATCACTGTTTTTAAATAAGTCTTTGCATTTCCAAGACTACCACAAAGTATATTGAGACTTTTGACATTCACAGCCCCCCCCCCCCGCCTCGGGGCATATGGGTACGGCTTGATTATCTTTGAGAAAATCAGTGTTCATAATTACATCCAAATTATACCTGAATATCAAGTTCTTAATGTGACCTTCATCAAAAACTTATCACTACTTTTAAATAAGTCTTTCGAATTTTCAAGACAATCATCCACAAAATATATTGAGACTTTTGACATGAAACCCACTTTTCCCCCTATTTCACTGTTGTGAAGCTAGTCTATTTATCACAAATTGTGAAGTTAGTCTGAAATTGTAGCAGGCTCATTGGCACTGAAAATTCAGCATAAGAAATTAAGATAAAAGATAGTTATCCCTAAATACAACATTGAAAAAGGGGGGAAGGGGGTTTGTCTTAAATATTTTGTGGACGATTGTCTATATTTGAGGAAAAAATTAACAGGGATTTTGCCTATTTGTTATACTATATTTTCATGGTTAGTGCTTATAATAATTAACGGCATAAGAATTCATGACAAAATACATAGAATGGAAGCTCGACCAGAGGCGAAGCTGGCCATAGCAACTGGTCATTCTATGCTAATTTGTCAGCATCTACATAGTTTGAAAAGAACACATTTCTAAAGGTTTGAATAATGTAATATTTTAAAAATTTGCATAGCGTGATCATGACGAGTTGCTATGGCGAGCTTCGCCACTGAGCTCGACCATTCTGAAGTCTCTGTACAGGGCATTAAAAGGCAAACATGTGGAAGTATGTTATAGGTAAGATCCATACCTTTCCCATTCTTTGCTTGTTCAAAATTCTTCTCTTTATTCTAAATCAATAAAGATTTGATCGATCACGGATACGGAATACTTCAGGAATCATGATTTTAATATGATACCTTAGGCATATAAACATCAACCCAAGCTAGTTTTCAAACCGGAAACTGGACATGGAACCCTGAAGTAAGCTTGGGGCACCTGTTTTGGTTACCATACGCGTTACCACGCGTTACCACGCGTTACCATACGCGTTACCATACGCGTTACCATTGAATTGTCATGTTTCAATTAGCTTTTATGAATGGCCTGATCGCGTTACCACGCGTTACCATCAACTTTTTATTAAAAGATATATATATTTATACATTTCTAATAAAAAATATGGTAACGCGTTGCATTCAATATGAAAGTATAGGGAAAAAGGTAACACAGAAGGTAACGCGTGTGGTAACGCGTCATGTTTTGTTACATAAAACAAGTTGATGATTTGCAAAGACATTAGACATAATACTAAGATACATGGCTCAGTATTTGGTTTGTTGTCCCTTGGAGGTGATTATCAACCCAGTTCTTTTGTCCATTGACTCGATTGTTCTGTCAATGATATCTGTGGGGAAATGTTCAATTGCAGTTTCCATGTTACTTTGTCCACAAACACACACCCCCACCACCACCACCACCCCCTTGGCATATGGGTGTGGCATGATTATCTTTGACAAATTCTGCGTTAGCTGTTCATAGTTACATCCAAATTATACCTGAATATCAACTTTTTAATAAGACCTTCATCAAAAACATATCACTGTTTTTAAATAAGTCTTTGCATTTCCAAGACTACCACAAAGTATATTGAGACTTTTGACATTCACAGCCCCCCCCCCCCCCGCCTCGGGGCATATGGGTACGGCTTGATTATCTTTGAGAAAATCAGTGTTCATAATTACATCCAAATTATACCTGAATATCAAGTTCTTAAAGTGACCTTCATCAAAAACTTATCACTACTTTTAAATAAGTCTTTCGAATTTTCAAGACAATCATCCACAAAATATATTGAGACTTTTGACATGAAACCCACTTTTCCCCCTATTTCAATGTTGTGAAGCTAGTCTATTTATCACAAATTGTGAAGTTAGTCGGAAATTGTAGCAGGCTCATTGGCACTGAAAATTCAGCATAAGAAATTAAGATAAAAGATAGTTATCCCTAAATACAACATTGAAAAAGGGGGGAAGGGGGTTTGTCTCAAATATTTTGTGGACGATTGTCTATATTTGAGGAAAAAATGAACAGGGATTTTGCCTATTTGTTATACTATATTTTCATGGTTAGTGCTTATAATAATTAACGGCATAAGAATTCATGACAAAATACATAGAATGGAAGCTCGACCAGAGGCGAAGCTGGCCATAGCAACTGGTCATTCTATGCTAATTTGTCAGCATCTACATAGTTTGAAAAGAACACATTTCTAAAGGTTTGAATAATGTAATATTTTAAAAATTTGCATAGCGTGATCATGACGAGTTGCTATGGCGAGCTTCGCCACTGAGCTCGACCATTCTGAAGTCTCTGTACAGGGCATTAAAAGGCAAACATGTGGAAGTATGTTATAGGTAAGATCCATACCTTTCCCATTCTTTGCTTGTTCAAAATTCTTCTCTTTATTCTAAATCAATAAAGATTTGATCGATCACGGATACGGAATACTTCAGGAATCATGATTTTAATATGATACCTTAGGCATATAAACATCAACCCAAGCTAGTTTTCAAACCGGAAACTGGACATGGAACCCTGAAGTAAGCTTGGGGCACCTGTTTTGGTTACCATACGCGTTACCACGCGTTACCACGCGTTACCATACACGTTACCATACGCGTTACCATTGAATTGTCATGTTTCAATTAGCTTTTATGAATGGCCTGATCGCGTTACCACGCGTTACCATTAACTTTTTATTAAAAGATATATATATATATATTTCTAATAAAAAATATGGTAACGCGTTGCATTCAATATGAAAGTATAGGGAAAAAGGTAACACAGAAGGTAACGCGTGTGGTAACGCGTCATGTTTTGTTACATAAAACAAGTTGATGATTTGCAAAGACATTAGACATAATACTAAGATACATGGCTCAGTATTTGGTTCGTTGTCCCTTGGAGGTGATTATCAACCCAGTTCTTTTGTCCATTGACTCGATTGTTCTGTCAATGATATCTGTGGGGAAATGTTCAATTGCAGTTTCCATGTTACTTTGTCCACAAACACACACCCCAACCACCACCACCACCCCCTTGGCATATGGGTGTGGCATGATTATCTTTGACAAAATCTGCGTTTGCTGTTCATAGTTACATCCAAATTATACCTGAATATCAACTTTTTAATAAGACCTTCATCAAAAACATATCACTGTTTTTAAATAAGTCTTTGCATTTCCAAGACTACCACAAAGTATATTAAGACTTTTGATATTCACAGCCCCCCCCCCCCCCCCCCCGCCTCGGGGCATATGGGTACGGCTTGATTATCTTTGAGAAAATCGGTGTTCATAATTACATCCAAATTATACCTGAATATCAAGTTCTTAATGTGACCTTCATCAAAAACTTATCACTACTTTTAAATAAGTCTTTCGAATTTTCAAGACAATCATCCACAAAATATATTGAGACTTTTGACATGAAACCCACTTTTCCCCCTATTTCAATGTTGTGAAGCTAGTCTATTTATCACAACTTGTGAAGTTAGTCTGAAATTGTAGCAGGCTCATTGGCACTGAAAATTCAGCATAAGAAATTAAGATAAAAGATAGTTATCCCTAAATACAACATTGAAAAAGGGGGGAAGGGGGTTTGTCTCAAATATTTTGTGGACGATTGTGGGAAAACTGCCAAAATCGAAAAGTTGAGGGAATCATACCAAATGTGTTGTTTTGCTAGTTTCTCGTCAGAAATATCATTTTAACCGATAATTTGGCATTTAGCGCCTTATTTCAGAAAAAAATCTTTTTTCAACTCACAACCGCGAGATAAGCGTTTTTCATCATTTTGAAAGTGGCAAAACTGCCAAAATCGAAAAGTTGAGGGAATCATTCCAAATGTGTTGTTTTGCTAGTTTCTGGTCAGAAACATCATTTTCACCGATAATTTGGCATTTGGAATCTTATTTCAGAAAAAAAAAATTTTCCACTCAGAATGGCGAGATAAGCGTTTTTCATCATTTTGAACGTGGGAAAACTGCCAAAATCGAAAAGTTGTGGGAATCATTCCAAATGTGTTGTTTTGCTAGTTTCTGGTCAGAAACATCATTTTCACCGATAATTTGGCATTTGGAATCTTATTTCAGAAAAAAACTTTTTTCGACTCAGAATGGCGAGATAAGCGTTTTTCATCATTTTGAATCTGGCGAAACTGCCAAAATCGAAAAGTTGAGGGAATCATTCCAAATGTGTTGTTTTGCTAGTTTCTCGTCAGAAACATCATTTTCACCGATAATTTGGCATTTGGAGCCTTATTTCAGAAAAAACTTTTTTCGACTCACAACCGCGAGATAAGCGTTTTTCATCATTTTGAAAGTGGCAAAACTGCCAAAATTGAAAACTTGAGGGAATCATTCCAAATGTGTTGTTTTGCTAGTTTCTGGTCAGAAATATCATTTTCACCGATAATTTGGCATTGGGAGTCTTATTTCAGAAAAAAACTTTTTTCGACTCAGAATGGCGAGATAAGCGTTTTTCATCATTTTTAACGTGGCCAAACTGCCAAAATCGAAAAGTTAAGGGAATCATTCCAAATGTGTTGTTTTGCTAGTTTCTGGTCAGCAACATCATTTTCACCAATAATTCGGCATTTGGAGCCTCATTTCAGAAAATAAATTTTTCGGACTCAGAATGGCGAGATAAGCGTTTTTCATCATTTTCAATGTGGCCAAACAGCCAAAATCGAAAAGTTAAGGGAATCATTCCAAATGTGTTGTTTTGCTAGTTTCTGGTCAGAAACATCATTTTCACCGATAATTTGGCATTCGGAGCCTTACTTCAGAAAAAAACTATTTTCGACTCAGAATGGCGAGATAAGCGTTTTTCATCATTTTGAACGTGGAAAACTGCCAAATTGGAAAGTTAAGGGAATCATTCCAAATTTGTTGTTTTGCTAGTTTCTGGTCAGCAACATCATTTTCACCAATAATTCGGCATTTGGAGCCTCATTTCAGAAAATAAATTTTTCGGACTCAGAATGGCGAGATAAGCGTTTTTCATCATTTTCAATGTGGCCAAACAGCCAAAATCGAAAAGTTAAGGGAATCATTCCAAATGTGTTGTTTTGCTAGTTTCTGGTCAGAAACATCATTTTCACCGATAATTTGGCATTCGGAGCCTTACTTCAGAAAATAACGTTTTCGGACTCGGAATGGCGAGATAAGCGTTTTTCATCATTTTGAACGTGGCCAAACTGCCAAAATCGAAAAGTTAAGGGAATCATTCCAAATGTGTTGTTTTGCTAGTTTCTGGTCAGAAACATCATTTTCACCGATAATTTGGCATTCGGAGCCTTACTTCAGAAAAAAACTATTTTCGACTCAGAATGGCGAGATAAGCGTTTTTCATCATTTTGAAGGTGGAAAACTGCCAAATTGGAAAGTTAAGGGAATCATTCCAAATTTGTTGTTTTGCTAGTTTCTGGTCACAACATCATTTTCACCAATAATTCGGCATTTGGAGCCTCATTTCAGAAAATAAATTTTTCGGACTCAGAATGGCGAGATAAGCGTTTTTCATCATTTTGAACGTGGCCAAACTGCCAAAATCGAAAAGTTAAGGGAATCATTCCAAATGTGTTGTTTTGCTAGTTTCTGGTCAGAAACATCATTTTCACCGATAATTTGGCATTCGCAGCCTTACTTCAGAAAAAAACTATTTTCGACTCAGAATGGCGAGATAAGCGTTTTTCATCATTTTGAACGTGGAAAACTGCCAAATTGGAAAGTTAAGGGAATCATTCGAAATTTGTTGTTATACTAGTTTCTGGTCAGAAATATCATTTTCACTGATAATTTGACATTTGGAGCCTCATTTCATAAAAAAGCTATTTTCGACTCAGAATGGCTATTAATGCGTTTTTCATCATTTTTAACGTGGCCAAACTGCCAAAATCGAAAAGTTAAGGGAATCATTCCAAATGTGTTGTTTTGCTAGTTTCTGGTCAGAAACATCATTTTCATGGATAATTTGGCATTCGGAGCCTTACTTCAGAAAAAAACTATTTTCGACTCAGAATGGCGAGATAAGCGTTTTTCATCATTTTGAACGTGGAAAACTGCCAAATTGGAAAGTTAAGGGAATCATTCCAAATGTGTTGTTTTGCTAGTTTCCGGTCAGAAACATCATTTCCACCGATAATTTGGTATTTGGAGCCTTATTTCAGAAAAAAAGTTGTTTCGACTCCAGAATGGAGAGATAAGCGTTTTTCATCATTTTGAACGTGGAAAACTGCCAAATTGGAAAATTAAGGGAATCATTCCAAATTTTTGTTATACTAGTTTCTGGTCAGAAACATCATTTTCACCGATAATTCGGCATTTGGAGGCTCATTTCAGAAAAAAACTATTTTGGACTCAGAATGGCGACATAAGCGTTTTTCATCATTTTTAACGTGGCCAAACTGGCAAAATCGAAAAGTTAAGGGAATCATTCCAAATGTGTTGTTTTGCTAGTTTCTGCTCAGAAACATATTTTCTGCTCAGAAACATATTTTCACCGATAATTTGGTATTTGGAGCCTCATTTCAGAAAAAAAAATTTTTGGACTCAGAATGGCGAGATAAGCGTTTTTCATCATTTTGAACGTGGAAAACTGCCAAATTGGAAAGTTAAGGGAATCATTCCAAATTTGTTGTTTTGCTATTTTCTGGTCAGCAACATCATTTTCACCGATAATTCGGCATTTGGAGCCTCATTTCAGAAAATAAATTTTTCGGACTCAGAATGGCGAGATAAGCGTTTTTCATCATTTTGAATGTGGCCAAACAGCCAAAATCGAAAAGTTAAGGGAATCATTCCAAATGTGTTGTTTTGCTAGTTTCTGGTCAGAAACATCATTTTCACCGATAATTTGGCATTCGGAGCCTTACTTCAGAAAAAAACTATTTTCGACTCAGAATGGCGAGATAAGCGTTTTTCATCATTTTGAACGTGGAAAACTGCCAAATTGGAAAGTTAAGGGAATCATTCCAAATTTGTTGTTTTGCTAGTTTCTGGTCAGCAACATCATTTTCACCAATAATTCGGCATTTGGAGCCTCATTTCAGAAAATAAATTTTTCGGACTCAGAATGGCGAGATAAGCGTTTTTCATCATTTTCAATGTGGCCAAACAGCCAAAATCGAAAAGTTAAGGGAATCATTCCAAATGTGTTGTTTTGCTAGTTTCTGGTCAGAAACATCATTTTCACCGATAATTTGGCATTCGGAGCCTTACTTCAGAAAATAACGTTTTCGGACTCGGAATGGCGAGATAAGCGTTTTTCATCATTTTGAACGTGGCCAAACTGCCAAAATCGAAAAGTTAAGGGAATCATTCCAAATGTGTTGTTTTGCTAGTTTCTGGTCAGAAACATCATTTTCACCGATAATTTGGCATTCGGAGCCTTACTTCAGAAAAAAACTATTTTCGACTCAGAATGGCGAGATAAGCGTTTTTCATCATTTTGAAGGTGGAAAACTGCCAAATTGGAAAGTTAAGGGAATCATTCCAAATTTGTTGTTTTGCTAGTTTCTGGTCAGCAACATCATTTTCACCAATAATTCGGCATTTGGAGCCTCATTTCAGAAAATAAATTTTTCGGACTCAGAATGGCGAGATAAGCGTTTTTCATCATTTTGAACGTGGCCAAACTGCCAAAATCGAAAAGTTAAGGGAATCATTCCAAATGTGTTGTTTTGCTAGTTTCTGGTCAGAAACATCATTTTCACCGATAATTTGGCATTCGCAGCCTTACTTCAGAAAAAAACTATTTTCGACTCAGAATGGCGAGATAAGCGTTTTTCATCATTTTGAACGTGGAAAACTGCCAAATTGGAAAGTTAAGGGAATCATTCGAAATTTGTTGTTATACTAGTTTCTGGTCAGAAATATCATTTTCACTGATAATTTGACATTTGGAGCCTCATTTCATAAAAAAGCTATTTTCGACTCAGAATGGCTATTAATGCGTTTTTCATCATTTTTAACGTGGCCAAACTGCCAAAATCGAAAAGTTAAGGGAATCATTCCAAATGTGTTGTTTTGCTAGTTTCTGGTCAGAAACATCATTTTCATGGATAATTTGGCATTCGGAGCCTTACTTCAGAAAAAAACTATTTTCGACTCAGAATGGCGAGATAAGCGTTTTTCATCATTTTGAACGTGGAAAACTGCCAAATTGGAAAGTTAAGGGAATCATTCCAAATGTGTTGTTTTGCTAGTTTCCGGTCAGAAACATCATTTCCACCGATAATTTGGTATTTGGAGCCTTATTTCAGAAAAAAAGTTGTTTCGACTCCAGAATGGAGAGATAAGCGTTTTTCATCATTTTGAACGTGGAAAACTGCCAAATTGGAAAATTAAGGGAATCATTCCAAATTTTTGTTATACTAGTTTCTGGTCAGAAACATCATTTTCACCGATAATTCGGCATTTGGAGGCTCATTTCAGAAAAAAACTATTTTGGACTCAGAATGGCGACATAAGCGTTTTTCATCATTTTTAACGTGGCCAAACTGGCAAAATCGAAAAGTTAAGGGAATCATTCCAAATGTGTTGTTTTGCTAGTTTCTGCTCAGAAAACATATTTTCTGCTCAGAAACATATTTTCACCGATAATTTGGTATTTGGAGCCTCATTTCAGAAAAAAAAAATTTTTGGACTCAGAATGGCGAGATAAGCGTTTTTCATCATTTTGAACGTGGAAAACTGCCAAATTGGAAAGTTAAGGGAATCATTCCAAATTTGTTGTTTTGCTATTTTCTGGTCAGCAACATCATTTTCACCGATAATTCGGCATTTGGAGCCTCATTTCAGAAAATAAATTTTTCGGACTCAGAATGGCGAGATAAGCGTTTTTCATCATTTTGAATGTGGCCAAACAGCCAAAATCGAAAAGTTAAGGGAATCATTCCAAATGTGTTGTTTTGCTAGTTTCTGGTCAGAAACATCATTTTCATGGATAATTTGGCATTCGGAGCCTTACTTCAGAAAAAAACTATTTTCGACTCAGAATGGCGAGATAAGCGTTTTTCATCATTTTGAACGTGGAAAACTGCCAAATTGGAAAGTTAAGGGAATCATTCCAAATTTGTTGCTTTACTAGTTTCTGGTCAGAAACATCATTTTCACTGATAATTTGACATTTGGAGCCTCATTTCAGAAAAAACTTTTTTCAACTCAGAATGGCGAGATAAGCGTTTTTCATCATTTTTAACATGGCCAAACTGCCAAAATCGAAAAGTTAAGGGAATCATTCCAAATGTGTTGTTTTGCTAGTTTCTGGTCAGAAACATCATTTTCATGGATAATTTGGTATTTGGAGCCTTATTTCAGAAAAAAACTTGTTTCGATTCAGAATGGAGAGATAAGCGTTTTTCATCATTTTGAACGTGGAAAACTGCCAAATTGGAAAATTAAGGGAATCATTCCAAATTTTTGTTATACTAGTTTCTGGTCAGAAACATCATTTTCACCGATAATTCGGCATTTGGAGGCTCATTTCAGAAAAAAACTATTTTGGACTCAGAATGGCGAGATAAGCGTTTTTCATCATTTTTAACGTGGCCAAACTGCCAAAATCGAAAAGTTAAGGGAATCATTCCAAATGTGTTGTTTTGCTAGTTTCTGGTCAGAAACATCATTTTCATGGATAATTTGGTATTTGGTGCCTTATTTCAGAAAAAAACTTGTTTCGATTCAGAATGGCGAGATAAGCGTTTTTCATCATTTTGAACGTGGCAAAACTGCCAAATTGGAAAGTTAAGCGAATCACTCCAAATTTGTTGTTTTGCTAGTTTCTGGTCAGAAACATCATTTTCACCGATAATTCGGCATTTGGAGCCTCATTGCAGAAAAAAACTTTTTTGGACTCAGAATGGCGAGATGACCGTTTTTCATCATTTTTAACGTGGCCAAACTGCCAAAATCGAAAAGTTAAGGGAATCATTCCAAATGTGTTGTTTTGCTAGTTTCGGGTCAGAAACGTCATTTTCACTGATAATTTGACATTTGGAGCCTCATTTCAGAAAAAACTTTTTTGGACTCAGAATGGCGAGATAAGCGTTTTTCATCATTTTTAACGTGGCCAAACTGCCAAAATCGAAAAGTTAAGGGAATCATTCCAAATGTGTTGTTTTGCTAGTTTCTGCTCAGAAACATATTTTCACCGATAATTTGGTATTTGGAGCCTCATTTCAGAAAAAAACATTTTTGGACTCAGAATGGCGAGATAAGCGTTTTTCATCATTTTGAACGTGGAAAACTGCCAAATTGGAAAGTTAAGGGAATCATTCCAAATTTGTTGTTTTGCTATTTTCTGGTCAGCAACATCATTTTCACCGATAATTCGGCATTTGGAGCCTCATTTCAGAAAATAAATTTTTCGGACTCAGAATGGCGAGATAAGCGTTTTTCATCATTTTCAATGTGGCCAAACAGCCAAAATCGAAAAGTTAAGGGAATCATTCCAAATGTGTTGTTTTGCTAGTTTCTGGTCAGAAACATCATTTTCACCGATAATTTGGCATTCGGAGCCTTACTTCAGAAAAAAACTATTTTCGACTCAGAATGGCGAGATAAGCGTTTTTCATCATTTTGAACGTGGAAAACTGCCAAATTGGAAAGTTAAGGGAATCATTCGAAATTTGTTGTTATACTAGTTTCTGGTCAGAAATATCATTTTCACCGATAATTCGCCATTTGGAGCCTCATTTCAGAAAATAACTTTTTCGGACTCAGAATGGCGAGATAAGCGTTTTTCATCATTTTGAACGTGGCCAAAACTGCCAAAATCGAAAAGTTAAGGGAATCATTCCAAATGTGTTGTTTTGCTAGTTTCTGGTCAGAAACATCATTTTCACCGATAATTTGGCATTCGGAGCCTTACTTCAGAAAAAAACTATTTTCGACTCAGAATGGCGAGATAAGCGTTTTTCATCATTTTGAAGGTGGAAAACTGCCAAATTGGAAAGTTAAGGGAATCATTCCAAATTTGTTGTTTTGCTAGTTTCTGGTCAGCAACATCATTTTCACCAATAATTCGGCATTTGGAGCCTCATTTCAGAAAATAAATTTTTCGGACTCAGAATGGCGAGATAAGCGTTTTTCATCATTTTCAATGTGGCCAAACAGCCAAAATCGAAAAGTTAAGGGAATCATTCCAAATGTGTTGTTTTGCTAGTTTCTGGTCAGAAACATCATTTTCACCGATAATTTGGCATTCGGAGCCTTACTTCAGAAAAAAACTATTTTCGACTCAGAATGGCGAGATAAGCGTTTTTCATCATTTTGAACGTGGAAAACTGCCAAATTGGAAAGTTAAGGGAATCATTCGAAATTTGTTTTGTTATACTAGTTTCTGGTCAGAATATCATTTTCACCGATAATTCGCCATTTGGAGCTCATTTCAGAAAATAACTTTTTCGGACTCAGAATGGCGAGATAAGCGTTTTTCATCATTTTGAACGTGGCCAAACTGCCAAAAATCGAAAAGTTAAGGGAATCATTCCAAATGTGTTGTTTTGCTAGTTTCTGGTCAGAAACATCATTTTCACCGATAATTTGGCATTCGGAGCCTTACTTCAGAAAAAAACTATTTTCGACTCAGAATGGCGAGATAAGCGTTTTTCATCATTTTGAAGGTGGAAAACTGCCAAATTGGAAAAGTTAAGGGAATCATTCCAAATGTGTTGTTTTGCTAGTTTCTGGTCAGCAACATCATTTTCACCAATAATTCGGCATTTGGAGCCTCATTTCAGAAAATAAATTTTTCGGACTCAGAATGGCGAGATAAGCGTTTTTCATCATTTTCAATGTGGCCAAACAGCCAAAATCGAAAAGTTAAGGGAATCATTCCAAATGTGTTGTTTTGCTAGTTTCTGGTCAGAAACATCATTTTCACCGATAATTTGGCATTCGGAGCCTTACTTCAGAAAAAAACTATTTTCGACTCAGAATGGCGAGATAAGCGTTTTTCATCATTTTGAACGTGGAAAACTGCCAAATTGGAAAGTTAAGGGAATCATTCGAAATTTGTTGTTATACTAGTTTCTGGTCAGAAATATCATTTTCACCGATAATTCGCCATTTGGAGCCTCATTTCAGAAAATAACTTTTTCGGACTCAGAATGGCGAGATAAGCGTTTTTCATCATTTTGAACGTGGCCAAACTGGCAAAATCGAAAAGTTAAGGGAATCATTCCAAATGTGTTGTTTTGCTAGTTTCTGGTCAGAAACATCATTTTCACCGATAATTTGGCATTCGGAGCCTTACTTCAGAAAAAAACTATTTTCGACTCAGAATGGCGAGATAAGCGTTTTTTCATCATTTTGAAGGTGGAAAACTGCCAAATTGGAAAGTTAAGGGAATCATTCCAAATTTGTTGTTTTGCTAGTTTCTGGTCAGCAACATCATTTTCACCAATAATTCGGCATTTGGAGCCTCATTTCAGAAAAAAAAATTTTTCGGACTCAGAATGGCGAGATAAGCTTTTTTCATCATTTTGAACGTGGCCAAACTGCCAAAATCGAAAAGTTAAGGGAATCATTCCAAATGTGTTGTTTTGCTAGTTTCTGGTCAGAAACATCATTTTCACCGATAATTTGGCATTCGGAGCCTTACTTCAGAAAAAAACTATTTTCGACTCAGAATGGCGAGATAAGCGTTTTTCATCATTTTGAACGTGGCAAAACTGCCAAATTGGAAAAGTTAAGGGAATCATTCGAAATTTGTTGTTATACTAGTTTCTGGTCAGAAATATCATTTTCACCGATAATTCGCCATTTGGAGCCTCATTTCAGAAAATAACTTTTTCGGACTCAGAATGGCGAGATAAGCGTTTTTCATCATTTTGAACGTGGCCAAACTGCCAAAATCGAAAAGTTAAGGGAATCATTCCAAATGTGTTGTTTTGCTAGTTTCTGGTCAGAAACATCATTTTCACCGATAATTTGGCATTCGGAGCCTTACTTCAGAAAAAAACTATTTTCGACTCAGAATGGCGAGATAAGCGTTTTTCATCATTTTGAAGGTGGAAAACTGCCAAATTGGAAAGTTAAGGGAATCATTCCAAATTTGTTGTTTTGCTAGTTTCTGGTCAGCAACATCATTTTCACCAATAATTCGGCATTTGGAGCCTCATTTCAGAAAATAAATTTTTCGGACTCAGAATGGCGAGATAAGCGTTTTTCATCATTTTGAACGTGGCCAAACTGCCAAAATCGAAAAGTTAAGGGAATCATTCCAAATGTGTTGTTTTGGTAGTTTCTGGTCAGAAACATCATTTTCACCGATAATTTGGCATTCGCAGCCTTACTTCAGAAAAAAACTATTTTCGACTCAGAATGGCGAGATAAGCGTTTTTCATCATTTTGAACGTGGAAAACTGCCAAATTGGAAAGTTAAGGGAATCATTCGAAATTTGTTGTTATACTAGTTTCTGGTCAGAAATATCATTTTCACTGATAATTTGACATTTGGAGCCTCATTTCATAAAAAAGCTATTTTCGACTCAGAATGGCTATTAATGCGTTTTTCATCATTTTTAACGTGGCAAAACTGCCAAAATCGAAAAGTTAAGGGAATCATTCCAAATGTGTTGTTTTGCTAGTTTCTGGTCAGAAACATCATTTTCACCGATAATTTGGCATTTGGAGCCTTATTTCAGAAAAAAACTTTTTTCCACTCAGAATGGCGAGATAAGCGTTTTTCATCATTTTGAACGTGGCAAAACTGCCAAAATGGAAAGTTAACGGAATCATTCCAAATGTGTTGTTTTGCTAGTTTCTGGTCAGAAACATCATTTTCACCGATAATTTGGCATTTGGAGCCTTATTTCAGAAAAAAACTTTTTTCGACTCCAGAATGGAGAGATAAGCGTTTTTCATCATTTTGAACGTGGAAAACTGCCAAATTGGAAAATTAAGGGAATCATTCCAAATTTTTGTTATACTAGTTTCTGGTCAGAAACATCATTTTCACCGATAATTCGGCATTTGGAGGCTCATTTCAGAAAAAAACTATTTTGGACTCAGAATGGCGACATAAGCGTTTTTCATCATTTTTAACGTGGCCAAACTGGCAAAATCGAAAAGTTAAGGGAATCATTCCAAATGTGTTGTTTTGCTAGTTTCTGCTCAGAAACATATTTTCACCGATAATTTGGTATTTGGAGCCTCATTTCAGAAAAAAACATTTTTGGACTCAGAATGGCGAGATAAGCGTTTTTCATCATTTTGAACGTGGAAAACTGCCAAATTGGAAAGTTAAGGGAATCATTCCAAATTTGTTGTTTTGCTATTTTCTGGTCAGCAACATCATTTTCACCGATAATTCGGCATTTGGAGCCTCATTTCAGAAAATAAATTTTTCGGACTCAGAATGGCGAGATAAGCGTTTTTCATCATTTTCAATGTGGCCAAACAGCCAAAATCGAAAAGTTAAGGGAATCATCCCAAATGTGTTGTTTTGCTAGTTTCTGGTCAGAAACATCATTTTCACCGATAATTTGGCATTCGGAGCCTTACTTCAGATAAAAACTATTTTCGACTCAGAATGGCGAGATAAGCGTTTTTCATCATTTTGAACGTGGAAAACTGCCAAATTGGAAAGTTAAGGGAATCATTCGAAATTTGTTGTTATACTAGTTTCTGGTCAGAAATATCATTTTCACCGATAATTCGCCATTTGGAGCCTCATTTCAGAAAATAACTTTTTCGGACTCAGAATGGCGAGATAAGCGTTTTTCATCATTTTGAACGTGGCCAAACTGCCAAAATCGAAAAGTTAAGGGAATCATTCCAAATGTGTTGTTTTGCTAGTTTCTGGTCAGAAACATCATTTTCACCGATAATTTGGCATTCGGGGAGCCTTACTTCAGAAAAAAACTATTTTCGACTCAGAATGGCGAGATAAGCGTTTTTCATCATTTTGAAAGGTGGAAAACTGCCAAATTGGAAAGTTAAGGGAATCATTCCAAATTTGTTGTTTTGCTAGTTTCTGGTCAGCAACATCATTTTCACCAATAATTCGGCATTTGGAGCCTCATTTCAGAAAATACATTTTTCGGACTCAGAATGGCGAGATAAGCGTTTTTCATCATTTTGAACGTGGCCAAACTGCCAAAATCGAAAAGTTAAGGGAATCATTCCAAATGTGTTGTTTTGCTAGTTTCTGGTCAGAAACATCATTTTCACTGATAATTCGGCATTTGGAGCCTCATTTCAGATAAAAACTTTTTTCGACTCAGAATGGCGAGATAAGCGCTTTTCATCATTTTGAACGTGGCAAAACTGCCAAGATCGAAAAGTTAAGGGAATCATTCCAAATGTGTTGTTTTAGTAGTTTCTGGTCAGAAACATCATTTTCACCGATAATTTGGCATTCGGAGCCTTACTTCAGAAAAAAACTATTTTCGACTCAGAATGGCGAGATAAGCGTTTTTCATCATTTTGAAGGTGGAAAACTGCCAAATTGGAAAGTTAAGGGAATCATTCCAAATTTGTTGTTTTGCTAGTTTCTGGTCAGCAACATCATTTTCACCAATAATTCGGCATTTGGAGCCTCATTTCAGAAAATACATTTTTCGGACTCAGAATGGCGAGATAAGCGTTTTTCATCATTTTGAACGTGGCCAAACTGCCAAAATCGAAAAGTTAAGGGAATCATTCCAAATGTGTTGTTTTGCTAGTTTCTGGTCAGAAACATCATTTTCACTGATAATTCGGCATTTGGAGCCTCATTTCAGATAAAAACTTTTTTCGACTCAGAATGGCGAGATAAGCGCTTTTCATCATTTTGAACGTGGCAAAACTGCCAAGATCGAAAAGTTAAGGGAATCATTCCAAATGTGTTGTTTTAGTAGTTTCTGGTCAGAAACATAATTTTCACCGATAATTTGGCATTCGGAGCCTTACTTCAGAAAAAAACTTGTTTCGACTCAGAATGGCGAGATAAGCGCTTTTCATCATTTTGAACATGGCAAAACTGCCCAAATCGAAAAGTTAAGGGAATCATTCCAAATTTGTTGTTTTGCTAGTTTCTGGTCAGAAAACATCATTTTCACCGATAATTTGGCATTTGGAGCCTTACTTCAGAAAAAAACTTTTTTCGACTCAGAATGGCGAGATAAGCGTTTTTCATCATTTTGAACGTGGCAAAACTGCCAAATTGTAAAGTTAAGCGAATCACTCCAAATTTGTTGTTTTGTTAGTTTCTGGTCAGAAACATCATTTTCACCGATAATTCCGCATTTGGAGCCTCATTTCAGAAAAAAACTTTTTTGGACTCAGAATGGCGAGATGACCGTTTTTCATCATTTTTAACGTGGCCAAACTGCCAAAATCGAAAAGTTAAGGGAATCATTCCAAATGTGTTGTTTTGGTAGTTTCTGGTCAGAAACATCATTTTCACCGATAATTCGGCATTTGGAGCCTCATTTCAGAAAAAAACTTTTTTCGACTCAGAATGGCGAGATAAGCGCTTTTCATCATTTTGAACGTGGCAAAACTGCCAAGATCGAAAAGTTAAGGGAATCATTCCAAATGTGTTGTTTTGCTAGTTTCTGGTCAGAAACATCATTTTCACCGATAATTTGGCATTCGCAGCCTTACTTCAGAAAAAAACTATTTTCGACTCAGAATGGCGAGATAAGCGTTTTTCATCATTTTGAACGTGGAAAACTGCCAAATTGGAAAGTTAAGGGAATCATTCGAAATTTGTTGTTATACTAGTTTCTGGTCAGAAATATCATTTTCACTGATAATTTGACATTTGGAGCCTCATTTCAGAAAAAAGCTATTTTCGACTCAGAATGGCTATTAATGCGTTTATCATCATTTTTAACGTGGCCAAACTGCCAAAATCGAAAAGTTAAGGGAATCATTCCAAATGTGTTGTTTTGCTAGTTTCTGGTCGGAAACATCATTTTCATGGATTAATTTGGCATTCGGAGCCTTACTTCAGAAAAAAAACTATTTTCGACTCAGAATGGCGAGATAAGCGTTTTTTCATCATTTTGAACGTGGAAAACTGCCAAATTGGAAAGTTAAGGGAATCATTCCAAATGTGTTGTTTTGCTAGTTTCCGGTCAGAAACATCATTTCCACCGATAATTTGGTATTTGGAGCCTTATTTTAGAAAAAAAGTTGTTTCGACTCCAGAATGGAGAGATAAGCGTTTTTCATCATTTTGAACGTGGAAAACTGCCAAATTGGAAAATTAAGGGAATCATTCCAAATTTTTGTTATACTAGTTTCTGGTCAGAAACATCATTTTCACCGATAATTCGGCATTTGGAGGGTCATTTCAGAAAAAAACTATTTTGGACTCAGAATGGCGAGATAAGCGTTTTTCATCATTTTTAACGTGGCCAAACTGCCAAAATCGAAAAGTTAAGGGAATCATTCCAAATGTGTTGTTTTGCTAGTTTCTGGTCAGAAACATCATTTTCACCGATAATTCGGCATTTGGAGCCTCATTTCAGAAAAAAACTTTTTTCGACTCAGAATGGCGAGATAAGCGCTTTTCATCATTTTGAACGTGGCAAAACTGCCAAGATCGAAAAGTTAAGGGAATCATTCCAAATGTGTTGTTTTGCTAGTTTCTGGTCAGAAACATCATTTTCACCGATAATTTGGCATTCGCAGCCTTACTTCAGAAAAAAACTATTTTCGACTCAGAATGGCGAGATAAGCGTTTTTCATCATTTTGAACGTGGAAAACTGCCAAATTGGAAAGTTAAGGGAATCATTCGAAATTTGTTGTTTTATACTAGTTTCTGGTCAGAAATATCATTTTCACCTGATAATTTGACATTTGGAGCCTCATTTCAGAAAAAAAACTTTTCGACTCAGAATGGCTATTAATGCGTTTTTCATCATTTTTAACGTGGCCAAACTGCCAAAATCGAAAAGTTAAGGGAATCATTCCAAATGTGTTGTTTTGCTAGTTTCTGGTCGGAAACATCATTTTCATGGATAATTTGGCATTCGGAGCCTTACTTCAGAAAAAAACTATTTTCGACTCAGAATGGCGAGATAAGCGTTTTTCATCATTTTGAACGTGGAAAACTGCCAAATTGGAAAGTTAAGGGAATCATTCCAAATGTGTTGTTTTGCTAGTTTCTGGTCAGAAACATCATTTTCACCGATAATTTGGTATTTGGAGCCTTATTTTTAGAAAAAAAGTTGTTTCGACTCCAGAATGGAGAGATAAGCGTTTTTCATCATTTTGAACGTGGCAAAACTGCCAAAATCGAAAAGTTAAGGGAATCATTCCAAATGTGTTGTTTTGCTAGTTTCTGGTCAGAAACATCATTTTCACCGATAATTTGGCATTTGGAGCCTTATTTCAGAAAAAAACTATTTTCGACTCAGAATGGCGAGATAAGCGTTTTTCATCATTTTGAACGTGGCAAAACTGCCAAAATTCGAAAAGTTAAGGGAATCATTCCAAATGTGTTGTTTTGCTAGTTTCTGGTCAGAAACATCATTTTCACCGATAATTTGGTATTTGGAGCCTTATTTCAGAAAAAAACTTGGTTTCGACTCAGAATGGCGAGATAAGCGTTTTTTCATCATTTTGAACGTGGCAAAACTGCCAAATTGGAAAAGTTAAGGGAATCATTCCAAATTGTGTTGTTTTGCTAGTTTCTGGTCAGAAACATCATTTTCACCGATAATTTGGCATTTGGAGCTCATTTCAGAAAAAACTTTTTTCGACTCAGAATGGCGAGATAAGCGTTTTTCATCATTTTGAACGTGGCAAACTGCCAAAATCGAACAGTTAAGGGAATCATTCCAAATGTGTTGTTTTGCTAGTTTCTGGTCAGAAACATCATTTTCGCCGATAATTTGGCATTTGGAGCCTTATTTCAGAAAAAAACTTTTTTGGACTCAGAATATCGAGATAAGCGTTTTTCATCATTTTGAACGTCGCAAAACTGCCAAATTGGAAAGTTAAGCGAATCACTCCAAATTTGTTGTTTTGCTAGTTTCTGGTCAGAAACATCATTTTCACCGATAATTTGACATTTGGAGCCTCATTTCAGAAAAAAACTTTTTTGGACTCAGAATGGCGAGATAAGCGTTTTTCATCATTTTGAACATGGCAAAACTGCCAAAATCGAAAAGTTAAGGGAATCATTCCAAATGTGTTGTTTTGGTAGTTTCTGGTCAGAAACATCATTTTCACCGATAATTCGGCATTTGGAGCCTCATTTCAGAAAAAAACTTTTTTCGACTCAGAATGGCCAAGATAAGCGTTTTTCATCATTTTGAACGTGGCAAAACTGCCAAATTGGAAAGTTAAGCGAATCACTCCAAATTTGTTGTTTTGCTACTTTCTGGTCAGAAACATCATTTTCACCGATAATTCGGCATTTGGAGCCTCATTTCAGAAAAAAACTTTTTTGGACTCAGAATGGCGAGATGACCGTTTTTCATCATTTTGAACATGGCAAAACTGCCAAAATCGAAAAGTTAAGGGAATCATTCCAAATGTGTTGTTTTGGTAGTTTCTGGTCAGAAACATCATTTTCACCGATAATTCGGCATTTGGAGCCTCATTTCAGAAAAAAAACTTTTTTCGACTCAGAATGGCCAGATAAGCGTTTTTCATCATTTTGAACGTGGCAAAACTGACAAAATAGAAAATTTGAGGGAATCATTCCAAATGTGTTGTTTTGCTAGTTTCTGGTCAGAAACATCATTTTCACCGATAATTTGGCATTCGGAGCCTTACTTCAGAAAAAAACTTGTTTCGACTCAGAATGGCGAGATAAGCGCTTTTCATCATTTTGAACATGGCAAAACTGCCCAAATCGAAAAGTTAAGGGAATCATTCCAAATGTGTTGTTTTGCTAGTTTCTGATCAGAAAACATCATTTTCACCGATAATTTTGGCATTTGGAGCCTTACTTCAGAAAAAAACTTTTTTCGACTCAGAATGGCGAGATAAGCGTTTTTCATCATTTTGAACGTGGCAAAACTGCCAAATTGGAAAGTTAAGCGAATCACTCCAAATTTGTTGTTTTGCTACTTTCTGGTCAGAAACATCATTTTCACCGATAATTCGGCATTTGGAGCCTCATTTCAGAAAAAAACTTTTTTGGACTCAGAATGGCGAGATGACCGTTTTTCATCATTTTTAACGTGGCCAAACTGCCAAAATCGAAAAGTTAAGGGAATCATTCCAAATGTGTTGTTTTGGTAGTTTCTGGTCAGAAACATCATTTTCACCGATAATTCGGCATTTGGAGCCTCATTTCAGAAAAAAACGTTTTTCGACTCAGAATGGCGAGATAAGCGCTTTTCATCATTTTGAACGTGGCAAAACTGCCAAGATCGAAAAGTTAAGGGAATCATTCCAAATGTGTTGTTTTCGTAGTTTCTGGTCAGAAACATCATTTTCACCGATAATTTGGCATTCGGAGCCTTACTTCAGAAAAAAACTATTTTCGACTCAGAATGGCAAGATAAGCGTTTTTCATCATTTTGAACGTGGAAAACTGCCAAATTGGAAAGTTAAGGGAATCATTCCAAATTTGTTGTTTTACTAGTTTCTGGTCAGAAACATCATTTTCACCGATAATTTGACATTTGGAGCCTCATTTCAGATAAAAAACTTTTTTGGACTCAGAATGGCGAGATAAGCGTTTTTCATCATTTTTAACGTGGCCAAACTGCCAAAATCGAAAAGTTAAGGGAATCATTCCAAATGTGTTGTTTTGGTAGTTTCTGGTCAGAAACATCATTTTCACTGATAATTCGGCATTTGGAGCCTCGTTTCAGAAAAAAACTTTTATCGACTCAGAATGGCGAGATAAGTTTTTCATCATTTTGAACGTAGAAAACTGCCATATTGGAAAGTTAAGCCATTGGAAAGTAGTGCCATTATTCTGCTGTGCCACTGGAGATAATTTTTAACTGACTTTGTTTCCTGGTTGCCATTATTCTGCTGTGCCCCAGAAGATAATTTTTAACTGACTTTGTTTCCTGGTTGCCATTATTCTGCTGTGCCCCAGAAGATAATTTTTAACTGACTTTGGCTCCCAATTACCATTATCCTGCTGTGCCCCAGAAGATAATTTTTAACTGACTTTGTTTCCTGGTTACCATTATTCTGCCGTGCCACTGGAGATAATTTTTAACTGACTTTGTTTCCAGATTACCATTATTCTGCTGTGCCCCGGAAGATAATTTTTAACTGACTTTGTTTCCTGATTACCATTATTCTGCTGTGCCACTGGAGATAATTTTTAACTGACTTTGTTTCCAGATTACCATTATTCTGCTGTGCCCCGGAAGTTAATTCTTAACTGACTTTGTTTCCTGATTACCATTATTCTGCTGTGCCAAGATAATTTTTAACTGACTTTGTTTCCTGGTTACCATTATTCTGCCGTGCCACTGGAGATAATTTTTAACTGACTTTGTTTCCAGATTACCATTATTCTGCTGTGCCCCGGAAGATAATTTTTAACTGACTTTGTTTCCTGATTACCATTATTCTGCTGTGCCACTGGAGATAATTTTTAACTGACTTTGTTTCCAGATTACCATTATTCTGCTGTGCCCCGGAAGTTAATTCTTAACTGACTTTGTTTCCTGATTACCATTATTCTGCTGTGCCACTGGAGATAATTTTTAACTGACTTTGTTTCCAGATTACCATTATTCTGCTGTGCCCCGGAAGTTAATTCTTAACTGACTTTGTTTCCTGATTACCATTATTCCGCTGTGCCACTGGAGATAATTTTTAACTGACTTTGTTTCCTGATTACCATCATTCTGCTGTGCCAAGATAATATTTGATTGATTACCATTATTCTGCTGTGCCCCTGAAGATAATTTTTAACTGACTTTGTTTCCTGATTAACACTATTCTGATGTGCCACTGAAGATTATTTTTAGCTGACTTTGTTTCCTGATTACCACTATTCTGATGTGCCAATGAAGATAATTTTTTACTGACTTTGTTTCCTGATTGCCATTATTCTGCTGTGCCAAGATAATTTTTAACTGACTTTGTTTCCTGATTACCATCATTCTGTTGTGCCAAGATAATTTTTAACTGACTTTGTTTCCTGATTACCATTATTCTGCTGTGCCAAGATAATTTTTAGCTGATTACCACTATTCTGCATTGCCACTGGAGATAATTTTTAACTGACTTTGTTTCCTGATTACCATTATTCTGCTGTGCCAAGATAATACTTGATTGATTACCATTATTCTGCTGTGCCCCGGAAGATAATTTTTAACTGAATTTGTTTCCTGATTACCACTATTCTGATGTGCCAATGAAGATAATTTTTAACTGATTTTGTTTCCTGATTACCATTATTCTGCTGTACCCCTGAAGATAATTTTTAACTGACTTTGTTTCCTGATTACCATTATTCTGCTGTGCCCCTGAAGATAATTTTTAACTGACTTTGTTTCCTGATTAACACTATTGTGATGTGCCACTGAAGATAATTTTTAGCTGACTTTGTTTCCTGATTACCACTATTCTGATGTGCCAATGAAGATAATTTTTAACTGACTTTGTTTCCTGATTGCCATTATTCCGCTGTGCCACGATAATTTTTAACTGACTTTGTTTCCTGATTACCATCATTCTGTTGTGCCAAGATAATTTTTAACTGACTTTGTTTCCTGATTACCATTATTCTGCTGTGCCAAGATAATTTTTTGCTGATTACCACTATTCTGATTTGCCACTGGAGATAATTTTTAACTGACTTTGTTTCCTGATTACCATCATTCTGCTGTGCCAAGATAATATTTGATTGATTACCATTATACTGCTGTGCCCCGCAAGATAATTTTTAACTGACTTTGTTTCCTGATTACCACTATTCTGATGTGCCAATGAAGATAATTTTTAACTGATTTTGTTTCCTGATTACCATTACTCTGCTGTACCCCTGAAGATAATTTTTAACTGACTTTGTTTCCTGATTACCATTATTCTGCTGTGTCTCTGTGCCTCTTTGCCAAGATAATTTTTAACTGACTTTGGTTCCTGGTTGCCATTATTCTGCTGTGCCAAGATAATTTTTAACTGACTTTGGTTCCTGATTACCATTATTCTGCTGTGCCACTGGAGATAATTTTTAACTGACTTTGTTTCCTGGTTGCCATTATTCTGCTCTGCGAAGATAATTTTTAACTGACTTTGGCTCCGGATTACCATTATCCTGCTGTGCCACTGAAGATAATTTTTAGCGGAATTTGTTTCCTGATTACCACTATTCTGATGTGCCAATGAAGATAATTTTTAACTGACTTTGTTTCCTGATTACCATTATCCTGCTGTGCCAAGATAATACTTGATTGATTACCATTATTCTGCTGTGCCCCGGAAGATAATTTTTAACTGACTTTGGCTCCCGATTACCATTATCCTGCTGTGCCACTGAAGATAATTTTTAGCTGACTTTGTTTCCTGATTACCACTATTCTGATGTGCCAATGAAGATAATTTTTAACTGACTTTGTTTCCTGATTGCCATTATTCCGCTGTGCCACGATAATTTTTAACTGACTTTGTTTCCTGATTACCATCATTCTGTTGTGCCAAGATAATTTTTAACTGACTTTGTTTCCTGATTACCATTATTCTGCTGTGCCAAGATAATTTTTTGCTGATTACCACTATTCTGATTTGCCACTGGAGATAATTTTTAACTGACTTTGTTTCCTGATTACCATCATTCTGCTGTGCCAAGATAATATTTGATTGATTACCATTATTCTGCTGTGCCCCGCAAGATAATTTTTAACTGACTTTGTTTCCTGATTACCACTATTCTGATGTGCCAATGAAGATAATTTTTAACTGATTTTGTTTCCTGATTACCATTACTCTGCTGTACCCCTGAAGATAATTTTTAACTGACTTTGTTTCCTGATTACCATTATTCTGCTGTGTCTCTGTGCCTCTTTGCCAAGATAATTTTTAACTGACTTTGGTTCCTGGTTGCCATTATTCTGCTGTGCCAAGATAATTTTTAACTGACTTTGGTTCCTGATTACCATTATTCTGCTGTGCCACTGGAGATAATTTTTAACTGACTTTGTTTCCTGGTTGCCATTATTCTGCTCTGCGAAGATAATTTTTAACTGACTTTGGCTCCGGATTACCATTATCCTGCTGTGCCACTGAAGATAATTTTTAGCGGAATTTGTTTCCTGATTACCACTATTCTGATGTGCCAATGAAGATAATTTTTAACTGACTTTGTTTCCTGATTACCATTATCCTGCTGTGCCAAGATAATACTTGATTGATTACCATTATTCTGCTGTGCCCCGGAAGATAATTTTTAACTGACTTTGGCTCCCGATTACCATTATCCTGCTGTGCCACTGAAGATAATTTTTAGCTGAATTTGTTTCCTGATTACCACTATTCTGATGTGCCAATGAAGATAATTTTTAACTGACTTTGTTTCCTGATTGCCATTATTCTGCTGTGCCAAGATAATTTTTAACTGACTTTGTTTCCTGATTACCATCATTCTGTTGTGCCAAGATAATTTTTGACTGACTTTGTTTCCTGATTGCCATTATTCTGCTGTACCAAGATAATTTTTAGCTGATTACCACTATTCTGATTTGCCACTGGAGATAATTTTTAACTGACTTTGTTTCCTGATGACCATTATTCTGCTGTGCCAAGATAATATTTGATTGATTACCATTATTCTGCTGTGCCCCGGAAGATAATTTTTAACTGACTTTGTTTCCTGATTACCATTATTCTGCTGTGCCCCGGAAGATAATTTTTAACCGACTTTGTTTCCTGATTACCATTATTCTGCTGTGTCCCTGAAGATAATTTTTAACTGACTTTGTTTCCTGATTTAACACTATTCTGATGTGCCACTGCAGATAATTTTTAACTGACTTTGTTTCCTGATTACCATTATTCTGCTGTGCCAAGATAATATTTGATTGATTACCATTATTCTGCTGTGCCCCGGAAGATAATTTTTAACTGACCTTGTTTCCTGATTACCATTATTCCGCTGTGCCACTGGAGATAATTTTTAACTGACTTTGGTTCCTGGTTGCCATTATTCTGCTGTGCCACTGGAGATAATTTTTAACTGACTTTGTTTCCTGGTTACCATTATTCTGCTGTGCCACTGGAGATAATTTTTAACTGACATTGTTTCCAGATTACCATTATTTTGCTGTGCCCCGGAAGTTAATTCTTAACTGACTTTGTTTCCTGATTACCATTATTCTGCTGTGCCAAGATAATTTTTAACTGACTTTGTTTCCTGGTTACCATTATTCTGCTGTGCCACTGGAGATAATTTTTAACTGACTTTGTTTCCAGATTACCATTATTCTGTTGTGCCCCGGAAGATAATTTTTAACTGACTTTGTTTCCTGATTACCATTATTCTGCTGTGCCACTGGAGATAATTTTTAACTGACTTTGTTTCCTGATTACCATTATTCTGCTGTGCCACTGGAGATAATTTTTAACTGACTTTGTTTCCTGATTACCATTATTCTGCTGTGCCCCGGAAGATAATTTTTAACCGACTTTGTTTCCTGATTACCATTATTCTGCTGTGTCCCTGAAGATAATTTTTAACTGACTTTGTTTCCTGATTTAACACTATTCTGATGTGCCACTGCAGATAATTTTTAACTGACTTTGTTTCCTGATTACCATTATTCTGCTGTGCCAAGATAATATTTGATTGATTACCATTATTCTGCTGTGCCCCGGAAGATAATTTTTAACTGACCTTGTTTCCTGATTACCATTATTCCGCTGTGCCACTGGAGATAATTTTTAACTGACTTTGGTTCCTGGTTGCCATTATTCTGCTGTGCCACTGGAGATAATTTTTAACTGACTTTGTTTCCTGGTTACCATTATTCTGCTGTGCCACTGGAGATAATTTTTAACTGACATTGTTTCCAGATTACCATTATTTTGCTGTGCCCCGGAAGTTAATTCTTAACTGACTTTGTTTCCTGATTACCATTATTCTGCTGTGCCAAGATAATTTTTAACTGACTTTGTTTCCTGGTTACCATTATTCTGCTGTGCCACTGGAGATAATTTTTAACTGACTTTGTTTCCAGATTACCATTATTCTGTTGTGCCCCGGAAGATAATTTTTAACTGACTTTGTTTCCTGATTACCATTATTCTGCTGTGCCACTGGAGATAATTTTTAACTGACTTTGTTTCCTGATTACCATTATTCTGCTGTGCCACTGGAGATAATTTTTAACTGACTTTGTTTCCAGATTACCATTATTCTGCTGTACCAAGATAATTTTTATCGGACTTTGGTTCCTGATTACCATTATTCTGCTGTACCAAGATAATTTTTATCTGACTTTGGTTCCTGATTACCATTATTCTGCTGTGCACCAGAAGATAATTTTTAACTGACCTTGTTTCGTGATTACCATTATTCTGCTGTGCCACTGGAGATAATTTTTAACTGACTTTGGTTCCTGGTTGCCATTATTCTGCTGTGCCACTGGAGATAATTTTTAACTGACTTTGTTTCCTGGTTGCCATTATTCCGCTGTGCCAAGATAATTTTTAACTGACTTTGTTTCCTGATTACCATAATTCTGTTGTGCCAAGATAATTTTTAACTGGCTTTGTTTCCTGATTACGATTATTCTGCTGTGCCAAGATAATTTTTAGCTGATTACCACTATTCTGATTTGCCACTGGAGGTAATTTTTAAACTGACTTTGTTTCCTGATTACCATTATTCTGCTGTGCCAAGATAATATTTGACTGATTACCATTATTCTGCTGTGCCCCGGAAGATAATTTTTAACTGACTTTGTTTCCTGATTACCATTATTCTGCTGTGCCCCTGAAGATAATGTTTAACTGACTTTGTTTCCTGATTAACACTATTCTGATGTGCCTCTGTGCCTCTGTGCCTCTGTGCCAAGATAATTTTTAACTGACTTTGGTTCCTGGTTGCCATTATTCTGCTGTGCCAAGATAATTTTTAACTGACTTTGGCTCCCGATTACCATTATCCTGCTGTGCCCCAGAAGATAATTTTTAACTGACTTTGTTTCCTGATTACCATTATTCTGCTGTGCCCCTGAAGATAATTTTTAACTGATTTTGTTTCCTGATTAACACTATTGTGATGTGCCACTGAAGATAATTTTTAGCTGACTTTGTTTCCTGATTATCACTATTCTGATGTGCCAATGAAGATAATTTTTAACTGACTTTGTTTCCTGATTGCCATTATTCCGCTGTGCCAAGATAATTTTTAACTGACTTTGTTTCCTGATTACCAACATTCTGTTGTGCCAAGATAATTTTTAACTGACTTTGTTTCCTGATTACCATTATTCTACTGTGCCAAGATAATATTTGATTGATTACCATTATTCTGCTGTGCCCCGGAAGATAATTTTTAACTGACTTTGTTTCCTGATTAACACTATTCTGATGTGCCTCTGTGCCTCTGTGCCAAGATAATTTTTAACTGACTTTGATTCCTAGTTGGCATTATTCTGCTGTGCCAAGATAATTTTTAACTGACTTTGTTTCCTGATTACCATTACTGTGCTGTGGCCCAGAAGATATTTTTTAACTGACTTTGTTTCCTAATTAGCATTATTCTGCTGTGCCAAGATAATTTTTATCTGACTTTGTTTCCTGATTACCGTTATTCTGCTGTGCCACTGGAGATAATTTTTAACTGACTTTGTTTCCTGGTTGGCATTATTCTGCGCTGCCAAGATAATTTTTAACTGACTTTGGCTCCTGATTACCATTATTCTGCTGTGCCCCAGAAGATAATTTTTAACTGACTTTGTTTCCTGATTACCATTATTCTGCTGTGCCCCTGAAGATAATTTTTAACTGACTTTGTTTCCTGATTAACACTATTCTGATGTGCCACTGCAGATAATTTTTAACTGACTTTGTTTCCTGATTACCATTATTCTGCTGTGCCTCTGTGCGTCTGTGCCAAGATCATTTTTAACTGACTTTGGTTCATGGTTGCCATTATTCTGCTGTGCCAAGATAATTTTTAACTGACTTTGGTTCCTGATTACCATTATTCTGCTGTGCCACTGGAGATAATTTTTAACTGATTTTGTTTCCTGGTTGCCATTATTCTGCTCTGCCAAGATAATTTTTAACTGACTTTGGCTCCCGATTACCATTTTCCTGCTGTGCCCCAGAAGATAATTTTTAACTGACTTTGTTTCCTGATTACCATTATTCTGCTGTGCCCCTGAAGATAATTTTTAACTGACTTTGTTTCCTGATTAACACTATTGCGATGTGCCACTGAAGATAATTTTTAGCTGACTTTGTTTCCTGATTATCACTATTCTGATGTGCCAATGAAGATAATTTTTAACTGACTTTGTTTCCTGATTGCCATTATTCCGCTGTGCCAAGATAATTTTTAACTGACTTTGTTTCCTGATTACCAACATTCTGTTGTGCCAAGATAATTTTTAACTGACTTTGTTTCCTGACTACCATTATTCTGCTGTGCCAAGATAATTTTTAGCTGATTACCACTATTCTGATTTGCCACTGGAGGTAATTTTTAACTGACTTTGTTTCCTGATTACCATTATTCTGCTGTGCCAAGATAATATTTGATTGATTACCATTATTCTGCTGTGCCCCGGAAGATAATTTTTAACTGACTTTGTTTCCCGATTACCATTATTCTGCTGTGCCCCTGAAGGTAATTTTTAACTGACTTTGTTTCCTGATTAACACTATTCTGATGTGCCTCTGTGCCTCTGTGCCAAGATAATTTTTAACTGACTTTGGTTCCTGGTTGCCATGATTCTGCTGTGCCAAGATAATTTTTAACTGACTTTGTTTCCTGATTAACACTATTGTGATGTGCCACTGAAGATAATTTTTAGCTGACTTTGCTTCCTGATTACCACTATTCTGGTGTGCCAATGAAGATAATTTTTAACTGACTTTGTTTCCTGATTGCCATTATTCCGCTGTGCCAAGATAATTTTTAACTGACTTTGTTTCCTGATTACCATAATTCTGTTGTGCCAAGATAATTTTTAACTGGCTTTGTTTCCTGATTACCATTATTCTGCTGTGCCAAGATAATTTTTAGCCGATTACCACTATTCTGATTTGCCACTGGAGATAATTTTTAACTGACTTTGTTTCCTGATTACCATTATTCCGCTGTGCCTCTGTGCGTCTGTGCCAAGATAATTTTTAACTGACTTTGGTTCCTGGTTGCCATTATTCTGCTGTGCCAAGATAATTTTTAACTGACTTTGGTTCCTGATTACCATTATTCTGCTGTGCCACTGGAGATAATTTTTAACTGACCTTGTTTCCTGGTTGCCATTATTCTGCTCTGCCAAGATAATTTTTAACTGAGTTTGGCTCCCGATTACCATCACCCTGCTGTGCCCCAGAAGATAATTTTTAACTGACTTTGTTTCCTGATTACCATTATTCTGCTGTGCCCCTGAAGATAATTTTTAACTGACTTTGTTTCCTGATTAACACTATTGTGATGTGCCACTGAAGATAATTTTTAGCTGACTTTGTTTCCTGATTACCACTATTCTGATGTGCCAATGAAGATAATTTTTAACTGACTTTGTTTCCTGATTGCCATTATTCCGCTGTGCCTAGATAATTTTTAACTGATTTTGTTTCCTGATTACCATTATTCTGCTGTGCCAAGATAATTTTTAGCTGATTACCACTATTCTGATTTGCCAATGGAGGTAATTTTTAACTGACTTTGTTTCCTGATTACCATTATTCTGCTGTGCAAAGATAATATTTGATTGATTACCATTATTCTGCTGTGCCCCGGAAGATAATTTTTAACTGACTTTGTTTCCTGATTACCATTATTCTGCTGTGCCCCTGAAGATAATTTTTAACTGACTTTGTTTCCTGATTAACACTATTCTGATGTGCCTCTGTGCCAAGATAATTTTTAACTGACTTTGGTTCCTGGTTGCCATTATTCTGCTGTGCCAAGATAATTTTTAACTGACTCTGTTTCCTGATTAACACTATTGTGATGTGCCACTGAAGATAATTTTTAGCTGACTTTGTTTCCTGTTTACCACTATTCTGATGTGCCAATGAAGATAATTTTTAACTGACTTTGTTTCCTGATTGCCATTATTCCGCTGTGCCTAGATAATATTTGACTGATTACCGTTATTCTGCTGTGCCCCGGAAGATAATTTTTAACTGACTTTGTTTCCTGATTACCATTATTCTGCTGTGCCCCTGAAGATAATGTTTAACTGACTTTGTTTCCTGATTAACACTATTCTGATGTGCCTCTGTGCCTCTGTGCCTCTGTGCCTCTGTGCCTCTGTGCCAAGATAATTTTTAACTGACTTTGGTTCCTGGTTGCCATTATTCTGCTGTGCCAAGATAATTTTTAACTGACTTTGGCTCCCGATTACCATTATCCTGCTGTGCCCCAGAAGATAATTTTTAACTGACTTTGTTTCCTGATTACCATTATTCTGCTGTGCCCCTGAAGATAATTTTTAACTGACTTTGTTTCCTGATTAACACTATTGTGATGTGCCACTGAAGATAATTTTTAGCTGACTTTGTTTCCTGATTATCACTATTCTGATGTGCCAATGAAGATAATTTTTAACTGACTTTGTTTCCTGATTGCCATTATTCCGCTGTGCCAAGATAATTTTTAACTGACTTTGTTTCCTGATTACCAACATTCTGTTGTGCCAAGATAATTTTTAACTGACTTTGTTTCCTGATTACCATTATTCTGCTGTGCCAAGATAATATTTGATTGATTACCATTATTCTGCTGTGCCCCGGAAGATAATTTTTAACTGACTTTGTTTCCTGATTAACACTATTCTGATGTGCCTCTGTGCCTCTGTGCCAAGATAATTTTTAACTGACTTTGGTTCCTAGTTGCCATTATTCTGCTGTGCCAAGATAATTTTTAACTGACTTTGTTTCCTGATTACCATTACTGTGCTGTGGCCCAGAAGATATTTTTTAACTGACTTTGTTTCCTAATTAGCATTATTCTGCTGTGCCAAGATAATTTTTATCTGACTTTGTTTCCTGATTACCGTTATTCTGCTGTGCCACTGGAGATAATTTTTAACTGACTTTGTTTCCTGGTTGGCATTATTCTGCGCTGCCAAGATAATTTTTAACTGACTTTGGCTCCTGATTACCATTATTCTGCTGTGCCCCAGAAGATAATTTTTAACTGACTTTGTTTCCTGATTACCATTATTCTGCTGTGCCCCTGAAGATAATTTTTAACTGACTTTGTTTCCTGATTAACACTATTCTGATGTGCCACTGCAGATAATTTTTAACTGACTTTGTTTCCTGATTACCATTATTCTGCTGTGCCTCTGTGCGTCTGTGCCAAGATCATTTTTAACTGACTTTGGTTCATGGTTGCCATTATTCTGCTGTGCCAAGATAATTTTTAACTGACTTTGGTTCCTGATTACCATTATTCTGCTGTGCCACTGGAGATAATTTTTAACTGATTTTGTTTCCTGGTTGCCATTATTCTGCTCTGCCAAGATAATTTTTAACTGACTTTGGCTCCCGATAACCATTATCCTGCTGTGCCCCAGAAGATAATTTTTAACTGACTTTGTTTCCTGATTACCATTATTCTGCTGTGCCCCTGAAGATAATTTTTAACTGACTTTGTTTCCTGATTAACACTATTGTGATGTGCCACTGAAGATAATTTTTAGCTGACTTTGTTTCCTGATTATCACTATTCTGATGTGCCAATGAAGATAATTTTTAACTGACTTTGTTTTCTGATTGCCATTATTCCGCCGTGCCAAGATAATTTTTAACTGACTTTGTTTCCTGATTACCAACATTCTGTTGTGCCAAGATAATTTTTAACTGACTTTGTTTCCTGACTACCATTATTCTGCTGTGCCAAGATAATTTTTAGCTGATTACCACTATTCTGATTTGCCACTGGAGGTAATTTTTAACTGACTTTGTTTCCTGATTACCATTATTCTGCTGTGCCAAGATAATATTTGATTGATTACCATTATTCTGCTGTGCCCCGGAAGATAATTTTTAACTGACTTTGTTTCCAGATTACCATTATTCTGCTGTGCCCCGTAAGATAATTTTTAACTGACTTTGTTTCCTGATTACCATTATTCTGCTGCTCCACTGGAGATAATTTTTAACTGACTTTGTTTCCAGATTACCATTATTCTGCTGTACCAAGAGAATTTTTATCTGACTTTGGTTCCTGATTACCATTATTCTGCTGTACCAAGATAATTTTTATTTGACTTTGGTTCCTGATTACCATTATTCTCCTGTGCACCAGAAGATAATTTTTAACTGACCTTGTTTCCTGATTACCATTATTCTGCTGTGCCACTGGAGATAATTTTTAACTGACTTTGTTTCCAGATTACCATTATTCTGCTGTGCCTCTGTGCGTCTGTGCCAAGATCATTTTTAACTGACTTTGGTTCATGGTTGCCATTATTCTGCTGTGCCAAGATAATTTTTAACTGACTTTGGTTCCTGATTACCATTATTCTGCTGTGCCACTGGAGATAATTTTTAACTGATTTTGTTTCCTGGTTGCCATTATTCTGCTCTGCCAAGATAATTTTTAACTGACTTTGGCTCCCGATAACCATTATCCTGCTGTGCCCCAGAAGATAATTTTTAACTGACTTTGTTTCCTGATTACCATTATTCTGCTGTGCCCCTGAAGATAATTTTTAACTGACTTTGTTTCCTGATTAACACTATTGTGATGTGCCACTGAAGATAATTTTTAGCTGACTTTGTTTCCTGATTATCACTATTCCGCCGTGCCAAGATAATTTTTAACTGACTTTGTTTCCTGATTACCAACATTCTGTTGTGCCAAGATAATTTTTAACTGACTTTGTTTCCTGACTACCATTATTCTGCTGTGCCAAGATAATTTTTAGCTGATTACCACTATTCTGATTTGCCACTGGAGGTAATTTTTAACTGACTTTGTTTCCTGATTACCATTATTCTGCTGTGCCAAGATAATATTTGATTGATTACCATTATTCTGCTGTGCCCCGGAAGATAATTTTTAACTGACTTTGTTTCCAGATTACCATTATTCTGCTGTGCCCCGTAAGATAATTTTTAACTGACTTTGTTTCCTGATTACCATTATTCTGCTGCTCCACTGGAGATAATTTTTAACTGACTTTGTTTCCAGATTACCATTATTCTGCTGTACCAAGAGAATTTTTATCTGACTTTGGTTCCTGATTACCATTATTCTGCTGTACCAAGATAATTTTTATTTGACTTTGGTTCCTGATTACCATTATTCTCCTGTGCACCAGAAGATAATTTTTAACTGACCTTGTTTCCTGATTACCATTATTCTGCTGTGCCACTGGAGATAATTTTTAACTGACTTTGTTTCCAGATTACCATTATTCTGCTGTGCCCCGGAAGATAATTTTTAACTGACCTTGTTTCCTGATTACCATTATTCTGCTGTGCCACTGGAGATAATTTTTAACTGACTTTGTTTCCAGATTACCATTATTCTGCTGTGCCACTGGAGATAATTTTTAACTGACTTTGTTTCCAGATTACCATTATTCTGCTGTGCCCCGGAAGATAATTTTTAACTGACTTTGTTTCCTGATTACCATTATTCTGCTGTGCCACTGGAGATAATTTTTAACTGACTTTGTTTCCTGATTACCATTATTCTGCTGTGCCACTGGAGATAATTCTTAACTGACTTTGTTTCCTGATTACCATTATTCTGCTGTGCCACTGGAGATAATTTTTAACTGACTTTGTTTCCTGATTACCATTATTCTGCTGTGCCAAGATAATTTTTAAGTGACTTTGTTTCCGGATTACCATTATTCTGCTGTACCAAGATAATTTTTATCTGGCTTTGGTCCCTGATTACCATTATTCTGCTGTGCCCCAGAAGATAATTTTTAACTGACTTTGTTTCGTGATTACCATTATTCTGCTGTGCCACTGGAGATAATTTTTAACTGACTTCGTTTCCAGATTACCATTATTCTGCTGTGCCCCGGAAGTTAATTCTTAACTGACTTTGTTTCCTGATTACCATTATTCTGCTGTGCCAAGATAGCTTTTAACTGACTTTGTTTCCTGGTTACCATTATTCTGCTGTGCCACTGGAGACAATTTTTAACTGACTTTGTTTCCTGATTACCATTATTCTGCTGTGCTACTGGAGATAATTTTTAACTGATTTTGTTTACAGATTACCATTATGCTGCTGTACCAAGATAATTTTTATCTGGCTTTGGTCCCTGATTACCATTATTCTGCTGTGCCCCAGAAGATAATTTTTAACTGACTTTGTTTCCTGATTACCATTATTCTGCTGTGCCACTGGAGATAATTTTTAACTGACTTTGTTTCCAGATTACCATTATTCTGGTGTGCCCCGGAAGATAATTTTTAACTGACTTTGTTTCCTGATTACCATTATTCTGCTGCGCCACTGGAGATAATTTTTAACTGACTTTCTTTCCAGATTACCATTATTCTGCTGTACCAAGAGAATTTTTATCTGACTTTGGTTCCTGATTACCATTATTCTGCTGTACCAAGATAATTTTCATCTGACTTTGGTTCCTGGTTACCATTATTCTGCTGTGCACCAGAAGATAATTTTTAACTGACCTTGTTTCCTGATTACCATTATTCCGCTGTGCCACTGGAGATAATTTTTAACTGACTTTGTTTCCTGATTACCATTATTCTGCTGTGCCACTGGAGATAATTTTCAACTGACTTTGTTTCCAGATTACCATTATTCTGCTGTGCCCCGGAAGTTAATTCTTAACTGACTTTGTTTCCTGATTACCATTATTCTGCTGTGCCAAGATAATTTTTAATTGACTTTGTTTCCTGGTTACCATTATTCCGCTGTGCCACTGGAGATAATTTTTAACTGACTTTGTTTCCTGATTACCATTATTCTGCTGTGCCACTGGAGATAATTTTTAACTGACTTTGTTTCCAGATTACCATTATTCTACTGTACCAAGATAATTTTTATCTGACTTTGGTTCGTGATTACCATTATTCTGCTGTACCAAGATAATTTTTATCTGACTTTGGTTCCTGATTACCATTATTCTGCTGCGCACCAGAAGATAATTTTTAACTGACCTTGTTTCCTGATTACCATTATTCTGCTGTGCCACTGGAGATAATTTTTATCTGACTTTGTTTCCAGATTACCATTATTCTGCTGTACCAAGATAATTTTTATCTGACTTTGGTTCCTGGTTGCCATTATTCTGCTCTGCCAAGATAATTTTTAACTGACTTGGGCTCCTGATTACCATTATTCTGCTGTGCCCCAGAAGATAATTTTTGACTGACTTTGTTTCCTAATTGCCATTATTCTGCTGTGCCAAGATAATTTTTAACTGACTTTGGCTCCTGATTACCATTATTCTATAATTTTTAACTGACTTTGTTTCCTGATTACCATTATTCTGCTGTGCCCTGGAGATAATTTTTAACTGACTTTGTTTCCTGCTTGGAATTTTCCCGCTGTGCCAAGATAATTCTTAACTGACTGTTTCCTGATTACCATTATTCTGCTGTGCCAAGATAATTTTGAACTGATTACCACTATTGTGATTTGCCACCGGAGATAATTTTTAACTGACTTTGTTTCCTGATTACCATTATTCTCCTGTGCCAAGATAATTTTTAACTGACTTTGTTTCCTGATTACCATTATTCTGCTGTGCCACTGGAGATAATTTTTAACTGACTTTGTTTCCAGATTACCATTATTCTGCTGTGCCCCGAAAGTTAATTCTTAACTGACTTTGTTTCCTGATTACCATTATTCTGCTGTGCCAAGATAATTTTTAACTGACTTTGTTTCCTGGTTACCATTATTCTGCTGTGCCACTGGAGATAATTTTTAACTGACTTTGTTTCCTGATTAACATTAATTCTGCTGTGCCACTGGAGATAATTTTTAACTGACTTTGTTTCCAGATTACCATTATTCTGCTGTGCCCCGGAAGTTAATTCTTAACTGACTTTGTTTCCTGATTACCATTATTCTGCTGTGCCACTTGTTTACAGATTACCATTATTCTGCTGTGCCACTGGAGATAATTTTTAACTGATTTTGTTTACAGATTACCATTATTCTGCTGTACCAAGATAATTTTTATCTGGCTTTGGTCCCTGATTACCATTTTTCTGCTGTGCCCCAGAAGATAATTTTTAACTGACTTTGTTTCCAGATTACCATTAGTCTGCTGTGCCCCAGAAGAAAATTTTTAACTGACTTTGTTTCCTGATTACCATTATTCTGCTGTGCCTCTGTGCCAAGATAATTATTAACTGACTTTGTTTCCTGATTACCATTATTCTCCTGTGCCACTGCAGATAATTTTTAACTGACTTTGTTTCCGGATTACCATTATTCTGCGTACCAAGATAATTTTTAACTGACTTTTTTTCCTGATTACCATTACTCTGCTGTGCTCCAGAAGATATTTTTTAACTGACTTTGTTTCCTAATTACCATTATTCCGCTGTGCGAAGATAATTTTTAATTGACTTTGTTTCCTGGTTACCATTATTCCGCTGTGCCACTGGAGATAATTTTTAACTGACTTTGTTTCCTGATTACCATTATTCTGCTGTGCCACTGGAGATAATTTTTAACTGACTTTGTTTCCAGATTACCATTATTCTGCTGTACCAAGATAATTTTTATCTGACTTTGGTTCCTGATTACCATTATTCTGCTGTGCACCAGAAGATAATTTTTAACTGACCTTGTTTCCTGATTACCATTATTCTGCTGTGCCACTGGAGATAATTTTTAACTGACTTTGTTTCCAGATTACCATTATTCTGGTGTGCCCCGGAAGATAATTTTTAACTGACTTTGTTTCCTGATTACCATTATTCTGCTGCGCCACTGGAGATAATTTTTAACTGACTTTCTTTCCAGATTACCATTATTCTGCTGTACCAAGAGAATTTTTATCTGACTTTGGTTCCTGATTACCATTATTCTGCTGTACCAAGATAATTTTCATCTGACTTTGGTTCCTGATTACCATTATTCTGCTGTGCACCAGAAGATAATTTTTAACTGACCTTGTTTCCTGATTACCATTATTCCGCTGTGCCACTGGAGATAATTTTTAACTGACTTTGTTTCCTGATTACCATTATTCTGCTGTGCCACTGGAGATAATTTTTAACTGACTTTGTTTCCAGATTACCATTATTCTGCTATGCCACTGGAGATAATTTTTAACTGACTTTGTTTCCAGATTACCATTATTCTTCTGTGCCCCGGAAGATAATTTTTAACTGACTTTGTTTCCTGATTACCATTATTCTGCTGTGCTACTGGAGATAATTTTTAACTGACTTTGTTTCCTGATTACCATTATTCTGCTGTGCCACTGGAGATAATTTTTAACTGACTTTGTTTCCTGATTACCATTATTCTGCTGTGCCAAGATAATTTTTAAGTGACTTTGTTTCCGGATTACCATTATTCTGCTGTGCCACTGGAGATAATTTTTAACTGATTTTGTTTACAGATTACCATTATTCTGCTGTACCAAGATAATTTTTATCTGGCTTTGGTCCCTGATTACCATTATTCTGCTGTGCCCCAGAAGATAATTTTTAACTGACTTTGTTTCCTGATTACCATTATTCCGCTGTGCCACTGGAGATAATTTTTAACTGACTTTGTTTCCTGATTACCATTATTCTGCTGTACCAAGATAATTTTTATCTGACTTTGGTTCCTGATTACCATTATTCTGCTGTACCAAGATAATTTTTATCTGACTTTGGTTCCTGATTACCATTATTCTGCTGTGCACCAGAAGATAATTTTTAACTGACCTTGTTTCCTGATTACCATTATTCCGCTGTGCCACTGGAGATAATCTTTATCTGACTTTGTTTCCAGATTACCATTATTCTGCTGTACCAAGATAATTTTTATCTGACTTTGGTTCCTGGTTGCCATTATTCTGCTCTGCCAAGATAATTTTTAACTGACTTGGGCTCCTGATTACCATTATTCTGCTGTGCCCCAGAAGATAATTTTTGACTGACTTTGTTTCCTAATTGCCATTATTCTGCTCTGCCAAGATAATTTTTAACTGACTTTGTTTCCTGATTACCATTATTCTGTTGTGCCAAGATAATTTTTAACTGACTTTGGCTCCTGATTACCATTATTCTATAATTTTTAACTGACTTTGTTTCCTGATTACCATTATTCTGCTGTGCCCTGGAGATAATTTTTAACTGACTTTGTTTCCTGCTTGGAATTTTCCCGTTGTGCCAAGATAATTCTTAACTGACTGTTTCCTGATTACCATTATTCTGCTGTGCCAAGATAATTTTGAACTGATTACCACTATTGTGATTTGCCACCGGAGATAATTTTTAACTGACTTTGTTTCCTGATTAACATTATTCTCCTGTGCCAAGATAATTTTTAACTGACTTTGTTTCCTGATTACCATTATTCTGCTGTGCCACTGGAGATAATTTTTAACTGACTTTGTTTCCAGATTACCATTATTCTGCTGTGCCCCGAAAGTTAATTCTTAACTGACTTTGTTTCCTGATTACCATTATTCTGCTGTGCCAAGATAATTTTTAACTGACTTTGTTTCCTGGTTACCATTATTCTGCTGTGCCACTAGAGATAATTTTTAACTGACTTTGTTTCCTGATTAACATTATTCTGCTGTGCCACTGGAGATAATTTTTAACTGACTTTGTTTCCAGATTACCATTATTCTGCTGTGCCCCGGAAGTTAATTCTTAACTGACTTTGTTTCCTGATTACCATTATTCCGCTGTGCCAAGATAATTTTTAACTGACTTTGTTTCCTGGTTACCATTATTCTGCTGTGCCACTAGAGATAATTTTTAACTGACTTTGTTTCCTGATTAACATTATTCTGCTGTGCCACTGGAGATAATTTTTAACTGACTTTGTTTCCAGATTACCATTATTCTGCTGTGCCCCGGAAGTTAATTCTTAACTGACTTTGTTTCCTGATTACCATTATTCCGCTGTGCCAAGATAATTTTTAATTGACTTTGTTTCCTGGTTACCATTATTCCGCTGTGCCACTGGAGATAATTTTTAACTGACTTTGTTTCCTGATTACCATTATTCTGCTGTGCCACTGGAGATAATTTTTAACTGACTTTGTTTCCAGATTACCATTATTCTGCTGTACCAAGATAATTTTTATCTGACTTTGGTTCCTGATTACCATTATTCTGCTGTACCAAGATAATTTTTATCTGACTTTGGTTCCTGATTACCATTATTCTGCTGTGCACCAGAAGATAATTTTTAACTGACCTTGTTTCCTGATTACCATTATTCTGCTGTGCCACTGGAGATAATTTTTAACTGACTTTGTTTGCAGATTACCATTATTCTGCTGTGCCACTGGAGATAATTTTAACTGACTTTGTTTCCAGATTACCATTATTCTGCTGTACCAAGATAATTTTTATCTGACTTTGGTTCCTGGTTGCCATTATTCTGCTCTGCCAAAATAATTTTTAACTGACTTGGGTTCCTGATTACCATTATTCTGTTGTGCCCCAGAAGATAATTTTTGACTGACTTTGTTTCCTAATTGCCATTATTCTGCTGTGCCAAGATAATTTTTAACTGACTTTGTTTCCTGATTACCATTATTCTGTCGTGCCAAGATAATTTTTAACTGACTTTGGCTCCTGATTACCATTATTCTATAATTTTTAACTGACTTTGTTTCCTGATTACCATTATTCTGCTGTGGCCTGGAGATAATTTTTAACTGACTTTGTTTCCTGCTTGGAATTTTCCCGCTGTGCCAAGATAATTCTTAACTGACTGTTTCCTGATTACCATTATTCTGCTGTGCCACTGGAGATAATTTTTAACTGACTTTGTTTGCAGATTACCATTATTCTGCTGTGCCACGGGAGATAATTTTAACTGACTTTGTTTCCAGATTACCATTATTCTGCTGTACCAAGATAATTTTTACCTGACTTTGGTTCCTGGTTGCCATTATTCTGCTCTGCCAAGATAATTTTTAACTGACTTGGGTTCCTGATTACCATTATTCTGCTGTGCCCCAGAAGATAATTTTTGACTGACTTTGTTTCCTAATTGCCATTATTCTGCGGTGCCAAGATAATTTTTAACTGACTTTGTTTCCTGATTACCATTATTCTGTCGTGCCAAGATAATTTTTAACTGACTTTGGCTCCTGATTACCATTATTCCATAATTTTTAACTGACTTTGTTTCCTGATTACCATTATTCTGCTGTGCCCTGGAGATAATTTTTAACTGACTTTGTTTCCTGCTTGGAATTTTCCCGCTGTGCCAAGATAATTCTTAACTGACTGTTTCCTGATTACCATTATTCTGCTGTGCCAAGATAATTTTGAACTGATTACCACTATTCAGATTTGCCACCGGAGATAATTTTTAACTGACTTTGTTTCCTGATTACCATTATTCTCCTGTGCCAAGATAATTTTTAACTGACTTTGTTTCCTGATTACCATTATTCTGCTGTGCCACTGGAGATAATTTTTAACTGACTTTGTTTCCTGCTTGGAATTTTCCCGCTGTGCCAAGATAATTCTTAACTGACTGTTTCCTGATTACCATTATTCTGCTGTGCCAAGATAATTTTGAACTGATTACCACTATTGTGATTTGCCACCGGAGATAATTTTTAACTGACTTTGTTTCCTGATTACCATTATTCTCCTGTGCCAAGATTATTTTTAACTGACTTTGTTTCCTGATTACCATTATTCTGCTGTGCCACTGGAGATAATTTTTAACTGACTTTGTTTCCAGATTACCATTATTCTGCTGTGCCCCGAAAGTTAATTCTTAACTGACTTTGTTTCCTGATTACCATTATTCTGCTGTGCCAAGATAATTTTTAACTGACTTTGTTTCCTGGTTACCATTATTCTGCTGTGCCACAGGAGATAATTTTTAACTGACTTTGTTTCCTGATTAACATTATTCTGCTGTGCCACTGGAGATAATTTTTAACTGACTTTGTTTCCAGATTATCATTATTCTGCTGTGCCCCGGAAGTTAATTCTTAACTGACTTTGTTTCCGGATTACCATTATTCTGCTGTGCCAAGATAATTTTTAATTGACTTTGTTTCCTGGTTACCATTATTCCGCTGTGCCACTGGAGATAATTTTTAACTGACTTTGTTTCCTGATTACCATTATTCTGCTGTGCTACTGGAGATAATTTTTAACTGACTTTGTTTCCAGATTACCATTATTCTGCTGTACCAAGATAATTTTTATCTGACTTTGGTTCCTGATTACCATTATTCTGCTGTACCAAGATAATTTTTATCTGACTTTGGTTCCTGATTACCATTATTCTGCTGTACCAAGATAATTTTTATCTGACTTTGGTTCCTGATTACCATTATTCTGCTGTGCACCAGAAGATAATTTTTAACTGACCTTGTTTCCTGATTACCATTATTCCGCTGTGCCACTGGAGATAATTTTTAACTGACTTTGTTTGCAGATTACCATTATTCTGCTGTGCCACTGGAGATAATTTTAACTGACTTTGTTTCCAGATTACCATTATTCTGCTGTACCAAGATAATTTTTATCTGACTTTGGTTCCTGGTTGCCATTATTCTGCTCTGCCAAGATAATTTTTAACTGACTTGGGCTCCTGATTACCATTATTCTGCTGTGCCCCAGAAGATAATTTTTGACTGACTTTGTTTCCTAATTGCCATTATTCTGCTGTGCCAAGATAATTTTTAACTGACTTTGTTTCCTGATTACCATTATTCTGTCGTGCCAAGATAATTTTTAACTGACTTTGTTTCCTGATTACCATTATTCTGCTGTGCCCTGGAGATAATTTTTAACTGACTTTGTTTCCTGCTTGGAATTTTCCCGCTGTGCCAAGATAATTCTTAACTGACTGTTTCCTGATTACCATTATTCTGCTGTGCCAAGATAATTTTGAACTGATTACCACTATTCTGATTTGCCACCAGAGATAATTTTTAACTGACTTTGTTTCCTGATTACCATTATTCTCCTGTGCCAAGATAATTTTTAACTGACTTTGTTTCCTGATTACCATTATTCTGCTGTGCCACTGGAGATAATTTTTAACTGACTTTGTTTCCTGCTTGGAATTATTCCGCTGTGCCAAGATAATTCTTAACTGACTGTTTCCTGATTACCACTATCTGCTGTGCCATGATAATTTTTAACTGACTTTGTTTCCTGATTACCATTATTCTGCTGTGCCAAGATAATTTTTATCTGACTTTGTTTCCTGATTACCATTATTCTGCTGTGCCCCGGAAGATAATTTTTAACTGACTTTGTTTCCTGATTACCATTATTCCGCTGTGCCACTGGAGATAATTTTTAACTGACTTTGTTTCCTGATTACCATTATTCTGCTGTGCCACTGGAGATAATTTTTAACTGACTTTGTTTCCAGATTACCATTATTCTGCTGTACCAAGATAATTTTTATCTGACTTTGGTTCCGGATTACCATTATTCTGCTGTACCAAGATAATTTTTATCTGACCTTGTTTCCTGATTACCATTATTCTGCTGTGCCACTGGAGATAATTTTAACTGACTTTGTTTCCAGATTACCATTAGTCTGCTGTACCAAGATAATTTTTATCTGACTTTGGTTCCTGGTTGCCATTATTCTGCTCTGCCAAGATAATTTTTAACTGACTTTGGCTCCTGATTACCATTATTCTGCTGTGCCCCAGAAGATAATTTTTGATTGACTTTGTTTCCTAATTGCCATTATTCTGCTGTGCCAAGATAATTTTTAACTGACTTTGTTTCCTGATTACCATTATTCTGCTGTGCCCCGAAAGTTAATTCTTAACTGACTTTGTTTCCTGATTACCATTATTCTGCTGTGCCAAGATAATTTTTAACTGACTTTGTTTCCTGGTTACCATTATTCTGCTGTGCCACTGGAGATAATTTTTAACTGACTTTGTTTCCTGATTAACATTATTCTGCTGTGCCACTGGAGATAATTTTTAACTGACTTTGTTTCCAGATTACCATTATTCTGCTGTGCCCCGGAAGTTAATTCTTAACTGACTTTGTTTCCTGATTACCATTATTCTGCTGTGCCAAGATAATTTTTAATTGACTTTGTTTCCTGGTTACCATTATTCCGCTGTGCCACTGGAGATAATTTTTAACTGACTTTGTTTCCTGATTACCATTATTCTGCTGTGCCACTGGAGATAATTTTTAACTGACTTTGTTTCCAGATTACCATTATTCTGCTGTACCAAGATAATTTTTATCTGACTTTGGTTCCTGATTACCATTATTCTGCTGTACCAAGATAATTTTTATCTGACCTTGGTTCCTGATTACCATTATTCTGCTGTACCAAGATAATTTTTATCTGACTTTGGTTCCTGATTACCATTATTCTGCTGTGCACCAGAAGATAATTTTTAACTGACCTTGTTTCCTGATTACCATTATTCTGCTGTGCCACTGGAGATAATTTTTTAACTGACTTTGTTTGCAGATTACCATTATTCTGCTGTGCCACTGGAGATAATTTTAACTGACTTTGTTTCCAGATTACCATTATTCTGCTGTACCAAGATAATTTTTATCTGACTTTGGTTCCTGGTTGCCATTATTCTGCTCTGCCAAGATAATTTTTAACTGACTTGGGCTCCTGATTACCATTATTCTGCTGTGCCCCAGAAGATAATTTTTGACTGACTTTGTTTCCTAATTGCCATTATTCTGCTGTGCCAAGATAATTTTTAACTGACTTTGTTTCCTGATTACCATTATTCTGTCGTGCCAAGATAATTTTTAACTGACTTTGGCTCCTGATTACCATTATTCTATAATTTTTAACTGACTTTGTTTCCTGATTACCATTATTCTGCTGTGCCCTGGAGATAATTTTTAACTGACTTTGTTTCCTGCTTGGAATTTTCCCGCTGTGCCAAGATAATTCTTAACTGACTGTTTCCTGATTACCATTATTCTGCTGTGAACCAGAAGATAATTTTTAACTGACCTTGTTTCCTGATTACCATTATTCTGCTGTGCCACTGGAGATAATTTTTAACTGACTTTGTTTGCAGATTACCATTATTCTGCTGTGCCACTGGAGATAATTTTAACTGACTTTGTTTCCAGATTACCATTATTCTGCTGTACCAAGATAATTTTTATCTGACTTTGGTTCCTGGTTGCCATTATTCTGCTCTGCCAAGATAATTTTTAACTGACTTGGGCTCCTGATTACCATTATTCTGCTGTGCCCCAGAAGATAATTTTTGACTGACTTTGTTTCCTAATTGCCATTATTCCGCTGTGCCAAGATAATTTTTAACTGACTTTGTTTCCTGATTACCATTATTCTGTCGTGCCAAGATAATTTTTAACTGACTTTGGCTCCTGATTACCATTATTCTATAATTTTTAACTGACTTTGTTTCCTGATTACCATTATTCTGCTGTGCCCTGGAGATAATTTTTAACTGACTTTGTTTCCTGCTTGGAATTTTCCCGCTGTGCCAAGATAATTCTTAACTGACTGTTTCCTGATTACCATTATTCTGCTGTGCCAAGATAATTTTGAACTGATTACCACTATTCTGATTTGCCACCGGAGATAATTTTTAACTGACTTTGTTTCCTGAATACCATTATTCTCCTGTGCCAAGATAATTCTTAACTGACTTTGTTTCCTGATTACCATTATTCTGCTGTGCCACTGGAGATAATTTTTAACTGACTTTGTTTCCTGCTTGGAATTATTCCGCTGTGCCAAGATAATTCTTAACTGACTGTTTCCTGATTACCATTATCTGCTGTGCCATGATAATTTTTAACTGACTTTGTTTCCTGATTACCATTATTCTGCTGTGCCAAGATAATTTTTATCTGACTTTGTTTCCTGTTTACCATTATTCTGCTGTGCCCCGGAAGATAATTTTTAACTGACTTTGTTTCCTGATTACCATTATTCCGCTGTGCCACTGGAGATAATTTTTAACTGACTTTGTTTCCTGATTACCATTATTCTGCTGTGCCACTGGAGATAATTTTTAACTGACTTTGTTTCCAGATTACCATTATTCTGCTGTACCAAGATAATTTTTATCTGACTTTGGTTCCTGATTACCATTATTCTGCTGTACCAAGATAATTTTTATCTGACCTTGTTTCCTGATTACCATTATTCTGCTGTGCCACTGTAGATAATTTTAACTGACTTTGTTTCCAGATTACCATTAGTCTGCTGTACCAAGATAATTTTTATCTGACTTTGGTTCCTGGTTGCCATTATTCTGCTCTGCCAAGATAATTTTTAACTGACTTTGGCTCCTGATTACCATTATTCTGCTGTGCCCCAGAAGATAATTTTTGACTGACTTTGTTTCCTAATTGCCATTATTCTGCTGTGCCAAGATAATTTTTAACTGACTTTGTTTCCTGATTACCATTATTCTGTCGTGCCAAGATAATTTTTAACTGACTTTGTTTCCTGGTTGCCATTATTCTGCTCTGCCAAGATAATTTTTAACTGACTTTGGCTCCTGATTACCATTATTCTATAATTTTTAACTGACTTTGTTTCCTGATTACCATGATTCTGCTGTGGCACTGGAGATAATTTTTAACTGACTTTGTTTCCTGCCTGGAATTTTCCCGCTGTGCCAAGATAATTCTTAACTGACTGTTTCCTGATTACCATTATTCTGCTGTGCCAAGATAATTTTGAACTGATTACCACTATTCTGATTTGCCACTGGAGATAATTTTTAACTGACTTTGTTTCCTGATTACCATTATTCTCCTGTGCCAAGATAATTTTTAACTGACTTTGTTTCCTGATTACCATTATTCTGCTGTGCCACTGGAGATAATTTTTAACTGACTTTGTTTCCTGCTTGGAATTATTCCGCTGTGCCAAGATAATTCTTAACTGACTGTTTCCTGATTACCATTATCTGCTGTGCCATGATAATTTTTAACTGACTTTGTTTCCTGATTACCATTATTCTGCTGTGCCAAGATAATTTTTATCTGACTTTGTTTCCTGATTACCATTATTCTGCTGTGCCCCGGAAGATAATTTTTAACTGACTTTGTTTCCTGATTACCATTATTCCGCTGTGCCGCTGGAGATAATTTTTAACTGACTTTGTTTCCTGATTACCATTATTCTGCTGTGCCACTGGAGATAATTTTTTACTGACTTTGTTTCCAGATTACCATTATTCTGCTGTACCAAGATAATTTTTATCTGACTTTGGTTCCTGATTACCATTATTCTGCTGTACCAAGATAATTTTTATCTGACTTTGGTTCCTGATTACCATTATTCTGCTGTGCACCAGAAGATAATTTTTAACTGACCTTGTTTCCTGATTACTATTATTCTGCTGTGCCACTGAAGATAATTTTTAACTGACTTTGTTTCCAGATTACCATTATTCTGCTGTGCCACTGGAGATAATTTTAACTGACTTTGTTTCCAGATTACCATTATTCTGCTGTACCAAGATAATTTTTATCTGACTTTGGTTCCTGGTTGCCATTATTCTGCTCTGCCAAGATAATTTTTAACTGACTTTGGCTCCTGATTACCATTATTCTGCTGTTCCCCAGAAGATAATTTTTGACTGACTTTGTTTCCTAATTGCCATTATTCTGCTGTGCCAAGATAATTTTTAACTGACTTTGTTTCCTGATTACCATTATTCTGTCATGCCAAGATAATTTTTAACTGACTTTGTTTCCTGGTTGCCATTATTCTGCTGTGCCAAGATAATTTTTAACTGACTTTGTTTCCTGATTACCATTATTCTGTCGTGCCAAGATAATTTTTAACTGACTTTGGCTCCTGATTACCATTATTCTATAATTTTTAACTGACTTTGTTTCCTGATTACCATTATTCTGCTGTGCCCTGGAGATAATTTTTAACTGACTTTGTTTCCTGCTTGGAATTTTCCCGCTGTGCCAAGATAATTCTTAACTGACTGTTTCCTGATTACCATTATTCTGCTGTGCCAAGATAATTTTGAACTGATTACCACTATTCTGATTTGCCACCGGAGATAATTTTTAACTGACTTTGTTTCCTGATTACCATTATTCTCCTGTGCCAAGATAATTCTTAACTGACTTTGTTTCCTGATTACCATTATTCTGCTGTGCCACTGGAGATAATTTTTAACTGACTTTGTTTCCTGCTTGGAATTATTCCGCTGTGCCAAGATAATTCTTAACTGACTGTTTCCTGATTACCATTATCTGCTGTGCCATGATAATTTTTAACTGACTTTGTTTCCGATTACCATTATTCTGCTGTGCCAAGATAATTTTTATCTGACTTTGTTTCCTGATTACCATTATTCTGCTGTGCCCCGGAAGATAATTTTTAACTGACTTTGTTTCCTGATTACCATTATTCCGCTGTGCCACTGGAGATAATTTTAACTGACTTTGTTTCCAGATTACCATTATTCTGCTGTACCAAGATAATTTTTATCTGACTTTGGTTCCTGGTTGCCATTATTCTGCTCTGCCAAGATAATTTTTAACTGACTTTGGCTCCTGATTACCATTATTCTGCTGTTCCCCAGAAGATAATTTTTGACTGACTTTGTTTCCTAATTGCCATTATTCTGCTGTGCCAAGATAATTTTTAACTGACTTTGTTTCCTGATTACCATTATTCTGTCATGCCAAGATAATTTTTAACTGACTTTGTTTCCTGGTTGCCATTATTCTGCTGTGCCAAGATAATTTTTAACTGACTTTGTTTCCTGATTACCATTATTCTGTCGTGCCAAGATAATTTTTAACTGACTTTGGCTCCTGATTACCATTATTCTATAATTTTTAACTGACTTTGTTTCCTGATTACCATTATTCTGCTGTGCCCTGGAGATAATTTTTAACTGACTTTGTTTCCTGCTTGGAATTTTCCCGCTGTGCCAAGATAATTCTTAACTGACTGTTTCCTGATTACCATTATTCTGCTGTGCCAAGATAATTTTGAACTGATTACCACTATTCTGATTTGCCACCGGAGATAATTTTTAACTGACTTTGTTTCCTGATTACCATTATTCTCCTGTGCCAAGATAATTCTTAACTGACTTTGTTTCCTGATTACCATTATTCTGCTGTGCCACTGGAGATAATTTTTAACTGACTTTGTTTCCTGCTTGGAATTATTCCGCTGTGCCAAGATAATTCTTAACTGACTGTTTCCTGATTACCATTATCTGCTGTGCCATGATAATTTTTAACTGACTTTGTTTCCGATTACCATTATTCTGCTGTGCCAAGATAATTTTTATCTGACTTTGTTTCCTGATTACCATTATTCTGCTGTGCCCCGGAAGATAATTTTTAACTGACTTTGTTTCCTGATTACCATTATTCCGCTGTGCCACTGGAGATAATTTTTAACTGACTTTGTTTCCTGATTACCATTATTCTGTCGTGCCAAGATAATTTTTAACTGACTTTGGCTCCTGATTACCATTATTCTATAATTTTTAACTGACTTTGTTTCCTGATTACCATTATTCTGCTGTGCCCTGGAGATAATTTTTAACTGACTTTGTTTCCTGCTTGGAATTTTCCCGCTGTGCCAAGATAATTCTTCACTGACTGTTTCCTGATTACCATTATTCTGCTGTGCCAAGATAATTTTGAACTGATTACCACTATTCTGATTTGCCACCGGAGATAATTTTTAACTGACTTTGTTTCCTGATTACCATTATTCTCCTGTGCCAAGATAATTCTTAACTGACTTTGTTTCCTGATTACCATTATTCTGCTGTGCCAAGATAATTTTTATCTGACTTTGTTTCCTGTTTACCATTATTCTGCTGTGCCCCGGAAGATAATTTTTAACTGACTTTGTTTCCTGATTACCATTATTCCGCTGTGCCACTGGAGATAATTTTTAACTGACTTTGTTTCCTGATTACCATTATTCTGCTGTGCCACTGGAGATAATTTTTAACTGACTTTGTTTCCAGATTACCATTATTCTGCTGTACCAAGATAATTTTTATCTGACTTTGGTTCCTGATTACCATTATTCTGCTGTACCAAGATAATTTTTATCTGACCTTGTTTCCTGATTACCACTATTCTGATTTGCCACTGGAGATAATTTTTAACTGACTTTGTTTCCTGATTACCATTATTCTCCTGTGCCAAGATAATTTTTAACTGACTTTGTTTCCTGATTACCATTATTCTGCTGTGCCACTGGAGATAATTTTTAACTGACTTTGTTTCCTGCTTGGAATTATTCCGCTGTGCCAAGATAATTCTTAACTGACTGTTTCCTGATTACCATTATCTGCTGTGCCATGATAATTTTTAACTGACTTTGTTTCCTGATTACCATTATTCTGCTGTGCCAAGATAATTTTTATCTGACTTTGTTTCCTGATTACCATTATTCTGCTGTGCCCCGGAAGATAATTTTTAACTGACTTTGTTTCCTGATTACCATTATTCCGCTGTGCCGCTGGAGATAATTTTTAACTGACTTTGTTTCCTGATTACCATTATTCTGCTGTGCCACTGGAGATAATTTTTTACTGACTTTGTTTCCAGATTACCATTATTCTGCTGTACCAAGATAATTTTTATCTGACTTTGGTTCCTGATTACCATTATTCTGCTGTACCAAGATAATTTTTATCTGACTTTGGTTCCTGATTACCATTATTCTGCTGTGCACCAGAAGATAATTTTTAACTGACCTTGTTTCCTGATTACTATTATTCTGCTGTGCCACTGAAGATAATTTTTAACTGACTTTGTTTCCAGATTACCATTATTCTGCTGTGCCACTGGAGATAATTTTAACTGACTTTGTTTCCAGATTACCATTATTCTGCTGTACCAAGATAATTTTTATCTGACTTTGGTTCCTGGTTGCCATTATTCTGCTCTGCCAAGATAATTTTTAACTGACTTTGGCTCCTGATTACCATTATTCTGCTGTTCCCCAGAAGATAATTTTTGACTGACTTTGTTTCCTAATTGCCATTATTCTGCTGTGCCAAGATAATTTTTAACTGACTTTGTTTCCTGATTACCATTATTCTGTCATGCCAAGATAATTTTTAACTGACTTTGTTTCCTGGTTGCCATTATTCTGCTGTGCCAAGATAATTTTTAACTGACTTTGTTTCCTGATTACCATTATTCTGTCGTGCCAAGATAATTTTTAACTGGCTTTGGCTCCTGATTACCATTATTCTATAATTTTTAACTGACTTTGTTTCCTGATTACCATTATTCTGCTGTGCCCTGGAGATAATTTTTAACTGACTTTGTTTCCTGCTTGGAATTTTCCCGCTGTGCCAAGATAATTCTTAACTGACTGTTTCCTGATTACCATTATTCTGCTGTGCCAAGATAATTTTGAACTGATTACCACTATTCTGATTTGCCACCGGAGATAATTTTTAACTGACTTTGTTTCCTGATTACCATTATTCTCCTGTGCCAAGATAATTCTTAACTGACTTTGTTTCCTGATTACCATTATTCTGCTGTGCCACTGGAGATAATTTTTAACTGACTTTGTTTCCTGCTTGGAATTATTCCGCTGTGCCAAGATAATTCTTAACTGACTGTTTCCTGATTACCATTATCTGCTGTGCCATGATAATTTTTAACTGACTTTGTTTCCGATTACCATTATTCTGCTGTGCCAAGATAATTTTTATCTGACTTTGTTTCCTGATTACCATTATTCTGCTGTGCCCCGGAAGATAATTTTTAACTGACTTTGTTTCCTGATTACCATTATTCCGCTGTGCCACTGGAGATAATTTTTAACTGACTTTGTTTCCTGATTACCATTATTCTGTCGTGCCAAGATAATTTTTAACTGACTTTGGCTCCTGATTACCATTATTCTATAATTTTTAACTGACTTTGTTTCCTGATTACCATTATTCTGCTGTGCCCTGGAGATTATTTTTAACTGACTTTGTTTCCTGCTTGGAATTTTCCCGCTGTGCCAAGATAATTCTTCACTGACTGTTTCCTGATTACCATTATTCTGCTGTGCCAAGATAATTTTGAACTGATTACCACTATTCTGATTTGCCACCGGAGATAATTTTTAACTGACTTTGTTTCCTGATTACCATTATTCTCCTGTGCCAAGATAATTCTTAACTGACTTTGTTTCCTGATTACCATTATTCTGCTGTGCCACTGGAGATAATTTTTAACTGACTTTGTTTCCTGCTTGGAATTATTCCGCTGTGCCAAGATAATTCTTAACTGACTGTTTCCTGATTACCATTATCTGCTGTGCCATGATAATTTTTAACTGACTTTGTTTCCTGATTACCATTATTCTGCTGTGCCAAGATAATTTTTATCTGACTTTGTTTCCTGATTACCATTATTCTGCTGTGCCCCGGAAGATAATTTTTAACTGACTTTGTTTCCTGATTACCATTATTCCGCTGTGCCACTGGAGATAATTTTTAACTGACTTTGTTTCCTGATTACCATTATTCTGCTGTGCCACTGGAGATAATTTTTAACTGATTTTGTTTCCAGATTACCATTATTCTGCTGTACCAAGATAATTTTTATCTGACTTTGGTTCCTGATTACCATTATTCTGCTGTACCAAGATAATTTTTATCTGACCTTGTTTCCTGATTACCATTATTCTGCTGTGCCACTGTAGATAATTTTAACTGACTTTGTTTCCAGATTACCATTAGTCTGCTGTACCAAGATAATTTTTATCTGACTTTGGTTCCTGGTTGCCATTATTCTGCTCTGCCAAGATAATTTTTAACTGACTTTGGCTCCTGATTACCATTATTCTGCTGTGCCCCAGAAGATAATTTTTGACTGACTTTGTTTCCTAATTGCCATTATTCTGCTGTGCCAAGATAATTTTTAACTGACTTTGTTTCCTGATTACCATTATTCTGTCGTGCCAAGATAATTTTTAACTGACTTTGTTTCCTGGTTGCCATTATTCTGCTCTGCCAAGATAATTTTTAACTGACTTTGGCTCCTGATTACCATTATTCTATAATTTTTAACTGACTTTGTTTCCTGATTACCATGATTCTGCTGTGGCACTGGAGATAATTTTTAACTGACTTTGTTTCCTGCCTGGAATTTTCCCGCTGTGCCAAGATAATTCTTAACTGACTGTTTCCTGATTACCATTATTCTGCTGTGCCAAGATAATTTTGAACTGATTACCACTATTCTGATTTGCCACTGGAGATAATTTTTAACTGACTTTGTTTCCTGATTACCATTATTCTCCTGTGCCAAGATAATTTTTAACTGACTTTGTTTCCTGATTACCATTATTCTGCTGTGCCACGGGAGATAATTTTTAACTGACTTTGTTTCCTGCTTGGAATTATTCCGCTGTGCCAAGATAATTCTTAACTGACTGTTTCCTGATTACCATTATCTGCTGTGCCATGATAATTTTTAACTGACTTTGTTTCCTGATTACCATTATTCTGCTGTGCCAAGATAATTTTTATCTGACTTTGTTTCCTGATTACCATTATTCTGCTGTGCCCCGGAAGATAATTTTTAACTGACTTTGTTTCCTGATTACCATTATTCCGCTGTGCCACTGGAGATAATTTTTAACTGACTTTGTTTCCTGATTACCATTATTCTGCTGTGCCACTGGAGATAATTTTTAACTGATTTTGTTTCCAGATTACCATTATTCTGCTGTACCAAGATAATTTTTATCTGACTTTGGTTCCTGATTACCATTATTCTGCTGTACCAAGATAATTTTTATCTGACCTTGTTTCCTGATTACCATTATTCTGCTGTGCCACTGTAGATAATTTTAACTGACTTTGTTTCCAGATTACCATTAGTCTGCTGTACCAAGATAATTTTTATCTGACTTTGGCTCCTGATTACCATTATTCTGCTGTGCCCCAGAAGATAATTTTTGACTGACTTTGTTTCCTAATTGCCATTATTCTGCTGTGCCAAGATAATTTTTAACTGACTTTGTTTCCTGATTACCATTATTCTGTCGTGCCAAGATAATTTTTAACTGACTTTGTTTCCTGGTTGCCATTATTCTGCTCTGCCAAGATAATTTTTAACTGACTTTGGCTCCTGATTACCATTATTCTATAATTTTTAACTGACTTTGTTTCCTGATTACCATGATTCTGCTGTGGCACTGGAGATAATTTTTAACTGACTTTGTTTCCGGCCTGGAATTTTCCCGCTGTGCCAAGATAATTCTTAACTGACTGTTTCCTGATTACCATTATTCTGCTGTGCACCAGAAGATAATTTTTAACTGACCTTGTTTCCTGATTACTATTATTCTGCTGTGCCACTGGAGATAATTTTTAACTGACTTTGTTTCCAGATTACCATTATTCTGCTGTGCCACTGGAGATAATTTTAACTGACTTTGTTTCCAGATTACCATTATTCTGCTGTACCAAGATAATTTTTATCTGACTTTGGTTCCTGGTTGCCATTATTCTGCTCTGCCAAGATAATTTTTAACTGACTTTGGCTCCTGATTACCATTATTCTGCTGTTCCCCAGAAGATAATTTTTGACTGACTTTGTTTCCTAATTGCCATTATTCTGCTGTGCCAAGATAATTTTTAACTGACTTTGTTTCCTGATTACCATTATTCTGTCGTGCCAAGATAATTTTTAACTGACTTTGTTTCCTGGTTGCCATTATTCTGCTCTGCCAAGATAATTTTTAACTGACTTTGGCTCCTGATTACCATTATTCTATAATTTTTAACTGACTTTGTTTCCTGATTACCATTATTCTGCTGTGCCACTGGAGATCATTTTTAACTGACTTTGTTTCCTGCTTGGAATTTTCCCGCTGTGCCAAGATAATTCTTAACTGACTGTTTCCTGATTACCATTATTCTGCTGTGCCAAAATAATTTTGAACTGATTACCACTATTCTGATTTGCCACTGGAGATAATTTTTAACTGACTTTGTTTCCTGCTTGGAATTATTCCGCTGTGCCAAGATAATTCTTAACTGACTGTTTCCTGATTACTATTATCTGCTGTGCCATGATAATTTTTAACTGACTTTGTTTCCTGATTACCATTATTCTGCTGTGCCAAGATAATTTTTATCTGACTTTGTTTCCTGATTACCGTTATTCTGCTGTGCCACTGGAGATAATTTTTAACTGACTTTGCCCTTACCAAAATGAACACTATTTTAAAACTATTTTAAGCTATTTTTGATAACTATTTTAAACACACTTTTAATTTGTTTAAAAGCTATTTAACCAAACTAGTTTTAAATAGGTGCTTTTATTATATTTTTAATCATGTTTTCAACTGGTTTCAATGGTATTAAAACGTGATTAAACGACAATTAAAACGTATTTTGAAATTATTTTTGCACTACTTTTGACGCCTATCTTAAACATATTTTAAACCAAATGAAAATAGGTTTAAAATAATTTTTAATATATTTTGTTAATGATGTTAAAATATGATTTAAATGCAATTAAAAGCTATTTTGAATCTATTTTTGATGACCATTTTGAATATATTTTAAAAATATTTATAAACTATTTTACAAAAATAGTTTTAAATATACATTTTAAATATATTTTTAATGGTGTTTTCAACTGGTTTTAATGGTATTAGATCGTGATTAAAGCACAATTAAAACTATTTTGAGAAGCTCCCTCAATATCGGTTTGCTGTTGTCAAAATAGGTAAAAAATGCAATGTAAATCGGTTAAAAATAGGATTTTGGCCTGTTACAAATAGGTCAAAAAGACAATGGACATATTTTACAAATAGGCTATAATTAGCATCTGTTGAAAATTAATGGTGAAAACTACAATATAAAAAATACAATGCATATACAGTAGCTTGAAAACAAGGTTTTTATTTCTTATGTAAATTTTGATATATGTAATCATAAGATGTGTTATTGTCTATAATTAATATAAAAAACAAATAGTACATGTCGATCAACATTATAAAAAAAAATTAAACAAAGAATCAGTTGATCTTTTAAACTATATATAAAACAATATCTTATCTGGTTGCATGCAATTGCAGTTACAATTCTGCATGCCCATCAGCCTTTTCCTTCTTGATCTTCTCATATATTTCTGTAACATAAAAATAAATTATTTTAATTATCAAGACTATTATATGCAAATGATGATTTCTACATCTACTGTATATTCTTCCTATTGGATATAATTATTCCTTTGGGTAATATAAGCTGAACCAGCTATAGAATAATTAGAATCATGGCTGAGACAGAGTTTGTATATAAATAGTAATCATTTGGTATATGCATGTATAGATATGGGACAAGCATTAAGAGACTTCATAATTATATATACCGTATATATATATACCGTATATATATATATATATATTTAACAAATAGATTCCATTTTACCGTTGTCTGTTCAGTTATAGATGCACAGATGACGTCACAACGTGGTAAGAACAAAAAAGTGGCCCACGAGACGCAGTCGAGTGGGTCACTGATGTTCTTACCACGTTGTGACGTCTTCTGTGCATCTATAACTGAACAGACAACAAAAAAATGGAATCTATTTGTTTTATACAATAAAAATTTAAAAGGTCTTTGTCGAAACTCTTGCCGGATTTTGGGGCATGAAGAAGGGAAAAAGCAGGTCAGCTGACGTGATCTGACGTGACCATGTGTCTGTCCTCTAATAGATCATGGCCAACAAGCAATGAAAACACGCATAGCAACCAGGGTATTGTATAAATATATATATATATATATGCAATAACTTTGAACTTCAATGCTTCGATCATTCACTATATTTAATTTGGAAATCCATAAAATGCCACATGTAAGTATATTTTAGCATCTAATATGACAGGGAAAATACAGAAGTCAGCCTGCAATTACTGTAAATAATTACCTTTGTGGTATGTTGGTCGCTGCAGTTGAAATATTAGGTGGTTGCACTTTGCACGGAGTGCTTGCATTACCTCTCCTCTGGATACTAGTTTTGATTCAGATGGTATCTTCGCAACTACAGCAAAATCTGACAACAATATAAAACACAAATATAATACCTAGCTGAGATCTCGCTTTATACAACCGGGTCTCTACATTTAAACACAGGATGAAAATCACTAAACCAGCTTGGCTAAGCAAGCCAGCTCGGGTACCCGGGCTGGCTTGCCTGCATATAAACACCCCCTTAGCACAATGTCATAATTATTATAAAAACTCACCAACAATTGCATTGACCACAGTTGGGTCAAGGTCTTTAAGTCTTTTTCCTGAGCATAGAACATGCTAATGCTGTTCTTGATGGAACTGAATTAATTAGAGATTTAGTTTTTACAGGGCAGCACCACACACTACTGCCCAATTCTGAAAGCTGAAAGCTGAAAATGAAAAGGCACAATGCAGGTAAACAAGACTTTGTATAAGAAATGTATTGTTAATGAGGATTGGTATTTGTATATTAAAATAGTTAAATCATTATGCATGGTCATTCTGAGGCCAGCGAAATGACCTCTTCCAAACATAACATATGTATATACGTAGTCCTGCCCAGATGGGGAAAAAACTGGAGCAGTTTGCCACAAGCCCCCAGCACGAGAGGGGGCTGCTAACATAAAATACCTAATTCACATGTACAGTAAAATATGGTATAATCAAATTTTAAAAGGCCCTGATCTGTGCAAACCGGAGTAATATACAGCATGATCACACTGTAATGGTACTAATATTAAATAATATTATTTCTTAATTACCCCTCTGTGAGATGCATCTTCTGCAGTCATCTTTCCAGCTGGGGTAAAAACATCTATTGTAACTGCTGTTGCTGTACTTGTTTTTACTAAAAGAAACACAGTAGAAAGTCAGCTCTATATTTATTAAATAATTATACATATATCTTGAATTTCCAGGAGAGATATATATGCCCAATTTCAAGCACAGATGAAACATCAGTATTTTACATATTATACTGTACCTGTACAGGTATCAATTGTCATGGTTCCAAAGCGTAATATATTTGTCATGGTTCCAAAGCGTAATATATTAGTGTCAAAATATCTCTAGGAGACCGCTGCAAATGCATATAATTTATAAGCCTACACAAATAACCACCACCCCTCCTATAGGGTTCAGAGCTTTGCTGCATGCAAAAAAGTTTGGGTCAATGTTAAAACAACACCAACACAGTTATATATTTCTCACAATTCAAAATAATGTATCCATGTACTTACAGCTTTCAATTTCCGGCTGAAGCTTTGTGATTGTTTCTTGCAACTGTTTCTTATCTTCTTTGCATTTCAAATTTATGCATTTTGGAGGGAGATATACTGACTTTGGTGTCTTGTTCCCTGACTTTGGATGCCTTGGCAGTTGAGGTGTGCTGTCTATTTTCTTGCTAACTTCAAGACGTTTTTCAAAATCAGAAAAATCACATTGTGAAGATTCTGATGATGAAACAACTGTGGTGGTATCATTCAATGGAGACATAATGCTTTTCACTAAGTCAGCACAGTTGAGCTTCGTATATTCATTTTGTGCCAAAACTGAATTATCTACAATAAAAAACCCAACAGAAATTATGCAGCTATAATTCTCAAATTCAACACATGGTTATGCACTTATAGTCAACTGAAATTCCGTCCCTCCAACACCTATACATTTAGGTTCTACAGTATATACCAGCTGGGTTTTTACACTTAAGCTAGCTTACATGAAAAAGCAGGGACAGCTGTATAGTAAAATGGGGATTTAGCATCCATTAAAGCATGCAAACAATAAGATAAAACCAGATGTACGTACTGTAATAATAATAAACTGAAGTAGGGATAGCTTATGGCAACATAAACATGCATATATCAAAAGTATGCAACTACGGGAAAATGCACACAATGTCAATATTAATATGAAACACTTTTGTCAAGGGCAAGATGGTCTCTACCAACAATTATTGGCAAATATTTAAAATGTTAACGCTTTAAAAACCTTATCTCGATAAAATTCCATAAGCTAAAGTCTGATGCATTTTAACGAATTCCTTTCTGTTTCCTGGAGTATGGGGAACCCAAGACATCTTTCAACAGTAGAAAAAATATATTCTTAGTCTAAAACGAACACAACGGACTAAATAAACCCAAAAATATAAGTTTTGGAGATATCCATCTATTTACTCCAAATTTGGGGTTTGGGTCGTATATGACCCACTGGGTATTCGTGTTTGAGGATGCAATAATGGACCCAACTTTGATAAGACTATTCTACAGTTATGTCAGTGTCCAAAATGCTAGCAAGACAATACGGATATCAGATTATGCTAGTTTTACATGAATACAGCTTTTTACTTCACATGATAGATTCTATAGCAATTTGTGCGCTCGTTGAAACAGAGGAATGTTGCATTTTTCGCAGTATGTATCAGTTTTGATCGATTTGCAGACTGCACACCGACGACGCTTGTCTCTTTTCTCCGGCCAGTGCGCAATTTCATCGAAACGTGCATCCTGCATGGCTCGACTCGAACCATCTTTGGTGGCTTGGGTGAGGTCTCCTCCTCAAGAGATGGTCTACCGCGCTTTCTGCCCATTCCAACTTCGATCAGTCCCTGTGCTACCATAGACTGAAAGTGGCGCAGCTTCAGTACGGTCCTGCCTGTGATTCCCAGCAGTGACGCCTGTAGAGGAGCCATGCGTTGATCACACCAATACTGATGAAATGCCAGAAGAGTTTGAGGTACTATCTCCGTGATCTAATCGAAAATTTGCATCGGGAGATGTGTGCATCCAGCATATCCACGCCACCCATATAGGTATTGTATTCTTTGATGATGTATGGGCGGTCAATATCAGCGTATTCCTTCTTAGTTTTATCCCAGTGACGGGCTTTGTCGATAGGCTCAGGACCAGCATAGGTTGACATGAGGGTCAGTGCTTTTGTATCCTGCCATCTGAGACAGACGGTATTAGTCTTAGATTCGACTCGAAAGTCTTGCGATCCTCGCCCTTTCTTCTTTAGGACATTTTCTGCCAAGAGTTCACATTCCGCAAGACGGTTCTTTCTTACAGTCCCAGTGTAGAGAAACCCATCATCTGACAGTTTTTTATCAGTCCGATGGAGGTGAAGAAGTTGTCTCCGTATATCTTGTACCTGACATTTTTTGAAGAGTTTCGCACAGCTTTACCACAACATCTCCTCCTACGCCAAACTCGTGTTTCGTGTCAGCCCCACCTTTTCCCTAATAAACATCAAAGTCATGGAGTAGTCCACTTACAGAGCATCTAGCCCACACTTTGAAGCCCCATGGATGTGGCTTACCCTTTATATATTGCCGTATTTGTCCGAATTTGCCTTTGTAAGGTACCATCATTTCATCAATGGACTGATGTTGCATAGGGGTGATCCGAGTGCACTGATCATGGAACATTTCCAGAAATGGTCGTATTTTCCAAAGCCGGTCTTTTTTGGTTTCGTCTGAAGCAGTTTCATTGTCCACAAAATGAATCATAGAAAGAAGTAACTGGAATCTATTCCTGCTCATAATGTCGGCAACTGGAGGATATCGAGTTTCATTTTCCCAGTACATCCTTACTGCGGGCATCTCAACAAGGCCCATTTTGAAGTACATGCCCAATATTTGTTCAACTTCTTTCACAGATGTATTCACACTCTTCCCTTGTTTTTGAACACTGTACCTGTTGGTATATTCCACAATCAGTTCTAGCATCTCTTGTGTCACAAACCGCTGGAAGTAAAGTAACGGTGTTTCTGTTATGCCAGTTGGATCTGTTGGTACAACTATTTCACCCTGAAATTCATGCTGGGGTGGATCAAAGTCTTTTTTGAGCCACCTATAACTGCTCTTGGTTTTGTTTTTCACCTTTGTGCGGCTGGCCATTCTCACAAGAGGTACATCATCATCACTTGATGAGGTGTTATTTTCATCTACATTGACTGATGAGTGTTCATGATCACTTTCAGAGTCGTTATTGTCCAAATTTCCAACTGTATCTGGGACATACAGTTCATCATCATCAGACTCATCACTGGGGCCACCCAGACTGAAGTCGCTGTCATCAACATCAAGTTCATCCAACACCTGCTGCACAGAAAGTAGTTCCTGCTTCCTGTTGCTAGCCATGATGAACTGAAACATGAGAAAAGAAACTGATGCTGAAAAATGTCACCAATAATGTAAAATAAACGGTTCACTTCTGACGCTGGTGTAAGAATATCATATTCAGAGTGATTGCCAACTAGAAATCAGCAAAAATCACGTCTAGAATGCATAAAACTAATAATTTGCATCAAGTGACCCAGTGGGTCATATATGACCCATCGATTTGACGACTTGCTGCATGCAACACAAATCCACAACAACCACACAAAAATACGTTCCACGGGTTCGCTAACAACTCAACCTTTGGTGCGAGACCACAAAATCTATGTAACTTACTTGTGGATGGCTTGATTGTGACTTGAAAACTGCAACTCTAAATAAAGAAACTCACTACGAAAGCCGCCATGTTTGGAAGATAATTCCGATGACGTAGTTCACGAACTCGGCACCAGGTCTCGCCAGCAGGGGGCCATATGTGAGACACTGGGTTTTAGGGGTAAAAATTTCTTGTTCATCAATATGTTAATTACAGTGGGCTTCTAATTAAGTGGGGTCATATATGACCCCATTGGTTCTCCAGGGTTAGAATAAAATCTAATATCACAAACTCGTGTGCCGGTTTGGTCTGGCGTAGTCAGCAGCTCGTATCTTACTTTTTAAAGGCATATATCAAAATAAATTACGCCAATTATAAACCGCAATAATCCCGAAGAAATATTGCAATTATCTATGGCTATATAGAGTGTCTATAACTTCAGTTCAGTTCGTGCCAAAATATAACCTCATTATAAACAACAGTAAAAACGATTTGAAAGTCGGGCATTTGAAGTTTAATGAGTCATTACTTACGAACATATTTATCTTAATTCCACCGAAATTAACCATAAAATTAATCGTAAAAGAATAAACAAATATTCAACTAACCTTTCCAGTTGATTTCGAGTGCAGATGTTCAACAAAAACTGAATAAAACGACGGATCCTAAACAGCAGTTACACAACAGTCTTTCACAGCTTTTCTTCGCAATTACAGGCAACATGTGCAGGCTCAACGGGTGCTCAGCCCAGCGGTTGTGAAAGTGAATAATTCATATTAGCAGCAGTGAATTTGAGCGCGCATTTGGGGCACCCAACTTTATATGCCGAGACTTATGTCTCTAAAATTTTTCTTGATATTATTCTCTTGATTGTTATTAAATTATGTATTTTAAAAACGGCAACACCCTATTGTGATTATTTTACGATAGTTATTAAACGCGCACCGCTTTAATTTCAAAAGCCGACTCGGTGACCTGGGACTTTTATTTATTTTTGTTTTCGTCCAAAGCGGATGTTTATATATCGACAAACCCTCAAAGCTAACAAATACAAGATCATAGAGTTAGAAATAACGTTGTGTGGTAATTAAGATTTATAAAGCGTAATTATTCTGCAAGAACGTTAGCTATAATTTGTTTTGTTATATATCAAGTGTCAAAGTCCGTTTTTCTAGCTCTGATTGGGCGAGCGGTCCTCGCGTGACGGTTCGAAAATCGTGATGTTTCCCGCGTAACCCATGGCAGCGGGTAACATAACATTTACTTTTCCCTAGGGAAAAATATTAAAACCGGAAGTAGATAGTCAGGTTCAGTTTGTCTTTGTTTTTTACAATGTCTGAAGGTTTTGCTCAACATATTTATTGTCATATAATACTTGATATATAACAAAACACTTATTTACTGGTACCTCGAGAAAACAGTGTGTTTTGTGGCCACTCGACTGCTCGTTGTTGCCCTCGGCTTCGCCTCGGGAACAACGGCGGTCGCGGGGGCCGCAGAAGGTACCAGTAAATAAGTGTTTAATGTGTTTTACGTTCCCAATTCCCACAAAACGACAATTTCTGGCGTTCACACGACGTTGTATACCACCAATCGTTTGGGCAAACGTCGTGAGAAAGTCGCCATAATGTTAGGTCCGACCTGACCAAAATACGACGTTCCAGCAACGTCGCCACGACGTTATGTGTTAGCTGGGTAGTGTTGTTTGTCGAAATAGTTGCTTTATATATGATGTTGTTTGTCAAACATTGCCCACCGAGTGGGCATTGATCTTTATTTCTGCAGTTATAACCACTTGTGATACTGTTTTTTCCTTCATTTTTCCTAAGGATGTGTGTGTTGTGTTTCGTGATTGTGGATTTAATGTTGTTCATGCAGCTATAACTAACATTTACTGTGTTTCTGTTGAAAATCTTGTGTAGCTTGTTGTGTGGTGGGAAATGTTTGTCAATTAATCGTCCTATGCGTGTTCTAACGTTCTTGCTGTATGGTGGGTTAAACCAAATGATGTTTCTATGTCGCTTCCTACGTGGTTGGCTTGTTTCCTCATTGGCCTGCGTGTATACTAATTGTTGGTTAAAATTGCTGTGGTGTAATGCGTTTTGGTATGTGGGTGCAGACTCCTGGAATGTTGTGTAGTTTGATGAAAGGAGTGAAATGCGCTTATTTATGGATGTTGGGAGTTGTTTTAAAATACTAGGTGGGTGGTTTGAATGCTTGTTAACACAAAGCGGATCGTCATTGGGCTTCCTATAGGGTTTGTATGTTCCATTTTGTAAGTCAAATGTTGCATCTAGAAAGTTTGTTACATTTATATTTGCTTGGGCTGTGATTTTAAGTCCAAATTCTTCGAAAATTTTATGTAGGTATTTTCTTGCTTTGTCTGCCAATCTGCTGGTTTTGTTCTTTAAAATAGCTAATCCATCATCTCTATAAAGGCCAATGTTTTCTTTGCCAAACTTGTTTTTAAAGTTGTTAAGTATGAAAAGGCCGACCAATTCGCATACCTCGGCGCCGTCATAGCTGCCCATTGTTACATCAAATAAGTTTTGTCAAATTTGCGGCCCATGATAGAGCTCGGTCTAAAAGGTCTTCCGAAATGGATGGGTAAAAGTCGACAAGAAAATTTCGATTCGATTATTCGCTAAAGAACATTCCGATACCATCACAAGATGCTTATTTGAGAAACATGATAGAAAAAACTGAACGTGTAATCAGGCGCATGAGATGGAATGCCTACTTTTCCCTTTTTGGTGAACAAAACATACGTGAAAACAATCCTTTCGGACTTCCTTAAAATAAAGCACCACCAACAATTATAGAAATGAAACCTTTCGAGGAAGACTTAATAAAATTAGTAGAAAACATTAAATTTCGGAAAATAAACAACGGTAGATAGGGTGCAACTATAATAGCACAGCTGAGTCAGCATTTTTCAGGAGCTCTGACCCCTAAATTTTAGTTTCCAGGGCTGGCCGTGTGGGCCCTGTGCGCGCGCATGTAGACCGGAAATCATGTTATTCATATAAACCGGTTTAACAAGTGAGATTGTCGTCAGACATTGGTTCATATGAGAAAAGGCTTATTGAAATGATTGCAAAATGTTCACGGTGGTTTATTTCGTAAGTTTACTCCAGAACAGTTGGTTAAAGAAACGTAATAAAAAGAATCATGGCACATCTGTTTGAGGAAATGTATGTTGACGAGGTTGATTTTGAAGATACTCTGACTCCTCAGCGACTGATTAACCTTATCTTTACGGAGTTTGTCCATAGACAGATTCAGCAGTTGGAAGAACTGAGAACATGTGTGAAGACCGACGAAATCGATGGTAATCAATGGGCATCCGTTAGAGAACATTCTGAAATATCCAGTGAAAGCGAACGATGGTTGACTTTCGCAGGTCAAGCCATTTCAATGATTGATCGTGAAAAAATCTTGAGGGGAATTGTAGAAGCTTGCAAGATTGTAAAGTACCCCAAGCCTTCCAACGCGTACAGACAATATTTTGATAGCCTGTTTGATATGACATGGTTTGTGTGGTCTCAGATGTTTTGTGAAACTGAAAGAACTATAAGCATTATTCATTTAATGGACTATATTATATGTGTTTGTAAGCTAAAGTATGGAAAAGTATAAAGAGACATATTGCATGATCCTTTGTTTGTTCAAGGTGAGGACCATTGAAGCATTTATGAATAACTTAGAATGGGATCGTTCTTCAACGTTTGAAATGTATTGATATATCGAACTTTCGTTGACATGTAACAATTATATAATGCTGAAATAAACGTTTTAAAATGTAATGGCTGATCAGTCACTGATCTTGGTAAATTGGTGTAAGGGGATATTAAGAGATATTAGGATATTTATTTATTTTAGATATTAGGATATTAGGATATTTTTATATGAGCTGAATTGTGGTTACAAGAAATAATTAGCCGCCTACTGGTAAGGGGGAAACAAGTAGAATCTAATTCGATTAACACGCAATTCATATTATAAAAGTGAGCCTGTCAAAGTAATAAAACAAATAATACCGTGAAATTTCCGCTTTATCTTTAATTGTCTGTAGTGAAAGAAGATGCTTCGCGTCGTTTATCGGTTTGTAAACGCTATAGGAGCTGAATTGTAGGTACAAGAGATACTCACCACAAGTGAAGTGATCATGTGACGGTGTTTTGTTGCCAGAGTAACACAAGTAGAATCTAAATTTATTCGGACCATGGTTAATATAGTCCACACGGACTAACAATCCATAATCTTTTATGTCAACAAGGGTTTTCTTGTGCTAACAATGATGATGCAATATATTTTTTGCATAGTAAAAAATGTGCAGCGTAATCAACATAATACCGGGAAACGATCGCTTTATAAACTGTTTCATTGTGAGAGATTCGACAGGGAAACATACCTGTGAAGTGTTTTCTTTGCGGAGCCCTTGGACAGGAATGAGTTAAACAGTTTAGTTAAAACAGTTATGATTAAATAACACAACACGTATTTTAAAATGCAATTTATTTTGTTGAATTGTTCAGTGTATGAACGTACAGACAATTATTATTCTGTCCCCGTGTTCATGTTACCCATAACGATTTCGTATGACAACATTCGTTGTAGAAGAAATTTTCTTTGATTTATAGCCGCATTTATACTTTCATCTTCATCGTAGCCTTCTTTATTCATTAAACGTTTTATCGTTTTCATAATTTTCTTGTGGATACTGTCACGTTGAAGCCCTTTTACTAATCGAAGGTACTTTTTGTATGTTTTTGCCATATCTTTGGTATATTCTGCAAGGTGGCGTAGGCACGTTGCATAGCTTCGTCAACAGTGATGTTATTTTCTTCCATTGTTTTTTCGACAAGAGCATCTCGTAAAGGATCCATCTTCTCAAAAACTTCATTTAATATAAATTCCCAAGGTGTGTCCTCGTCTTCATCTTCCTCGGACTCTTCGTAGGATTCGCTACTTTCCTGTTCGGTGGATTCGCTGTCCTCTTCCATCGAAAATTCGTTGCTTTCGTCATCTGTGCATGAATCCTCTTCTCCATCTTCCCCCGACTTCTCGCTATTTTCTTCATCAGTGTATGCATCCGTACTTTGATTCTCCATCACTACATCGCTATGCTTATCTGTATCGTATCCTCCCTCTGAAATATCTGATTTGTCACCTTGTTCCACCAGAAGCGGATAATCACAACAGATGGCTTGATGTCGTCTTAGACTATACGCAGACGAAAAACGCTTCAAACACAGTTTACACTGATAACAATTACCCATACTATCACCAGCAAAAGTTGAGGCGAAATGAAAAAACTAGCAGAGAGAAATGACTATATATTACAATCTATTGCCTAGTTAACATGTACAAAAACGCTGCCGTAAATCCCGATGCATTGTTTGATTGGACATGCACATTCTCGTATATTTTTAACAGGCAATATAGATCTCCGAACAAAATCCATATGTGAATTTTGCTCATTATGTTCTCATTTTGCCCATCATGCATTCGCATTTTGCTCATTCGCATTCGCATTATATGCTCATTCACATTCGCATTTTTCTCATTCACATACGCATTTTGCTCATTCACATTCGCATTATGCTCATTGCGTGCGCATTTTGCTCATTCACAATTCGCATTGTGCTCATTTACATTCGCATTGTGCTCATTTACAAGCGCATTGTGCCCATTTACATTCGCATTGTGCTCATTTACATTCGCATTGTGCTCATTTACATTCGCATTGTGCTCATTTACATTCGCATTGTGCTCATTTACATTCGCATTGTGCTCATTTGCATTCGCATTATGCTCATTGCGTGCGCATTTTGCTCATTCACATTCGCATTGTGCTCATTTACATTTAGACCATGGGCCGACTGTCCAAAAGTCCTTCCGAAATAGTCACGGTATGCGCACATCGGGGAACCAAATGATTTTTTCACCATAACTGGTTAATGTATTGCTGATTATATTTTTAATGTGTGTCAAGTCAGAAACTTGCACATTTTGTCATAAATTCATTAAACATGTAGCCGGCTTCACGATGGCCGGCGGCCATCTTGGATGTAGGGCATTTGATGCCTTTGAGAATTTCTGTGGAGTTGTTTCGTTGAGATATAACTTTCTTCAGGTATTTATGAATGATAAAACGAAAACATAAGATATATAATGATAAAGCGTCAAAGTTTTGTAGTTTTACTTGGACAGTAGGAACCGATCTCATGAAAATTGTGGTTCAGGATACTGCAAATGAGATCGAAACCGGAAGTAAACTTTTAAGGTAAAAATCTTTGCTTTTTTTGTACAGTTTGTGACTGATATTATTTGTCGATTATCTACTACGTAACAATTTAGTTCGAAGCTCTTTATATTGCAAAATTCAGTTACACAGTGGCGAAATTTGTTATCCAGGAAGTGTTTACCACATAACTCAAAAGATGGCTGCTATTTGTTAGTGGTTTTTCTTGCTCAAACATTAAATAAAACAATAAATGTTGATATTATTTTAACCTGTACACTTTCAGTAAAGACCAATGGTTTTCTTATAATGAAAACTCCAGCAATAAAATATATCAAAAGTACAATAAATATAAAATTTGTACAGTGCTGCAGGCAATATTCGCTGTTGTATAAAATAAGACCTTTCAGGATTTCTTCAGTGATTTTAATCTTGATTATATCTTTAATCTAACTCTAAACCCATAAGTATACAAAAAAACAAAACTTGAAGCAATCACTGTATGGAAAGTCATTGTCAATATGTACTGGCAATTTGAATATTAATATATAAATTGTATATACTGTACATAAAATGTTCATATAATTTACATATTATGGAACCATTCATTATTTATGCTTGAGGTGCTGGCAAGGTTTGTGAACAACTTGAAGAAAATGTTTTGAACCCCTTTATTACAAAAAGAACATATCCCATGGCCCCTCTCACAAAACTTTTAAAACTACAGTCCCTTTGGCCCTTGCCATCCTGATACACAAAAAAAGAAATTATAACATTTAGCTATGTTGAACCATGGTTGAACAATTATGAACATTTATAAAATAGGTTGTGTCTCGCACACTGTGATTGGTCAGTTTCTGTTTATATCAGGCTATGCAAACACGATTGTGATGTCAGGCACATTTCTTAGTCTTATTTCATAAAAGAAATAGACAATGGATGCCCTGTGTTTACATGTACAGTATTATAGTCTGATGCAATCACTCGAGCAAGTTTTGGAGAATTCAAGAGTACTTAATATGTAAACCCTCACCTACAGCTTGGGTTCATATAAAGTTTTGAATACTCCCAACTCACTCTTGTGTTTGCATTCAGGCTACAGTACGGTATATAAACGCGGACAGCTATTTTCTATTTCTTAATTAATTTATCGGTACTGCTAAAGCACTAAAAGCTACTGTATGTCGACATTCTCAACTTCCTTCACTATCTTCACAAAAGACTGCCTCAGTGATGCTAACAACAGAATTTGCTTGCTTTTGATAAGCTTTGGTACCACAATGGTTTCACAGAACATTTGATATGCCTTCCCATAGTGAAGACTCTCTTCTAAAAGCTCCTTCTTTGGTATTGAAAGAAACCGTGTCAACTCCATATAGCAACTGTGGTGGTATCTTGGTTCTAAAGCTGGTAGATCTCTTCCTGTCCCTTCCAAATGAACCAGGATATCATAGCGTTCCTTGAGACGAGCAGCTTCGAGAAGTCTGCCAGCTGTTAAGGTTTCCACCTTTTTCAACTTTTCAAGATTTCTCTTCTTTTCTCGATCACGGGTATATTTTGTTTTTTTACATACTGTATTATGCATACTGGAGGGAGAATATGTTCGCGTCCTTTCTCAGGCATTCCTACAGATGTCTGTGACTGACTCATTCTCCTTTGCTTTTCTGGTGGAACCTCTTCCTGATCACCTATAGCAAATACATTAATTATTCTTTGTTATATAGCTAGGTACTTGGTGGATGTAACTCAAATTGGTTCACTTATGGTCATGTGGCATTACACAAATCTAATGTTTTTCATCCTTCCACTAAGTGCAACTTACAATTATTGCCCACTCTGGCCACAACTAAAATAACAAAACTATTATAGTACTGTAGAGCCTGTTTACAGTATACAAGAGTGAGTTATCTCAGAAGGAAGGGAAACTCAAGAAACTACTGTCACCCTTTCTCTCAGGATCAGACAAAGTGTACACCATTTATGTATACTAGTGTAATTGCAAAATAAATAACTACAGTAGTAAGACACTCAGGTTATCATTATACAAACAGCCAATAGCGAAGTGCACAGTTACTAATTTATAGGCCAAAACTCTGACAAACAAACCAAAATTAAATCTCGAGGGATTCCTAAATACCAATTTTCTTTTGTTGGGAATGCAAAAATAAATTATAAACTGAGACAAACATAAATTTGATGTCATCTGGGCACTTCACTATTATAGTTAGAGAATAGAGAATCAACCTAAGACTATGTAAATAGAGTGGACCACACCAGTGATCTCATGTACATTAACCCTATACATATGGGCAAGAGTATTTGGTGAAATAGAAGTATGCATGCAAGAACAATGAAATATTGATTATACCAATATAGATCTACACGAAGTTCTAATGAAAAATAATATTAAAGTAATTTACTGTATATTAAGCAAGGACAACCTTGTCTTTGGACATTGTCCTAGTATCTCAGTATGAGAAATAAAATAGCCATTTCTAAATAAAATAATCTGGCTAAATGGTAGACTGGATTGGTATATATATATATATATATATATATATATATACTGTAGGACAAATTAATCAAATGAAAATGAGAATCAAACAACAACAAATAAACATGTTCTCCTAGTTCAACGAAAATATAAATTACAGCGCAACAAAACTTTCATGGACATTTGTCAATATTGGAATCGGTTCATGGTTTTAGAGTAAATGCAAGAATGTTGCCGGTCGAACAAGAGTTGCGACTGCAGGTTCTCGTTAAACAATGTGTCAATGTTCTATTGATAATTTCTTTGGTCTCAAGCATACAAGTCTCTCAAACAACACAATTATATTATGCTAAATAGAAAAACAAATTTCTGTATTACTGTAAGATTCCCATGGGACATTTATTTCTATACACGATAACAACTTGAATATTTTAATAAACACATTCAATTCAATACAATCATTGATCTGTTGTTGAATACAATAATTCTTAGTTTATCCATACCTGCTTTGGTTAGCTCGTCTCTTTTAGTTTGTCGGTCTTCTTCCCGTTTAAGCATCTGTATATGATAGAATCTGGTGTAACATTGCCGATGGAACTTGCAATATGCCGGTATTGGCAAAAAACTTTCCTCAGAACTCGATGTTTGCGAATAATCGCACGTGGAGTCCAAGATCAACTTCATATTTGACTCCGATTCCCGAGCTATTTCGCCCTCTATACACGAGAATATTTTCCATTTTGCCGCAAATAAAATAAACTTACACCACGACAAATATGTAAATGAACTTAATTTACCTTTTGCATTATTTACGACATGCATAACACAGAAGTTCTTGGCTGACTGACCTGTATCGTCAGCCGCCATTGTTTACTGAAGGACTGAAAGTGATGATCTTCTAGAAGGCCGCGTGATTGGCTTGTGATTTAGTAACGACGATGCTGATTGGCTACTTATTAATAACATGGTTTCGGTTTCAGTTTACAATTGACAAATTTAGTCGGGAAGGTTCGTCGAATTTCCTACTTAATGTGCAAGTTTCCAGATTGACACACCAGATAATTTTCATTTGTTATATGTATACTACATGTTTGTGGAAAAATTTTTTGGTTCCGCGATGTGCGCATCAAAAAATCACATTTCTTGAGGTCGGCCCATGGTCTAATTCGCATTGTACTCATTTACATTCGCATTGTGCTCATTTACAATCGCATTATGCTCATTTACATTCGCATTGTGCTCATTTACATTCGCATTATGCTCATTGCGTGCGCATTTTGCTCATTCACATTCGCATTGTGCTCATTTACATTCGCATTGTGCTCATTTACATTCGCAATGTGCTCATTTACATTCGCATTGTGTTTATTTACATTCGGGGACTTAAGGGATGTAAGGTCTATCTATCTACCTATCTATCTGAGTCCCGGGAACTTAAGGGACGTAAATGAACACAATGCGAATGTAAATGAGCACAATGCGAATGTAAATGAGGACAATGCGAATGTAAATGAGCACAATGCGAATGTGAATGAGCAAAATGCGCACGCAATGAGCATAATGCGAACGTGAATGAGCAAAATGCGCAAGCATGAGCATATGCGAATGTAAATGAGCACAATGCGAATGTGAATGAGCAAAATGCGCAAGCATGAGGATAATGCGAATGTGAATGAGCATAATGCGAAAGTGAATGAGCAAAATGCGCAAGCATGAGCATAATGCGAATGTGAATGAGCATAATGCGAATGTGAATGAGTATAATGCGAATGTGAATGAGCATAATGCGAATGTGAATGAGCATAATGCGAATGTGAATGAGCATGATGCGAATGTGAATGAGCAAAATGCGCACGCAATGAGCATAATGCAAATGTAAATGAGCACAATGCGAATGTAAATGAGCACAATGCGAATGTAAATGAGCACAATGCGATTGTAAATGAGCACAATGCGAATGTAAATGAGCACAATGCGAATGTAAATGAGCAAAATGCGCACGCAATGAGGATAATGCGTATCTGAATGAGCAAAATGCGAATGTGAATGAGCATATAATGCGAATGCGAATGAGCAAAATGCGAATGCATGATGAGCATAATGAGAACATAATGAGAAAAATTCACATATGGATTTTGTTTGGAGATCTATATTGCTTGTTAAAAATATACGAGAATGTGCATGTCCAATCAAACAATGCATCAGGATTTACGGCAACGTTTTTGTACCACATGTTAACTAGGCAATAGATTGTAATATATAGTCATTTCTCTCTGCTAGTTTTTTCATTTCGCCTCAACTTTTGCTGGTGATAGTATGGGTAATTGTTATCAGTGTAACCAGTGTTTGAAGCGTTTTTCGTCTGCGTATAATCTAAGACGACATCAAGCCATCTGTTGTGATTATCCGCTTCTGGTGGAACAAGGTGACAAATCAGATATTTCAGAGGGAGGATACGATACAGATAAGCATAGCGATGTAGTGATGGAGAATCAAAGTACGGATGCATACACTGATGAAGAAAATAGCGAGAAGTCGGGGGGAGATGGAGAAGAGGATTCATGCACAGATGACGAAAGCAACGAATTTTCGATGGAAGAGGACAGCGAATCCACCGAACAGGAAAGTAGCGAATCCTACGAAGAGTCCGAGGAAGATGAAGACGAGGACACACCTTGGGAATTTATATTAAATGAAGTTTTTGAGAAGATAGATCCTTTACGAGATGCTCTTGTCGAAAAAACAATGGAAGAAAATAACATCACTGTCGACGAAGCTATGCAACGTGCCTACGCCACCTCGTTCCTCGTTTTGAACGAAGACTTTCTTGAAAATAATAAAATGTGCCATTAAAAACATGTTGAAAATTAGTTACGATTTTCCTTTAAAGTGTTATCAGAACGCGGGAAATGCCATTTTAGAGACCCAAATTTCAAAAAATTTGCGGGGGGCATGCCCCCGGACCCCCCCAGATTGCGTGTCTGACTAAGGTATAAATTTTCCTAGATCCACCCCTGAGCAAATGCCTCCTTCAGTGCATTGTTTTTATCTTTTTTTAGGCGATGAAATGGCTGATGCATCTACAAGTATTATAGAACTAAAAACTAGTAAACATGGTGTAAAAAAGGTACATACATATTTTGTGTCTCAGTCTATATAAAAATATTAGAGGACAGACAGCTTGCTATTTCATAAATGTGAAGCTGCGAGTTAAAGCACTCTATATAAATGTATTATTAAAAACAAACGCAGATGCTGTAATCTTGACTGTATAGCAATACTAATTACTTGGCTACTAATTTCTTGGACAACTAGAAATATTCATTATCATGGTCCAGTTATTAGGGACTTTTTAATAGCTGCTGTTGACTGCTGTAAGGCATGTGCATCCCTATCCACTTGATGAAAACAATCCAACTTACAGAATCACTCCCAAGATGATTTTTACATTGGAATCTTTCTCAAATATGCTCATGTTGAACCTGTACAGTAACTTGCTTAGGGTAACCTGCTTATGCATATAAGTAACTTACAGTAACCTGCTTATGCATATAAATAATGAAACTGCTGAATTAAACACATTATGTGGATGAAGCGACTGAATCTAAATTATATACATGTACATATACATGATATTGTTGTATTTCAAGAATTCTAAAAATAAATATCTTCTTTCAGTCAATCAGAAAACCCTATGTTTTCAAGGGGATCAACTTGTTCTGGGACCAGCTATACAGGTAAATAACATCATTTCCCACATGTAATTACTGGGTGTGTTTTAGAGCACTTTTCAAATGACTGTCATTTGTTAAGCTGTGCCCTTTGCTGAGAAATACAAGGCACAAATCAGATGTGTGGGAATTAGTTAAGACCAATTGAAAATTAGCATTTCATACATGTACTTTGGTTTGTGATTGGCTCATTGGGAACCCATTCCCTGTTTTGAGAAATTTGTGTTTTGGTGTTTCAACATTTCTTGAAATTTGCTCAACTAAAAAGTACAATTTTGTTTTGATCATAAATTATTTGTTCTGAACAAAGTCCTAAATACATGTAGTAATACAATGTATAGCGAAGAATTTTAATTTTGTTCCAACTTTTTTACCTTTCGTGCATCGAGTTGGTGTGTTTTTTAATTTAATTTTTTTGTTATTTATTGTTTTTTACCACACTTAAAATGACTGGAATAATTTGTTAGGAAAATGTCCAAGCAATTTAGTATTAATAAAAATCTTTGCGATTGATCCCATAGCTGGATATCCAGCAAAAAAAAACATGTATCTCTCGCTACACAAAATACATGTGTAAAACATGTATTTCAAAGTATCTCTGTTCAACTTGATTTCACAGCTTTGCAGGGAAGAATGAATGCCATAATTATCGACTACGTAAACTGAATATACTCAACGATTAAAGTGTCAATGCAGCTAAATTTTGGTTCTTGTTTTTATTTTTTTTAAATAAAATCCGGTTAAAAAAAAGTCCATAAATTGCGGTTTGTTTCCTACAATTGGAATGAAATTCCATCCAGTAGAACTGATTTTATGGCGGTTTTAAATGACAACATTTCCCAAATTTGATGCGAACTTTCCGGCAGCCATTTTCATGTGTTGTGACGTCATAAGTAGGACACGCTCGCCTTGCCGTTCACAACATGGCGACTACGTCGGGTGAGCATACATCGCGTATTAAACACGGAGGAAAATCGTGTTGCTGGCGGCCCTGGTCGCATCAGCTGCAAGAATACTCAACATACTCCTGGCATATCTATCCACACATTCCCTAACGAGGATAAAGATCACAAAAGAAGAAAAGAATGGGTGCGCTTTGTGCGAAAACACCGACCCAATTTTACAGCTTCGCGCTCATCTGTATTGTGTTCTGCACATTTTGAAGATAGTTCAATAGTAGTTAAATAGTACGAATTTTGAAATCACAACTTCCCTTGGAATGAAGAGAAAATTACAACTTAATGCGGTTCCTAAAATTGACGTGGCAGGAGTTGTTCAACCTTCAACTGAAAACATTTCAGATCGCAAGCGCAGAAAGGTAAAATATTAAAATTATATGAATATATTTTGCGCACTTATGCAAATGAGTTTCACCTTTTTTGTTTGGTTCGGTTTGGGTTATTTTTAAATTGCTTTACTCTTGATTGTAGATCATTCGCCGCATGAAGAAAACATCTCCAAAGAAATTGTTACTAATAAGTGATTCAGACTCAGAGACAACCACTGATTTGGTGGAGGGAGAAGGCTGTGAAGAAAGTCAATTAGAAACAGATCTTCAAATGTGATCGGGCTCGGATGACAGTGGTGAAAACAATGCGTCCTGTGAGAATTGCGAATCCCTGAAGCTGAAAATAAAGCATCTCCAGAAATAAGTTAGCTGGCTTAATAAAAGTAAAGGCAATCTGTCGAGAAAACTCCAAGACTTACTCATGGGCGTGATGATAGCTCAACACAGGAAAGTGATGCACCTTTAAATAAAATGATTTTGAGACCACTGAGTGACCACAAACACTGCAATTCAGATCGAGTTTTTGTCTACCATACGGCGTTTGGTTTCTTCAGGTTCTCTGGTTTCGCTTCAACTATTTCACAGATTTTGTCTCCCTCGCTCTTTCTACACGAATGTAAAATGGACTCCACGCATGCCGAGATTAGCACCCTCACCGGGCACGGGGATAAAAATTTTGTTACTTTATTTAAAAAGTTATAATCAGGTAATTTGTGCTGTACCATGCATTATGTACCAACTTTCCCATGTATCAAAGGAATATGTATTTCCCCTGCAAACTTATTTTTTCATTTAACAATTAAGAATGTAACCTATCTGTGCCCTTCATTAACATTAAATGCACCAAAACAGTGTTATTTTTACAAACCATTGTTTTCTCTTCAATATTAAGCGATTATACTGGATGTAACTTCACAAGTACTGAGTACAATGTCAAGAATTATGCAGACCAAGGTACGTGTTAGGGTACATTTACACACTGATTAGTTGATGTGCATGAACATTAATTTTTGCCACTTTGCAGGATTGTGCTGGTTGGGAAAAAATGGGAAATTAGTACATGAAAAAGCAACAATTATATGCACTAGAGGATGCATAAATTAAAACATGTACTTAGGTCTGCATATTAGTTTTGATATTATACACAAAAAAGACTAGATTAAATCAGGTTTAAATGTATTGAGTCTTCTCCGATTGCTTAAAAGCATTTTCCTGCTTTTTTTTTGTTGTCCGACCAATTGTTCAATATTGCCTTCATTATTGAATGATTGTTATCAATTTATCAAATAATCTGTTTTTGTTTGTAGAATTTACAAATATGGTCAGCCTTGTTATGCAAAATGTACAGGGGTATAGGGGTCATTAATCAATCAGAAATAAGAATAAATGAATGGATTATAAACTAAGGTTTGTATAAACAGGTGATTTTTGGTGCATTTTTTTCATCCTGGCACATGTGATTGCTCAGGGTAAGCCAGTAGATCAGCCTGTTTCAATTGGGCCCACTCTTCTGAAGTAATCCTCTGTGGTCATCTTTCAGTTTTCCACTCGTAATACTTTGCCCAGAAATCTTTCATTTTTCGTGCTGCTTCCAGTGAAGTGGCCTGTATGAATTTGCGCTGTAAAAAATAAGTTATTTCATATAAAGTTATTTTTGGTTTTAAAAGTTGAATTTTGTATTTGTTTATTTGAATGTGTGACTGTAACGTTAATGATAATTTAAAATACTAACTATTAAAATTGTTTCTTTCTTTATTGAATATGCTGAAGAAGCATCATAGCTCTGCCCAAGTCACAGAGGCACTGTTCAAGAGGGGCTCATATCCAGCAATTCCAAGAACCTAGATTGACAATTAATGACCATGTGGGGTAAAATATAGGTTATTATATCAAGGTTAATATGACCTTTCTAAAATATCTCCAATAGGAATAGCGGCCTGTTTCATATTTAGTGCATCTTATAATCAGCTCTTGTACTGAGAGTCCGTTGGGGAGTATTCAAATTATCTTTGAAGCAACCTCTATAATACAGAACAGGTGTACACTTTGACATCATCAGCATGGTTCCATAAATGTATATATATATATAATTTTGGTTCACGAAATGTTAGAGAGTGCTCAATACCATATATAGATAGAGCAAAATACAAACTATGAAGTATAGTTTTACCTTAAAGTCTTCGCTACCAGAGGTTTCACCCTAAATGGGATCATCAGGCGACTGAAAAATATCGGTTAGTGGGCTGCTTAAATGCTTTGGTTGGGGCGTGTGTGTGGGCGTCGAAACGTCCGGCGCATTCCTTTGGAGCGTGGGTGTGGGCGTCGAAACGTTGCGCGCATTCCTTTCATTGTTTGGGTTGTTGATCCGAAATCTTTTTTTGTGCCGACAGGTCGAAACTATTTCTGGTCTTTTGTTTAGTAAAAGTTGTTTGTCTATATATATATATATACAGCATATGTCTTAATTGGTATTTACCGTACAGGTGTATTTCAATGGATTGTAACGATTGTAGACAGAAAACACATACATAGAGGTGTAAAGTACAGAAAACATTTCATACCTTTTTTTCATTATCTGCTATCTGGTACCATCCTTTGGTGCAATACCATTTAGCCAAGATATTGTTGACATTTTCCTGCATGGAGTAAAAATAGATAATTATAGTAAGTGACAATGCCTAATCCTGGATCAGTAAAATATTCTAGGACACACTTATTTACATCTGCTAATATCACTGAACAATACATTAACTTTTAATCCAAGGTAAAGGTAATCAGCTGTTAAGCAATTCACTGGCCCCATTCTAAATACATTGATACAAGTGAGCTGTTAAGCAATTCACTGGCCCCATTCTAAATACATTGATACAAGTGTAATACCTATAGATAAAATTGATTATCTTAATTTTAAACATACTGTAATTGATTGAGTTGTATATACTGTACGGCAACATGTATGGCAACGTTTTCCAATGGTAAACTGATTGGCATCTGTTGCATTGGCATCAGCTTGGGTGTCAGCCATTTTTGATGTTGTTCTCCTCAGAGCATCTACCTCAGCTTTCAATGACACCAATTCGTTCATTAAGTCTTGGGAAAATAAATAGTGTAAGTTGCTATCTGATTGTATATAGTTGTTGTAACTGATGGAGCTGATGGTCTACAATTACCACTCAGTAATTCAGTAGTTCTAACCTTGTACCTGATTAACATTTATATGAAATATAATCATTTAAAACTATTATTTTATATTGTTATTGGTATTTTATAGTGTTAACAGCTTTTTATGATTAAACCCGAGCTAATAGCTATTTTTAGTTTATTTAACATTTAGAAAACCCTCAGGGATGTTACTCTCCAAATTGGTCCTACGTATTTTATTTTGGCTGAAAGTCAGACAATTCTATTAATTTCAATACGTCTGGATTTCTGGACGCCTTAAGACAGAGTAAAGCATACAGTTTGCTCTTTACCTTTGTTTGTTGGACCATTTTCGTTGTCCTGGCGCATAGCTAATAGCAATAGGGAAATAGGAAATAATTTCGTTAGGGAGCTTAATTTCTTGTCTAAATAAATAAAACTTAGCAAATAAATATTAAACGTGGTGTTCCACAAAACTTATCCTAAATAAAGGTGGTCTGTTGATATGCATGAAATACACCGAATATATACTACCCTCTTTGTCTTACATCGGGTGGATGATTCCCCGGAGCTTTTCCTTGTCCTTCAAAAATTAAAAATCGTTGTTATGTGAGGTTGTGTCTATAAAGTACGCGGTAACATTATACTAACCTGCAGCACTACGAGAACTTGTCGCTGGTGTAATAGTCTGTGTAGTTTTTTGTTTCTTCAATTGGTGCCTTACTACAAAAACAAACAGACAACACGGCATACTTTTAACATCTCAATTGACTCGAAAATACTATAAAGACAAACATAAATAACACAGTACAGGGAAAACCCCTTTATAATAACAAGCTTTTTTCTAGTCGTAATTGACAACATACTCTCTGTCATCCCATCCGTCCGCTGTCATTTCGCAACTATTTTCGTATAAAGTGTCAGACGACAAACCCACAAAAGTGCCTCGGCTCATTTTTAAGATGAAAACAGACAGGCATGTTGTAAAACGCGGACTGGAAAAACGCGGACTGGACTGGACTGGACTGGACCGGGAAAACGCGGACTTGTAAAAGACGGACTCAGTCCGCGTTTTATTAAAACGCGGACTTGTAAAAGACGGACTCAGTCCGCGTTTTGTCAAAATTTGTAAAAGACGGACCATAGAAATAATAGTGAGACAAGCAAAGCGACTTTTTGATAATATGATGTCAAACCGAAATTAGAACGCTAAGTAATGTGACGTCCGTGGCGTCAAAAACGTTGCTAGCTTTTCCTAGACCTAGTCAAAAGTTTGTCTGCACAAAATTGCGGATTTTTACGGGCAGTTAACTCGTCCCAGGCTAGGCTGTTTGGCACGGAATATCGTGATGTGACAAAGAATATTCACTCCTGGTCAAATTCAAAATGGCTGATTTATACGAGGACGAAAAAAGTGGACATGATTCGTGACCCATTCTATACTACCTTATCCGCAGGAATTTTGTAGGCGAGATCTAGACTCGCAAGCTCCAATTCCTCTCGTCAGCACACAATGCAATATATTAAAAGCGTTTGGAGGCTTCTTGGACTTTTTTAATGGGCTTTTTAATGGGCTATTGTTGGGCTTTTTATGGACTTTTAATGGTTGGTAGGGTGTTTCGGGGACGCGAGGAGGCGCGCGCTCATCCCTCTGAGCCCGCACGCTCTCTCCCCCTCAAGGGGAAATCAAGAAGCCTCCAAACGCTTTTAATATATTGCATTGTGTGCTGACGAGAGGAATTGGAGCTTGCGAGTCTAGATCTCGCCTACAAAATTCCTGCGGATAAGGTAGTATAGAATGGGTCACGAATCATGTCCACTTTTTTCGTCCTCGTATAAATCAGCCATTTTGAATTTGACCAGGAGTGAATATTCTTTGTCACATCACGATATTCCTTGCCAAACAGCCTAGCCTGGGACGAGTTAACTGCCCGTAAAAATCCACAATTTTGTGCAGACAAACTTTTGACTAGGTCTAGGAAAAGCTACGTCACATTACTTAGCGTTCTAATTTCGGTTTGACATCATATTATCAAAAAGTCGCTTTGCTTGTCTCACTATTATTTCTATGGTCCGTCTTTTACAAATTTTGACAAAACGCGGACTGAGTCCGTCTTTTACAAATTTTAATAAAACACGGACTGAGTCCGTCTTTTACAAGTCCGCGTTTTCCCGGTCCAGTCCAGTCCAGTCCAGTCCGCGTTTTTCCAGTCCGCGTTTTACAACATGCCAAACAGACAAAAGTTTAAAAAAATATAAGTGTCTTCGTCAGCAGTGACCGGGAAACCGCGGGAGTAATCATACAGCCGTATCTAACCAATCAAATGAAAGATAATTGGTTCCTGCCTGACAAATATGGGCAAGATTTCCAAATACGGAATTGTGTTGCGTGGCCTTTAAATCTGGAGGTAAATACAATTTTTTTACGATTTCCCCTCAGACCACCATGTGGTTGCATGTTTCTTTTTAGTTGTTTTTGTTGTAAGCTGTCGTGGTAATAGTGGAAACATGAAATGAATCAGAGTGTCTGTCAACACCTGTTATATGTGTGATGTGGAATTTGAGTCTAATAACAGTTACAGAAGACACTGCGATAGCAACAACCATAAGCACAGACTGCTTATGACCCGAAATGTAGCCAACATGGATATTGAAGATGAGTTAGAAAGCGATGCATTTGACAAAGCAACCCATATGTCTCCATTTAATAGTTGTGCTCCAGACATTCATGAGGCAAACCGAGAACAGAGAGAACCCAGGCCTGATTTTTCAAAACAACCGAGTCAATCCTTCATCCCCAATCAATTAATCCTGGCAGCAATGCTGACGAAGGTGAAACCGTCGTGCCTGAGAAACTATTTTACCCTTTTCCAGATGAAAAGTGTTTTCTTGTTGTACTGTTATTCACACAGAATAATGAGACCAAAGGTAAGCGCGAATTAACTCGTGTCCGTAACGTTTCGATTAAGTTAAGGATGTAAATGTTTTTAATGTTTATAATGAAATATCGATGGCGTAGCAAGTCTGCAAACAAGTTGTAACAAGTCTGCCAACCTAACACGTTTTTTGTTTGTCTGTTGTTTTACTGTCATTTGCAAGCAGCTTTAGCTTGTCGGGAGTTGCTGATCAAAAATGAAACTCGAGGCAAATTAAGGCTTGTTGATAAAATTAACACACGAGCTTGTAACAAATTAAAGTAACAAGAATTGATGAAAGATAACGTAGCGCGTAAGATAACAGATGAAGAAACGAAACAACGTCTGGAGAAATTGGAGAAGGAGAACGCAGCGCTTAACAATAGCGTCATTGATCTCAAAGCAAGGTCAATGCGCGACAATCTTCTGTTCTTAAACATTGAAGAAAGGGATCGAGAAAACACCACAGAAGTTATACACAACCTTCTGGAAGAGAAGATGGGTATACAGGGTGCCGCAAGAAACGTAAAAATAAAAATAGATCGGTCACACAGGCTGGGTAGATGGAGAGAAGTTGGAGGTAAACCACGACCAATCGTCGCAAAGTTCAACTTCCATCAAGACAAAGAACAGATACGGATTAACAGCAAAAATCTCAAGGGAATGGGGGTCTGGATTTGAGAACAATTTCCTGAAAAAAATTGCGAAAATTCAACAAAGATTATATCCCGAATACAAGAAAGCAAAAGCTACTGGTAAGAGAGCGAAACTTGTGCGGGATAAACTTATTATTGAGGGTGAAATCATTAAATTCACATGAACTCTTATTAATCATTTAATCATGAACCAATATCTTTTATGCTTTGAACACTATGACTAACTTAGATAATGTAGAGAAATCCTTGCCATTTCATTCACTTGATGATTTAGACTATCAATGCACATTTGTTAACAACGGAAAATTTAGCCCCGGACATATGGATACACTAAGCCAATATATTTCTGCGTGGGCAGTAACACAGTCTCAATTCACACACAAGTAAAACGAACAAGAAGCTTTTATTCCCGACTCGGTCGCCCAATATACACTAACATGCCCCCGAGTCCGCGAGCCTGACGCTGACCGAAACATTACATCTCTCCCTTATTTAAATATCATTAGGAACGTCAAGGACAAAATAAATACGAAAAATGTCAACGACCACAATATTTTCATGGGTTTAAATTTTACAATAATCTATCTGAATATAACGTGTAAACTATAGTCAACTGTTAGGAAAGCCAAATCGGTTGGGTGGGCGTCTTTCTCTCTGCGGATATCTTCTCATTTGAGTCGTTTCTGACTCCTTCTCTGCCTGACTTTTATCGCTGTTGGTACTTGGATCTGCCTGACTCACGTTGCCATTTTCATTACTATCCGTTGGTATGTCATCATACTCTTCCTCCTCCTCATTCCTTACTGAATGTGATCGCTTTGGTATTTGTTTGAAAAATGACACATTTCTAGTGATGTAATGTCCTGGTCGTCTGGCAGTTACTTGTGTTCCATGTCTTTTGTCTACAGCATAAGGAAGAGGATCAAATGGTGGGGTCGTTTTATTCTGGCGTTTCTGTCGAACCAGCACCAGGTCCCCAACATCAATGTTGCTAGTTGTCGCTCGCATGCTATCGGCATGGCGTTTCATCATGGCTTTCTGTTCGGCATCTCTCTCGCGTAGTTGATCATCCATTTCAGGTACAGTATATTCTGGGAGACGTACTCTGATGGACCACTTGAACAGCAACTCGGCAGGTGCTTTACCAGTCGTGGTATGTGGCGTAGCCCGGTAATTACGGAGAAATTCCGTTATCACTCGCATTCTTGGAGTGCCTTCGACGGTAGCGACTTGGATGGCTTTGTTGAGTGTTCTCATCACCCGCTCTACCTCGCCATTCGCTTGTGGCCACAACGGATAATCCTTTGGTGCTTGAACCCAAGGTTTTCTGCGAATCTCTTAAACTCTACCCCACTGAAAGGAGGTCCATTGTCTGTGATCAGCGTGGCAGGAGTACCATGTTCTGCGAATAATTCGTCGAGTTTCGGGATTACCACCATCGCAGATGTTGACGCCACCATCTTGACGAATGGGTATCTTGAGTACATATCCACGACAACGAGGAGATACTTCCCATCCGGTAAAGGTCCTTTGAAGTCAGCTGCTACTTTTTGCCAGCATGCTTCAGGGAGTTCAGTCATTTACAAAGGTTCGTGAACGTTTTGGTCTGTAACTGCTTGGCATGGTACACATGATTGGATGTGTTGTTCAACGAGTTTGTCGATATTCGGGAACCACACCTTGGTGCGCAGCAGTTGCTTAGTTTTAACAAGCCCCTGGTGGCCGGTGTGTGCAAGGGTAATTGCTTATTGCTGTAGCGACTTAGGTAACACAATTCTACGGTCCCGGAGTATGCCATCTGACTCTGTCGTTGTAGTTAGTTCATCCTTGATCAATGCACATCTCGAGATGAAATTGTTGTCGACGTTTACTTCTGGTAGTTTTTTGCCTGTCTCGTACCACTTGCCATTGTGTATCGCCTCAGCTAATCGTACCATCGTTGCGTCTGCGAGAGTTGCATCTTTTATCTGAGGGAGACTCATGGCATTGGGTGTGGCAGTGTTCGTTATCATTTGGATGTGGGCTTCAGCAATCTCAGGCGCAGATGGTAACTTTGGGTTCGCTTTGGAGATCGGATGGCGTGACAGAAAATCTGCTGGATTATTTGCTCCTGGTTGGTACACGGTGCTTGGGCAGTAGTTTTGGAGTTGCAATGCCCATCTTTCGATCCTTGCTGAAGGGACGAGTGAAGAAAGCTCTTTCCAGAGGTATGCGACACTGGAACCGTAGGCCTATAGATGGAAGTGTTGACAGGCCCATACGACTGCGAGTGCTTCTCGCTCTAGCTGGGAGTATTTCTGTTCTGTCACGGTCAAAGCTCTGCTAGCGTAAGCAACTATTTGTGGAGTGGTATCTGGCGTCGTCTTTTGCATTAATATGGCGCCAAGACCAACCGGACTAGCATCCACGTAGATCCCGGTGGATTTGCTGGGGTTGAAATAGGCCATCACAGATTGCTGGGTTATTAGATGCTTCAGTGTTGCCAACGACTCTTTATGCTGAGTGGACCACTCCCATTTCACGTCTTTACAGGTCAGGAGGCGCAAGGGGTGTGTAATGCTGGCAAAATTAGGGATGAATCTCGAACTATAGTTGAGCATACCAAGTAGACTGCATACATCGGTGTTTGAGGTTCTGGTGCTGCGAAAATATCTTGAACTTTCTTGGGGTCAGCCGATACCGTCTGCTCCAAAAACCAAGCAATAAAATAACACTCTGCTTTGACCGATTAGACACTTGTCAAGATTTGTTGTGAGTCCAGTGGTGCGAAGTCGTTCTAGGGCAGCGTTGAGGTTGTCGTCATGTTCCCTACGGGTTTTCCCATACACTAGTGTATCATCGCTGATATTGAGGACACCTTTCAGGCCTTATAGCACTTGGCTAAGGGTTTTCTGGAAGAGTTCGGAATAATATAACGGAATAACCCGACGATTGTCGCAAAAGTCGTGATGGCACGGGACTCCAGATCTAGCTGATAAGCATTCTTTAGATCAATCTTACTGAAGTATCTGGCACCATGTAGCTCAAACATGACATAATCGATGGTAGGCATGACATGGCGCTGGCTTTTTATCGCTCTGTTGGCTTCCCTCATGTCCACACAGATACGAATTTCGTTGCTGTTGGCTTTCGGCACAACCACGATAGGTGATACCCAGATGGACGGCTCGGTGACGGGTTCAATAATATTCAGATCTTGTAGACGTTGCAGCTCTCTTTCAACTGAATCTCTTAGTTGTAGTGGAATTCTGCATCGAGTTCGGATAATACCCTTCATGGTCGGGTCAATGTGGAGATGCACTTGATGACCTTTTAGCTTTCCCAACGTGGAAGGCTTACTGCACTGTGGTTGAGCTGCTGGAGTGATATTACTGACTTCACCAATAATCCCAAGTTGCCTGGCTGTAACATAGGTGAGTAAGTTTCCGCTCTGCATACTACGCACAACAAAAAGATTGGAATGGCAGACGGTATTGCCCTTTCCGACAGCTGCTTTAAATTTTCCAGCCACAGGAATCTGCTCCCTCCGGCCATACGTAAATAACTTTATATCCGGCTGTGGCAACAGTGGCTGTCCAATGGCTGTATATGTTGCTTGATCAATGATATTCACACTGGCTGCAGTATCAACCATCATCGTCACATCTACTCCATTCACAGTTATTTGGGTTGTGGGAATTTTGTCAGTAGCTGTATTGGTCGTAGCGAAGATATAACCATCATCATTAGGTGACCATGACCATACATCTGTTATGTCTGGGTTAATTGACACTTGGTTAGCAATATGACCACCTGTCTGTGTAGACGTTTGTTGTGGGAGAAACGGATATTGTTGGGGTTGTTGGGGAAACGTTGGTTACTATTGAAACTTCTCTGACGTGGATTACCTGTTGGATTTTGGGGATAACTTTTGCGTCTCCTTTGTTGCCGACGAGTTTGTTGACATACTTTGGAGAAGTGGTTTGACTTACCACAACTATTGCAAACTTGGCCGGCAGCAGGACAGTATTCACGCCCCAGAATATGTTTCCCCCCACAATAATAGCATGTTGGTTTTCGCCCATCTCTACTATGAGGGGTTTTCTCCCATTGCCATGCAATGTTGCATCTATCTTATTTATACCCATTTGCTCGTTGTTTTCTATTTTCTTGGCCTGATCTTCAGCTAATTCCATAGTACGACCAATCTCTAACAAACTCATCAATGTTAGTTTTGGCTCCCTAAGTGCCCTTCGTCTCAGCTTACTCGAAGTACAGCCAACGATAAGTTGTGATTTAAGTTCTCGATCAATGTTAGTAAAGTCACATGCGGCATAAAGTACAAAGTTAGTGTATCTTTTAATGTTTTATATTTATCGTATGTGTCACCTTCGCTTGGCGTCTCGTCGAATATTTCACATATGTCTTCCCCGCCATAATGTAGTGGCATCGCTTTCTTCTTCCTTGCATTGTTGATGCCCATTGCTTCAAGCATGTTTTCAAATCTTCTTAACCACTTCGTCCATCTAGTTCCGACGTTCGAACAATCTTCATGCACATTAAACGGTGGAAATGTTGGAAGTGAAGTGACCGATGAAGCCGCCGTCGCCATGTTTGGATGCGTAGTATTAAAACACCCTCGTCTTTGTTCATAAAATTTCCTCGTCTTCGCTTCTTACAATAACCCCTTTCAGAAAAATAATGATATAGCACTAAGCGGAAACAGTGAAAACTTGGATAAATCTTTCAATATGAACAAAATAAGCTATGATTATTATGTTCCAAACGAATTCAAGAAAGCGACTACAAAACACACCCATTCAAATCAATTTTCATGGTCATTAATACACTTAAATATAAGAAGTATATCGAATAAATTTGACTCTTTCAAACACTTACTCGATTCCTTCCAAGTAATTGGTTTAACAGAAACATGGCTGAATGTTATTAATAAAGAAGATTTTAAACTTAATGAATATGATTATATAAATTCAAATAGGTCTGATAAAAAAGGTGGAGGAGTAGGTATATACGTCACGAAAAAAACAATATAAAATTCGTAAAGATTTAAATCCTAATGTAGGAGATGCAATTCAATCCATATTTATTGAAATAAAAACTGTTGGAAAAAATATAGTTGTGGGAGTAATCTACAGACTTCCAAATGGTAGAATTGAAATATTTGAAAATGCAATGAATGAAATGCTTGCCAAAATTGACAAAAAAAAACAAGATATGCTATCTTATGGGGGATTTCAATATTGATCTACTTAAATCAGAGTCTTAATCGATTCACTGAACAGCTTTTTACATCTTCGTATATACAAACAAGAAGAAGATATTGTAAATGTATATATAATGATTATGATTATTGTACACTAGTTGTATTAAATTTGTTTCCCTTTTATAAATGTTATATTAAATTCCAAACCATATCGACTCCTTTGTTAGAAAGAGTATGTTTTACATAATTTGTTCGTTTATAAGGTTTATGGAGTTTCGAAGCATTTTGTGTGTTATGACGATGAATTTCATTATTTGCTACAAAATAATTTGTGAATACCTCTGGTAAATTCTTAATATAATGAGAACGAAACATGAATAAGCAAGTTAGATAATCATTGATTTTATAGATGTTCAATATTTTAAGATCACTAAAAATTGGTTCAGTATGTTCAAATAGGACTTAAATGTCATTAAGCGCACAATCTTTTTTTGGATATTCATCAATTTTTGAATTCGCTTTTTGTATGTATTACCCCATACTAAGTTTCCATAGATTAGATATGGGTAGACTAATGCATAATAAATTAATTTTAAAGTATTCAAATTTGTAAAATGTCGTATTCTGGCTACCAAACCAGCAGATTTAATAATTTTCTTTGATATCATAACAACATGGTCATTCCATGTTAAACGTTCATCAATTGTAATACCTAGAAATGTTGTGTTTTTTTACAGCACACTATTCTTGACGTTGGCTGTGTTAACTCGTGCCCAGTCCTTTTACCGAGCTATGTATAGTCGGCCAAGATCTCGATTTGTTTTATTTTGCGTCTGTTTGTCGGCATTACGTCATTCATATATTCGAAAGTGCGCATGTTCCACTACCACGCTGCCTTCGCTTCGAGGTTTTTACAATTCGAGGTTGTCGAAGTTTTCTTAACAGAAAATTTATGGTAAAACAATACATCGTGTCTTTACTTTCTCGTGGAAGTATTCATCAAGGCCATGAAGGTTTCAGTGGCCAGTCTCGAGGAAAGCAGTGCTCTTTCATGAGTTTATCAGCGCTATTAACAGCACAAACAATTCCAGTTATCGAGTGGAGTTCGAGAACCATCGACTGTGTCTTAGTACAAGGAGACAACATGTATTTGAGTGCTTGTAACAATGGTCTCATTCCTCGTGAGGGATTTCTGTCGCTGAACAACTTACCAACTGTTGCAAATATATCGCCCATTGAGACACAAAAATATATTGATCAAAAATATATTGTGGCGGAGCCTGTTGAGGCACAAACTTATATTGATCTGCCCATTCCTACTCTACTCCAAGATTTTCAAATGCGTTGGACTACCTTAAACACACAACAAGTTTGGTAAGCACTAACTTTAATTCTCGTCTAATATATTGTGTTGATAGCGATTATTATTTCTCTTCCAACAATTTACTTAATATTTACATTGACTCCCAACCCCAAATCCCTGCTGATGAGACCACCAGAAGGTCGAAACGCGTCCAGGGTTGTGTCCTAAGATCCTGATAGCACTATACTACACGTTACAAATCCTTAATTCTTTTTCTGATGTTTTTTCATTATTCTTAAACAGTAATCTTACACTGTATGTCCAACAGCGTGCTCCGCATCGCCTTTTATACGCAACATAGCCGGAGGCTAATTGCGCTCTTCATTCAAATTTTCCTTCGTTTTACAACAATACGCCACCAAACCTCCAATGTGGTTCCCATTAACTACACATAAACCTTTATAAAAATCATGAAACCGCGCGGCCGGGAATGGTAACTAACAAACATGCCAATCGACTGGGTACGAGTTGCGAAATTTGAGGCAGCACTTCCCTTGCGATAGTAACTCCTAGTTTAATATTTTTGTTGTTAATTGTAAGTGTTATATTATGCTTATGCTTTTTTTTAGAAGATCTAAATAAAATAAATTTTGGTTTTTGTTGTATTAATTGATAATTTATTGACATTTAACCAATCAGCTATTTTATCAATTTCTAACTGAATAATTTTGTTTAGTGTTTTAAGGCAACTGTTACTATAAAATATATTTGTGTCATCTGCAAACAATATAATTTAAATAATTTTACTGCGATTTTGAATGTCATTTATGTATAGAAGAAAGAGAAGTGCTCCTAAAATTTATCCCTGAGGAACACCACTTATTATCATTTCTTTTGATTTTACTTGGTTGTATTTTACAATTTGCATTCTGTTTTCTAGATAGTTTTCCAACCATTTTAGACATATCCCGCTTATACCATAATGTTCTAACTTTTTAATCAGAATCTTGTGATTAATCGTAACGAATGCTTTGGACAAGTCAAGGAAAATACCAATAGTGTATTCTCCTTTATCTATTGCTTTTGTAATTTTATCAACAAGTTCAATGACTGCTAGTTCTTTTGATCTATTTTTTCTAAATCCATATTGATAAAAAAAATATTTTCCAACATATTTAATTAGTCTTTTGTACACGAGTCTTTCTAACAATTTAGAAAAACAAGTGAGAACTGATATTGGTCGATAATTTTCAAACTTATTTTCATTTGCTTTAAAAATTCGTGTTACTAAGGCGATTTTTAGCTTGTCTGGTATAATTCCACTCCCAAATGTCAACTTGAAAATATGTGTAAGTGGCTTAGAAATTCGGCATCTCTATTTAACGGAATCAACGGAATCTGCCGGAAATTTGATTAATCGCTTACTAACAAATGGTTAATAAAATACATTTATTTACGTTTATTAGCTGAGACTGAAACTGGTCTGTCGTCGATACTTCAAGTAAGGTTATTGGATTCGACATATTACGTACGTATATACGCGTAATTGTTGAAAGAGATTTTATATTTTTGATTGCTATGATTGCGCAAATATACGTGTCTCAGTTTAAATTTACTAAGTGTTAAGTCGGACACAACCTGTGGGTTGATTAACAGAAAAAGATTTTCGATTTTTAACTAAGGATCATAGCAAAACCACCTTTTGAAGCTTGGTTAAATGTAAATTAAAAAATCAGGGGTCTTCATTTATAAAGATATAAATATAAAAGTGCTCTGTCTGTTGAATTCATTCTTTGAATCATAAACACGGGTATTTTTATTAAGACGATTACATTTAGCGTTTTCCGGAAGGTACTATTGCGTCATGGATTGCACGAATGCAACAAATAAATTGTTGATTGAGTTACTACGGATATGTCTTCCATAGTACGGAGACAGACAACTGATAGTTATATTGGATTTTAACCATACAGTTGCGTAAGTGAACTAAAGCTCGAAGCTTCAACATATATATGAATTAGATCATATTAAACATTCACGCATGTTTTTGACTATGCTATAAAACACATCTTTGAAAATATTGTGCAATTTTTTAAAATATAAATCTTATATCCCTTATCCCCTAGTAAATAAAGGCATGTAAGGAAGACGGCCACACTACCCCTCATAATTAGGTCTTCCTGGAGGAGTTTGGGTTTTGGTCGAGTATCGAGGGTTGCAAGCCGAGGGTCGAGGGTAGTTGGTTGAGGGTTGTAAAATACGCTAAAATTTACGCACATAATTTCCTTCTAGCGGTACAAATAATATTTAGGCGGAAGATATACATGTTTTGGACATTTCATGCGCGCGGCAAAGGTGTTTACTCGGCACTGATGACAGGAAATATTTAGTAAATTTGTCTACAAAATTTTATTACAAAATTTATTTGTTGGATTTGTGCAATCATGACGCAATAGTATACCTTCTAGGTGCGGAAAACGCTAAGTGTAGTCGTCTTAATAAAAATACCCGTGTTTATGATTCAAAGAATGAGTTCAACAGACAGAGAACTTGTGTATTTATATCTTTATAAATGAAGACCCCTGATTTTTTTATTTACATTTAACCAAGCTTCAAAAGGTGGTTTTGCTATGATCCTTAATTAAAAATCGAAAATCTTTTTTCTGTTAATCAACCCACAGGTTGTGTCCGACTTAATACTTAGTAAAATGAGACACGTATATTTGCGCAATCATAGCAATCAAAAATATAAAATCTCTTTCAACAATTACGCGTATATATGTGCGTAATATGTCTAATCCAATAACCTTACTTGAAGTATCGACGACAGATCAGTTTCAGTTAATAAACGTAAATAAATGTATTTTATTAACCGTTTGTTAGTAAGCGATTAACCAAATTTCCGGCAGATTCCGTTGATTCCGTTAAATAGAGATGCCGTTAGAAATTTGCTTCCCAGTTGTTTTAATTATTCTGGAACAAATGTCATCATGTCCAGGACTTTTATTAATACTCATATTGGCTATTTCAGTTTCTACTTCGTTTTCAGTAATTGGATCAAGATACATACTGTCCTTATAGTTGTTAGTAAGATATTTATCAAATGTTTCCTTTGGATTATTAGTAATATTTTTAGCTAATTTAGGGCCAATGTTCACAAAATATTCATTAAAACTATTGGCTATTTTAGAAGGATCCTTTATTGTTTCTGTTGTATTATTTTCAATAAATTCATTAGGTAGTCTCTTATTTTTCCTCCCACTATTTAGGATTTCATTTAGGGTTATCCATACCATTCTTTACATTTGGTACTTTTATTACATGGTTTAGTTTATTTTTATATCTTTTATATAAGTTTTCATTCCTTTCACACGGGTTGTATAAGTATGTTTTATAAAGTTTGCTTTTGTTTTTCACTGATATTTTTCCTGTTCGGTTTACATTTTAATGGAAAGTGTGTTTCATAGGCTGTTGTATATATTTTAGAAAATTCATCAAAGGACTCTGTAGGGTTTGTATTATTAAGAAAATTTTCCCGTGGTATGTTTTTTATGGTATTTGTGAATAATTTAATGTTTGAGTTATTAATTATTCTTTTATAAATTGGATCACTTTGGTTAATTGGATCACATATTTTTTTTATGGGTGTTTAGATTGCACATGTGTACTATTGGTAAATGATCTGAAAGATTACTAAAAATAATTCCATTTGAACTAGATTCTAATTTTTCTATATTGTTAGTAAAAATATTGTCAATTAGTGTAGCAGTATGGTGTGTGATTCTTGTTGGTTTTGTAATGAGTGGAATATAGTTTGTGTATAGTTTGGTATACTGTGATTTGGTTGGGGTCTGGTGGGGCAATTTCTATTGCCTTGCCAAATTCTGAGCGAACCACTGGGCATTATGTAGCGGTTGTATGTTTATTTGTGTGCTGGTGGGAATCTGGTAGAACAATTTTCCATTGTTTTGCTAAATTCTTGCCAACCCATTGTATTTTATATGCACATTTACTAGTCTTTTTATATATATACTATAGAAGATGTTGTAAAAACTTTTGGCAGAGTGTTCGATGGGAATCCAGAGCATATTATAGTTAAAGTTCAAAGACTCAACAGGTTTGATTAGACATTTTATTACTATTTATTTTCGTGCCACAAATGTTGTGTGGTACTCTTCAGATAAAATGGTCTAGACCATTTTGAAGAGTACCACACAACATTTGTGGCACGAAACTAAATAGTAATAAAATGTCTAATCAAACCTGTTGAGTCTTTGAACTTTAACTATATATATATATATATATATGTAGTTCAATCTACAGACACGGTGTTTCGCTGTACAACAGCTCATCAGTGTAGCTTGGAACAATCTGGATGAATTTCACGAATTACTTATACACATGCGATCGTCGGTGACAACCGCATGTGGGACAGCATCGGTGAAGTACACTCAGATAGCGTGAAGTGCGCATAGACGAAGCCCATTGTATCAGTCAAATGGTAGGTAAAATTATGTAGTGGAGACTATAATTAATATTTTATGTTTGCAATTTCTGTGAACTTTCTTATTTAATAGTTGACATTGTGTTATCAAGCTATGTGTTTATATCTAACAGAACTAACAAGGTCAGTGATTATTAAAAACATCTGTCAGCGTAGCTTTTATGTTAAGTTACTTTGTACGAATACTATTGAATTATTTACTCAAAATTATGTTTTGATTTTAGGGGAATGTCCCCTGGTGGACGTGGAAAGGAAAATATTCCATTCCGATAGTGGTATGGCAACCTTAGTGAACTTGTGTCACTTGTTCCATCCAATGTAAATTTTCTTATTCTCACAGCCACTGCATTAGAAGATGAGCCCGGAGAAAGTGTGTAATTTATTCACGCAAGGAACCACGGGATGATTGGTCGAGGAACCAGTTTTTTGACCAATCATCGTCGAGAAGTGTTTCCAAGGTTACGCGCTCAGACAATCTTGGTTCCAGTCTGTGCTAACCATGGTCTGTGTAAACTCACTAAACTGCGAAGCCTGGAAACACGCGTTGCGAATCGAAAGAAGCTAGTAGGTCTCAGTGGAATCAATCTTTCATTTTTTACTGAGAAAATGAGTTTATTTAAAGTTGGAGACTGTATCGAAGCTCTTGATGAATTCGGTGTGTGGTCAAGGGGCAAGATTTTAGCCGTACAAGACGAAACATTCCGCATCACTTTCGATGGCTTTGGAAACATGTGGGATTCAGAAGTAAGGCCAAACGAGATCCGAAGTAGAACGATTGAGGAACTTTCCCTGAAAAGGTCAAGACAACCTTCAATCGTAAGTTTCATTCTTTGCAATGTTTGCTGTGAAACGATTCATGATAATTGATATTTCGAGTAAGCTTATGAGTTTTTGGATTCATGAAATCACAGGGGGCCAAAACTTGACGCTTTGTCAATTGTCACAAGAAAATTATATTCTTCCTTCTATATTTAATAGTCCAAAGACATAACAGCTTTCAACACACAATCAAGGTTACTAAACGTAACATTTCCCCTTCCAGCCGAGCAATTTTAGACGCCTTCAACGTGGTGATACAGCGTGGATTATTGATGCTGGTCCAGTGGTTGTCATCGAGGTCGACCCAATACAAGAAATGTGGTATAGAATACCCCGCAATTGAAATTGCTCCTCTCAATCGCTATGTGGCTACGTTCCTGGCAACGTGGCAACCAGGCCACGCGCCACCTACGCGTCCACGCGGCAACGCGACTACGCTACTACGTGGCTACGCGACTAGTCTCCCAATCCATTACTTAACTTTATATTAATCGTAATCCTAATATTAAGCGTAACCCTAATCACAAATCAGGGAAGTTTGTGGTATGGAAAATTACGATTACCTTATCCCCATACAATGGAACCATGCACCCTAACCCTAATCACAAATCGGGGAAGTTTTTTGTATGGAAAATTATGATAACCTCCCCCCCTCCCCCCCCCCCCAAACACACACAATGGAACGATAGACCCCAATTACATATCGGGGATCTTTGTGGTATGTACAATTATTATAACCTGAACTAACCCCACCCCCCGCCACCATCCCACACCCAACAGAAACATAGCTCCTGGCCCTAATCTAAGAATAAGGAGCCTTGTGGCATGTTAAATTACAATACGACAGCTTGTACAGCTAAAATACACTGGGGAAAAAATTCGGGTTATCACTTTAACCGGTTTTGTGAGAAAAAAAATACGGGTAATCACTTTAACCCGTCTTTTGAGGGCCACAAGTTTTTTGAGGGCCATAAGTATTTTACTGTCATGTGTTTTACCCTCAGTAAATAAAGTTGTTATGTTATGCTATGTTTGTTTATATTATTAACCACGACACCCTATTTACCTCATATGGATGACGCCGGTGGGAAGAGTCTGCCTCTGGCATTAAAGAAAGGCATTCTCATTCGCCTGTTTTATACTTGCCTCCACATAATATAACTCAGTCCTTTAGCATACTATACATTACTGCATGTTTTTTAATAGTTATTTAAACAAACCAGAGTTTGCACGCCGATTTCAGTATACAATTCAGAAAACACAAGTTCAAATGATTATTTTCTGCAGTTTTTCTGTAGAAAATGCAAAATTAAATTGCAGGCCCACTTTTCACACACACCCCCTACCATCTCCCTAGAAAGAAGACCGCTACACAGGCTAAACACGGCGCACAGCGGACCGCGGTTGCAGTCTTCTCACAGAACCAATTTAAATGGCATTCGCTCGAAACGTAGATCTAACCTTACTATATAATCTATATTTCAATTTAAATGGACGAGTATTCTCTGCTTTAGCCAAACCAAATTTTCCCAAGTACTTCCTTCTGAAGAAAGAAACTTGAAATTCAAGCAATACACTCACAACAAAGCAGCAGCAAATTACCTGACTACCTTTGTACCTAGCTATAGTTACGGCCGCGTATCCGCGTAGCCAGTCTACATATACCATTTCACATGCGGGGTATTCTATAATTGTACCAAAAGTTGATTGTAAGTATAACGACATTCAGCTGTTTGTTTACTATGAACTTAACCTAGAAACTATTGCAATTGTTTTTAATATTATGTATGTCTCAGATCTATAATTTCTCTTTTTATTATATTGACCTGTTGGTGACTTGCTAAACCTGTTTACGTATCTCATTTTTATCTCATTAGTATTCTGGTGTATGTTACTTTGCGAGCATTTAAATTATTTTAACCAAATTTAACTCTTTGGTCCAACTCCTTTCAACCAAATTTAACTCCTTACTCCTGTTGACGAGTAAAATCGTCATTCGCTCACGTGAAACATATTAACCATTCTCGCCCGTTTCGTTCGAGTATAAATGCGAGCGGGTTTCGAGAACTTTAGCCGGTCTGCGAATACAGCCGCTCTTACATCGCTCACGGGAATATTCGCGAATAAGAGCAGAATATTCGAATACGCGATGTAAGAGCAGAATATTCGCAGGCTACGAGAACTTGTAGTAATATAACTCCTACTATACTCATTAGATACGTTTCGCGCTTGCTTCTCGATTTTTCGAACATTTGCGTTATGTTATATTTGCCCGGAATTTGACTGGAAAGATTTTTGCATCAAAAATTGCAACAAGTCACGCGCTTAAATGTAAAAATGCGTTTATACGGCAAACAAATACAGGAAGTGCTATAAACAAACTGTTTTCGGCTACGCCGGAATATGATTACAAGTCTCATAATATTATATTATATATAAAAATAGAGTGTTATGTGAAGGCAGGGTCTTCGATATATTCATGTATAACAACTTTAATAAAAACTTTAATAAAAATGCAACAGCAAACCAACAACAAATACCAACGTCTATAACGCGCGTTTGTTGTATATTAATTTGAGAGCGAAGTGCAAATATGACCGGCTTAAACAACAAATATTATTAGCCTCTACTTCTCATAACTGAGATTCACTTCACGAAAAACAGCATCGAACAAAGCCAAGCATGCAACACTCGATTAAAAGCCATAGAATACTATCTAACAACATACGGCGGACTGCGAAACATGTAACTGTACGAAGGTAGAGAGGTGAATGTCCCCTTCATAAAAGTTCGGCTTAAATACAAAGCTACTGAAAAGGAACAGAAATTACACAAAGTTCTTCCAGAAATTTTAAAATAAAACGACCCGCAGTATATTCAGGTGAGCAAAGTGCCGCAACTGATCTGTTCTTGGAAGAAAAACTCATTGCTGAACTCGTTATTATGAAAGCCGATAGATTTATTAAGACAAGTACGTTGGATATAGACGCAGTGTCACGTTTCATGTACATCATCTACTTGCTGTGCAATAGACAGATAGATACTGTTTTCCTGTTTCTTATGTTATCGTATGTTATCCGGAGTACGTTTAAGTTCAGTAAGGAGCGAATTTAGGAGCAAATTTGGTTTTTTTCTGTACTTAAATACACGGAGATACCGAGATAGAATCAGAAGTAAGTTGTGCCTGTACATTTCGTGTTGATTTCTTTCGTTTGGGTTTTGTAATCTTTTGTACATATATCGCCTTATTCATTTAGAATCTTTGTATTTGTTCTTAGTTTTTACCGCATGTTTGTTGTGTATATGTAACTTGGACGACGATTTACAATAAATCTATTACAATCTTGTTGGCAACACGGTGGTTAAACTAGCGAAGTTGGTACCCAACACCCCACGTGTTTGACGTGCCGAGAACGCGACAGTAAAAATTCTGATACAAAATCGATGAGGAGATTGGAGGTAAGATGTATTTGACCATTTTATATAAAGTACAAGCATGAGTCGCCAGAGTGATACAACCGAAACAACGGAGAAAAGGCAAATAACATTATCGAGAAAAGCCTTACAAAACGCCATAGCGGCTAAACGCCTAGAGGCAGATTCTAAGTGTAATAAACTACAAGAGCTTACACGATCCTTAGAAGAACACAGTTACGACGATAAGACATACCTAACCGACCTCGTGGCCGCAACGGAGGAGTACAAATTTATAGTTAATGAACTAGCGTGCTTGTACGAACAAGATAAATACGAAGAGTTTAAAGATGATGCCCTCCTCATAGAGGAACAAAGAACCATTAATCATGCGCTCATGATTGTGAAAAAAATACAGAACAGACAATTTGACAAATTGTCGGAAACGTTATCGCGACGCTCAAAACCGCACAAGTAGTTCTGCCAGATTGCGCGCTCTCGCCGAAGTCGCTGCAGCCCGAGAAAACGCCGAATACGAACGAGTGATAGCAGAAAAGGAACATGAACGCAACCAGCGCGAGGCCGAACACACAAAAGATATGGCGATACTAACAGCGCACAAGAATGTAGCAGTCGCTAATGCCAAACTTGAGGCCATAGAAAATGCAATTAGGGAAGAAGAAAATCCGGAAAGGGTGGAAATACCAGACATTCCAATCTTACCGACCGATAGAAAAACTAGCGATTGGGTACGTTCAACCCACGCACTGGAAGATGTTCATTCAAAAACGCCAATGATGAACTTAGACCCTAGTTTCCTACGCGCACCCGATCAGTCATTCGTCCGACAATCGACCCCTATTCATACTACTCATAAAAGTATGTAACAATATCTATAAACAATTCAAATAGCCAGGACTTATCTTCACTTTATATTGACATTACCATTTGTTAGTTAGTTTAAAAGTTATTTAGTTTTCTGTACTGTATGTAAATTTAATTTCTAGTTTCCTTATACACGCCCTTCGTGGAAATCAGCCTTTGCTGACGTTGTTAGCGTGTTAAAATAAAGACTATCTATCTATCTACCTACCTACCTACCTACCTACCTACCTACCTACCTACCTACCTACCTACCTACCTACCTACCTACCTACCTACCTACCTACCTACCTACCTACCTACCTACCTACCTACCTACCTACCTGGCTACCTGGCTACCTGGCTACCTGGCTACCTGACTACCTGGCTAGCTATCTACCTATCGATCTATCTCGAAATAATGGAAAGCGGAGTCCACAGAAATGCAAGTGGTAATTGGGAGATGCCTCTACCCTTTCGTCAAGAAAACGCCGTCAAGCCTAACAACCGTACCCAAGTTGTACACCGGCTGAATAGCCTGCTGAAAACGCTAAAGAGAAAGCCGCATATGGAGAAAGATTATCTGGAGTTTATGCAAGCAGTAATAGACAAGGGACACGCTTCCTCCGTTCCGCCTGAGGAGGTTCAACGACAGTCTGGTCGTGTCTGGTACTTACCACATTTCGGCGTATACCACCCTAAAAAAACAACCCAAATACGCGTTGTGTTCGACTCCTCTGCCGAGTTTGGAGGAGTATGCTTGAACAAGAAGCTTCTAGCCGGGCCCGACCTCATGAACAGTTTGCTTGGTGTTCTAATCCGATTTCGCAAAGAGAGAGTGGCAGTGATGTGCAACATCGAGCAAATGTTCCACTCATTCCACGTCAATCCTACACATAGAGATTACCTACGATTCCTGTGGTACCAAAGACAACGACCCCCAGAAGCCAGTTACTGAATATCGCATGAACGTTCACTTGTTTGGTAACGGACCTAGTCCAGCTGTAGCCACATTTGGACTGAGAAAGACCGCAGCGCAGGGCGAGGAGGAACACGGCGAGGAGGTTAAGAACTTCGTCCACCGTAACTTCTACGTCGACGATGGCTTGGCTTCGCTTCCCACAGTTCAACAAGCCGTCGACTTTGTAAGCAACACCCAGTCCACCCAATCCACCCTTGCCACTTCAAACCTGAGACTCCACAAGGTTGTCTCTAACTCCATCGAGGTCATGGAAGCGTTTCCGATGGAAGACAGAGCAAAAGACGTTCGCGATTTGGACCTTCGTCGAGACAGTCTTCCGGGCCAACGGTAACTTGGAGTCTACTGGGATCTCGAGAAAGACGCGTTTACATTCCGCGTATCATTACCAGAGAAGCCATTCACCCGTAGAGGAGTCCTCTCAATAGTCAACTCCGTGTACGACCCCTTTGGAATGGCGGTACCAGTCATGCTAGAAGGAAGGAAGCTACTGCAACAGCTAGTGGTCATGGGAAAACGAGCTGGTGACAACACGCCTCTCGCATGGGACGACCCCCTACCAGAGAAAATGATGCACCGATGGCAGTCCTGGAAGGACTCTCTCAAGGAAATAGAGCACGTTTCCGTCCCTAGATGCTACCGTTTGGAAGAGTTTGGTACAATAACAAGAGCAGAGATGCACGTATTTTCAGACGCGAGTCAAGACGCAATTGGAGCATCCGCCTATCTTCGCCTCTACAACGACAACAACGAAGTAGCTCTATCGTTCGTGTATGGACAGGCAAAACTGGCCCCTGTACATCCCACAAGCATTCCTCGGTTACAGCTGTGTGGAGCCGTCAAAGGGTACGTAAATAAATCGACATGGAGATAGCTCAAGTGACATACTACACCGATTCAAAGGTTGTCTTGGGCTAAATCACGAACGATCAGCAATTGCGATCAGCAACAAGGACTGGGAACCGAAAGGTTCGAACGATTTTCAAGTTTTGCGTCCCTTTGGCGTGCAATCGCAAATATCATTGTCAAAGTCAGAGAGTTCAAGCGCCGGAGAAGTGAAAGTACGACTGGAGTGGAGTGAAGTCGAAGAGGAGTGCTCCTGAGGAACACAATGGGTTGAGACATCCCACCGCAGAAGAACTAGCGCAAGCGATGACCGCGATAGTCCTCACGACTCAGAAAAAGGCCTTTGAAGACGAGCTTCAGAAGCAAAAGCAGACCGCCACATGTCAGAATCCAAGACAACGTAAGCATACCGTCGCGAGAAAGAAATCGCTAAAGGGTTCTCACTTGTACCGTCTCGATCCCTTCCTCGACAGCAACGGAATACTTCGCGTGGGTGGACGACTTCGACGAGCAGAATTCGAGTACGGAGAAAAGTACCCCGTCCTCCTACCGCGAGATAATCACGTCTCTAGACTGATAGTCCGCCACTATCATGAGCTAGTACACCACCAAGGCCGTCAGATAACGCATGGTGCAATTCGTCAAGCTGGGTATTGGCTGATTGGAGGACACAATGCTATAGCGAAGGAGATAAACCAGTGCGTATCTTGCAAGAGGCTGAGGGGCCCACCCCTACATCAGCGCATGGCTGACCTCCCGGCGGACAGAACCGAGGTCGGTCCTCCGTTTACGAATGTCGGATTTGATGTCTTCGGTCCCTGGACAATCCAAACACGAAAGATGAGAGGCGGTGCAGCGAATTCAAAACGCTGGGGTCTTGTATTCACTTGCCTCAGTAGCAGAGCGATACACATCGAGGTGTTAGAGGCCATGGATGCAAGCGCCTTCATCTGCGCACTGAGGCGTTTCTTTGCGTTACGTGGTCCAGCGTCCTTACTGAGGTGTGACCGTGGGACCAATTTCGTTGGAGGGAAATCGGAGCTGGACGAAGCACTGCAAGAGATGGATCACAGGAAAGTAGAACAATTTGTCACAGAGCAGGGATCCGAGTGGAAATTCAATCCACCGCACGCGTCACTGTGTTTTAAACGCCATGTTTGCTGAGCTCCGTAAAGCACAGTTGACGCACGAGCTCTTGGTTACGCTAATGGCTGAAGTGACAGAAATCGTGAACGCCCGAGCAATAACTGCTCTACCATCAGATGTAGACGACCCGCTACCACTGTCACCTAACATGCTTCTCACCATGAAGACACGTCCACTGGGCCCCCCTCCTGGCGACTTCGTTCCTGCAGACATCTACGCACGTCGCCGCTGGAGACGGGTGCAATACCTCGCCGATCAATTCTGGTTGAGATGGAGACGGGAGTACCTACAAACCCTCCAGCCCAGAAAGAAATGGAGTCAGCCGCGAAGAAACCTCGTCGAAGGTGATGTAGTCCTGGTAAAAGAGGAGGGAGAATACCGTAACGACTGGCCGATGGGACGAGTCACGGAAGCCATTAAGAGTGACGATAACGGGGTAAGGAAAGTTTCCGTCGCAGTGATGAGAGATGGCAAGAAGAAGACGATGCTACGCCCTATCAAAGAGCTTGTCCTGTTGGTACCGGCAGACGCTGACGACGCGTGTAACACCCCGAAGCAAGGAGAGTGAACTATGGAGAAAAGAAGGTAGCAAGGATGATCGGTCATCCTTGGGCGAGGAGTGTCACGTTTCATGTACATCATCTAGTTGCTGTGCAATAGACAGATAGATACTGTTTTCCTGTTTCTTGTCATTTTGTCAATCGTTACTATCTAGATATTTGTTTAAGTTGATTAGTCGAGATTATCTCTAAATTTAGTTTTTTTGTTAATAATCGTGTTGGGAATGTATGTTATCGCATGTTATCCGGAGTACGTTTAAGTTCAGTAAGGAGCGAATTTAGGAGCAAGTTTTGGAGTTTTTCTGTACTTAAATACACGGAGATACCGAGATAGAATCAGAAGTAAGTTGTGCCTGTACATTTCGTGTTGATTTCTTTCGTTTGGGTTTTGTAATCTTTTGTACATATATCGCCTTATTCATTTAGAATCTTTGTATTTGTTCTTAGTTTTTACCGCATGTTTGTTGTGTATATGTAACTTGGACGACGATTTACAATAAATCTATTACAATCTTGTTGGCTGAGCTACGCACAACACGGTGGTTAAACTAGCGAACTTGGTACCCAACACCCCACGTGTCTGACGTGCCGAGAACGCGACACGCAGTGTTTATTTGTCAAATCGTTGGCCACGTTTAGTTTTTGACTGATTTTGGCCATTTTTTCAACTTTTAAAATATGGCTAAAATATGAAGACATAGCAGCTAAAATATGAAGACATAGCAGCCAACATAGAAGCTAAAATAGGGTTTTATTTGGGCTAAATTACTCTACAGTATAATGCGAATAATTCAAATGATTGCAAATGATTATTAATTGTCGTTGGTGTGACATGCACGTCAACTAGGAACTAGAATGAAGCACAAATCTACACTGCAAAATGATTTACAAAAAAGAATCTGTTTTTCTTTATTACTTTTTCGTGTCGAGTCGCTCTAAATCTACCGGTGTATCATAGAAATATGTAGATTGTATAAAATTACATCTAACATCTTATTGTTTTTTTTATGTATTATTTAGAAACCAGACAATAGTCTGGTTTCTAAATAATACATAAAAAAAACAATAAGATGTTAGAGACGAATGCTATGTGTGCGAAAGTATTGTTTAAAGGTATGTTGTAATTAATTACCATTTCCATCGTGAAAATATACTGGTTGAAGTAATATTGTATTTGTTCGTTTGCAATATTGATAAAGAGCTGTTCAAATGAGTTGCTATGAACGTTTTCGAACCCAAAAATATCAAGAATTCCGATCGTGAACTCTTTGCTTCTGTATAAAACAAAAACAAAAATATAAAACTGTTAATAAGAATAATTTTGAAATGACAGATCTGTCTCTAAGCCTCATATTGTTATTGTAATTCTTCAAAAGTAATTTTGTAGACCACATGTTTCAAAGTTTGTAATAATCTCAATAATTACAATATCCCTTTAAATGCAGCGAAATTTCACCCCAGTTTTTTATGAGTGCATTTGAAAGAACACTTAAAATGACAACGTAACATCTTTCGTAGAATTTCGTTTCCTTGCTTCATTCTTGAGATATTCAGGTTTGTTTGATATGCAAATGTCATACTTATAACATCACACTGCATAATGACTTTTTAGAAAAGTATGATTTTCTTTGAGAGTGCTTATCTAAAGCACTTAATAAAAATTTGCACTTGCATGTATGTAGCCATGACTGGTCACTAAACGTGTGTAGCTGGGTGTAAGATATTTGGACTATCCTAAAATTGATGCTATTTCAAAAAGTCATTATGCAGTGTGATGTCGTAAGTATGACATTTGCATATCAAACAAACCTGAATATCTCAAGAATGAAGCAAGGAAACGAAATTCTACGAAAGATGTAGATTGTCATTTTAAGTTTTCTTTCAAATGCAATCATAAAAAACCGGGGTGAAATTTCGCTGCATTGGCACTTTAACGTAAACTATTCAAGAAAGATACGCCAACTATTTTGGGTGTTGATTTCATAATTTGAATTAATTAACCATTATTTATTGTTTGGACTGCAATAATTATGTCAATTATGGATTTTTATGGGTACAAGAGGACAAACTTAAATAATGACGTCATCACGACGGAGTGCTATTCAAACCTTTTTTGAGTATTTAAAATACATGCCCAAAATTTTGTGAATTTTGTAACCAGTATTGCTGAACACATTCGTGTGTCAAATTAAAAGAATAATCACAGTGATTAGTGTTGCCATGGTAACCATGTTTTTGATGACGTTTATGGCAACAATTTTGAAATTCTGATCTAATTATTTGTTTTTTTTGGGGGGTTTGTTTTGGAGTATTTGATTAAAGGTGACCTTCAAAACCATGACATTCGTAGATAATTACATGAAGTACTCGGCACAATGTAAACCGTTGGGAGCAACATGGCAGAAAACCAAGCGATTCGGCGAGGATATTTCTTCGGATTTCTTCTATTTCTTTTGAAAATGTTTTGTTTTTGGTTCAAGTAATGAAGGGGAAGCAAGAAAAGCTTACAATCTTGAATAAGATATCAGTTGGTTTTTTTGTAAATAAAGATGTGAACATTAGTTTCCTACATGCGCAGAACGGACTGTGCCCCTTTAACTTTAGTAATGCAATCAAGTTTATTAGCAGTATAGTACACACATGTGACTGCTTGCTCTATATATGAAGTACCTAAATAGCCATGATCTGTCCCACGATATCTTTTTAATATGAAGGGATTGACCTTTCATCTTATTCGCTTATTCAAAACGTTAACTGAGTTGGATCATAGTTAATAGGAAATATACATGGTTTGGAAGCTCAACAAAAGCCATTGTTTTATGTTTTTGTGCAGGTTTTTGTTCAGGTTTATGGAAATTTGTGCACTTTCACGGTTGCTGAACATATTGTGTTTTCTGTATAATGAAGCAGTCATCTAATAGCAACGTTTGAGTTCAATCACTCAACCGTACTGTTTAAATCTTAATAAACCTAAAACTTTCATGTACCTTTCAACACGAGTCGTATATTTTCCAAACGATGTATATTTTCTATTAACTATGGCTGGATTAATTGACACTTCCCATATTTGCTTCAATGGGTGCGAACAATGGAGAATAATAATATTAAATAGTGAAAGCAATTCAGGTATATAGGATTACCCTAGCACCCAGGTTACCCTAGCATCCAGTCAGTGGAATTTTGCGACCGCGCGGAATTTCTCTTTGTCTTAAGACCTCTTAATTAGATTAGTTGTGCTCGAGAGCTCACAAGACAATGACAAATTCCGCCCGCTCGCAAAATTCCAATGACTGGAAATCAGCCTATATTCCATAGTGTTTTGATTCATCAAGATTAGACATACTAGTGAGCTCTATATAGAGTCCACTGCAAATATCTTTTGTTTCTTTTGTCATAGCACAGTGATCTATATATATAGAGTCAATAATGAATTGAGGATGCACCGGTAAACGTGGTAGGCGCAAAAAATACCCAACACATTTATAGTTTAAATTGAAATTTCTTCGTGGTTGCAACTATTCTCTAAGACGGTTAGAGAATGGTCGCTCGGTGTATGTTTGTGGCACAGTTAGTTTGCGACCTGCGTTCGATATCTGCTCAGTTCAGTTATCTGATTAAAATTTAACATTGGCCGCATGTGAGAAGAGTGCTTCCAGTTTGACTCTTCCGTACATCGCAGGTTTCCTCCGGGTACTCCGGTTTCCTCCTGTGGTAACATTGGACCAATAAGAAGGGATGGCCCTAGTTAGATATAACTGATAGGGCTATTTGTCGTAAGAATTGTAAGAATCAGAGACAGTTCTATCCCCGATTGTCGGCGATTCTACACGACAAGTGAGAACCAGGCTTTAGTTTAAATTATTAAAATGTCTATGAAATGAAAAATTGAGTTATAAATAAACCCTCTTATTACAAATTAGTTTTGGGATTCTAAAGATTGGCGTTGATAATTCTTTCGTATCTCGGCATAATCTCGCTTCGTTCTTGAGACTATTGAAATTTGTTTCATATGTAAACTTTAAGCTCTTGACGTCATACGTGCATAATGAAAAATAATTATCTTTGCAATTATCAAATGAAATCACTTAAAATATTGCATGTCACGCATCTACAGGATTAGGTTCAAACATCTACCTCCTCCACAGGCATTCCTTTTCCAGTCTCTTTCATAAGGGGCCTGCGGAGGAGGTAGTTCAAGCATAGTCCCTAAGGGCCTGTTTATACCTTCCTCCCGATGGGTTTTAATAACCTTCCTCAAAATATATAGCGAGAATTTTGTGTTTTGCAACGTTCATAAATACTGCGTGACTTTTACAGTACCTTGGTTTTCTAGGTTTTCCTATGTAAGCTTTGGCATACTACAATATCTACTAATAACTGACCGCTGCTGACTGATAGCCTGCCAACTACCCTCGACTGCTGTGAAGATACAGACATCACAGCAGACATCAGCGTACATGTCTCGCACATGTAACTGCTATCACTGGCAGTGCTGCATAATTGTTGGTTAGCCAATGTTTTGCTGCAAATCGCATTTCTTCTCGACACCTTGCTTGATCAATTGTAACTTTCTCAGATTACCGAATGTGTTTTTTCACGTGTTTTCACTTTAAACCTTCCTCACTAAAATAAACCTTTCTCCGGGTGGTACCCGCATACCCGCAGCTTTTTTCCAACTCTGTTTATATGGAGCCGAGTTACCTGGCTAGCCCAGTTACCCGCCATGTATAGAAATCCAATGCTATCCCGGCAGAGTGTTTATATGAGACATGCAGGCGGGTAACTCGGTTAGCCGATATCCCGGCAAAACAGCCGAGATCTCGGCACGCCGGGATAAAAATATTCCCATATAAACGCTCTCTTGCCGGGAAACTCGGCTACCCGAGTTGAATTCGTCACAACAGCGCACGCGCCACTTATCAAGACAATAGGAAACGCGTGGGCGGCTTTGCCGAGTAACTCGTCTCATATAAACACTCATCTTTTTTCAACTCGGCTTGCCGGGTAACTCACCTAGCCGGGTAACTCGGCTCCATATAAACAGGCCCTAAAATTAAATTGTCTGGAAACGTGGCGAACATCAAAGCGGTCAACAGGCAATAAGGTGCACAAATCTTTGTTTTACGTTGATACTGCCGAGTGTTGCCTGTGTCTCGTGTCCAGACCTCTTTGCCGAGTTATGTATTGTCAACGGATCGAGATTTTGAGAGTTTATTTATTTATTTATTTGTTGACCATTTTATGACGTTTTGTGACGCCAGAAGGATTTGTTTGATGAAATTGCATTCAAACCATGCTTCAAACGTACATCAGCAGTCAACACCACGACGGCGATGGATTTTCTGAACTGCGAGTCAAAACCGTGCTGGTGAATCACTACAAATGAACACACTTGTTGTCTTAGGATCTTATACAATTTTAGTGAGGAGAGATTATCTTGTCGAGGTATTTATTAGTTTCTACAACTGACAACTGTGTTTCTTGGTAGGAGATTTCACGGTTGTTTTCTTTTATTTTTAGGTGTGTGTTAACAATATTGGTGTGGGTTCATTTTGTTTGCGCTGATCAGCATTCTGATCAGACGTACGCTACTATCTGCGTGTGTGTATTTTTACTTATACAAATCCTGCAATAATCTGATGGGCTCAATGGTACATTGCTGTATAATTTTGTTGAAGCTCTCATGTATTTTGTTGAAGGCATCATGTAAACCAGCCACTGGCTGTACTGATTTTACCTTCTTTAAATAAAGCTTTTATTATTATTATTATAGATTTGTCAAAACATATTAAGCACTTGGAATTGCACTGACAGTAAAGCAAGAGGCATGATTATTTAATATTTGTATATTAATTATGTGTATATCTTGCCAAAACCCTTGCCATATCATGTCAAGCGATAAGTTATAGTAACTTGTAGTAATGTGTAAATAATCTGTCTATTGTAATTAGTATTAAATTTTTGGACTTTCCAACCTCCCTCGCAGACAACTCTACAGGTGGGCTCTTTTGGGTGGAGTGGGCAACCTTGCGGGTGGATTGTGCCAACTCATGTGCAGTGTGCAAACTCGGGTGGAGTGGGCAATCTTGGGTAGAGTGGACAATCTCATGTGGAGTGGGCAACCTTGGGTGGAGTTGGCAAACTTGGGTGGAGTGGGCAACCTTGGGTGGAGTGGGCAATCTTGGGTGGAATGGGCAATCTTGAGTGGAGTGGGCAATCTTGGGTAGAGTGGGCAATGTTGGGTGGAGTGGGCAATCTTGGGTGGAGTGGGCAATCTTGGGTGGAGTGGGCAAGGGGGGGGTGTCACATTGGCCACATACTGCACAGATTGCTTGTGGAGTAGGCTAAAGGTTTTTGTCCCATTTCAGGCAGCATTTCCCTTGCGATAGTAATTTCTGTTAATGCATGGTTGATTGCTCTATTAGTACTACCGTTGCTATTTCATACTAGATTAAGTATCCACGCAAAGCCTCGGCGGAGGAGAGAGCCATGTGTTCAGAAAGCAATTTGGCGGCGTTACCAGACACTTCATTTCTAATAGTTTAGTTTATAACATATATCTGTAAGCTATTATACTCGTGTGACACAGAGGCGGACTGGCCCACCGGGATACCGGGAAATTTCCCGGTGCGCCCCCTTGGTTTTCCTGTTTCAGGCGCCCTCGACTTTTACAAAATACAAAGTTCGTAAGGAAATCTTATGAAATACAGTAGTTACTTAGTCGCTAGGCTACTAGTGGTAAATGATCTGTATTCTCTAAACTACTTTATCTGTAATCATGTTCTCTTCTTTTTTATCCCCCTTCATAAGATGTAACCATGCACAAGTAATTTTTCGGGTATAAATTTAAAACTGTATTGAAGGTCTAAGTGTAGTTAATTTGCGTAGTAGAATTGTAATCTGGGTGGGGGGTAAATATGCAATGTGCTTCCCAAAAAACGAACTCCATATACAATTTTTCGACGCCGAAATTTCTATTGCGATACAAGGAAGTACATTAATATGGCAACTTCAAACCCAAAGATTCTTGCCTTATTGTTAATTGTGCTTAAAATGTTTAAAACTGCCCTAAAAATGCAGGAAATGCACTTTAACAGGTTGAAAAATTCCCTATGGACCAAAACAGCATGCCCCGGCCTGGACCTTTAGGACATTCGGGCTTCACATGCGATCAGGCGCCCTTTTCATCTGATTTCCCGCTAACTTTTGTGCTGCCAATCCGCCCCTGGTGTGACGCCAAGAGGTCAAATTTCTACATCAAACAAATCTCAATGGTTCTGATTCCATGTTATTTGCTGGGCTTTACTGTTTATATCCCTGTATATAGGTATTATTAAGTAAATAAACATTTAACACCATCATTACATTACTGCTGTTACATTTGTAATGTTTACTACCTGGACGAAATCCATCCAAAAACCTGACCAGTGTCGCCTCATTTGACTCCACCAGCATTCAATTCTCTGAAGATAAGTGGAGAAAATTTCCTTTACGGCTTTAGCCATTTTTTGGCAAAAAGAACAACACCAGAATTCTAAAGTAATTTTCCTGATTGAGTTTCGATTTTCCATAGGCAATGCTGCGAATACCCGAAAGACTGTCATGATGGTTTCGTCTTAAATACACTTGACATTCTGCTATCAGATAATTTTCAGTTCCATGATCAAATCTACAGGTAGCTGGTACCACTATATATAAACAGTTTAATACATGTATTAATAGCCAACATGTGCTGAAGGGCTTTTACTAACGGATCATACCCACTCTCTCATGAGGTTTTTATATTGCAGAATGTAGAGATCAGAGATGGCATGCAGAGTGATGACTTAAAAATTAGAGAAAAACTTGTAAAGATAAACAAATCCAAACTTTATCAGTAGAATTACAAATTTAGCAACTATAAATGATGCCTCCAGATTTCAACCATTAAAACCGAGCAAAATATTTTTTGTATATTTCAGCGTTTCTACCAGGGAAACTATGGGCTTGAGATTGATAATGATCCTATTCATATTTCTAAAGCAGGTGATAGGCTTTTGTACTGGAGATCAACCGGTCCTTTTGTACTGGAGACCAGCTGGTCCGCGGGATCTCGTAGTTTATCAGTGGTCGTTTTAAGTCATTTGTGTCTGGATCAAAACCCCTGTCTCGCCAATTTGTGAATTAATATGGCATTATACCAGAAAAATACATATACTATAAATTTTAGATTGTTGGGTCTTGTTGGACAACCATTCTGCAAATTATACTAATTTATGCTAATTATTAAAAATATTATAATCAATAAAAAATGGTACATAAATTTAAACAAATTAATTTACGGAAACTTTGTATTAATAATAATAAAACGAAAAGCAACTTTAAATCACAAATCACAAATTTAAATTGACAAATCAACTGAAGGCCATACAATAAAATGCAAATATTAACAGAAGGGACCCCATGGTGCGCCACATGAGCGTGGTCATAACTTATTTTAGAAATTTACAAATTTAAACGGAATTATACAACAACATAAGACCATAATACATCATTAGCATCGTTTTCAACTCAACTGAATTCAATTTTATGTTATTTTATATAACATATATTCCTGTTTGCCATTAAAACACTGCCATGCAAGCTTAGAAAGTTTTCGTCAAATTTTACAAAATTATTTATAGTACATAGGCACTCTACAAAATAATTTATACAACAAAAAAATGCTTACTTGATTTCATTTGATTTATTTCGCCCATATATACGTCTTCAACGATTATCACCTTGACTTCGGAGACTAATTCTTAAATATATATGTGATAACATTTCCGTTGGAAGGACAGCACTACTGCGCTTGTTTATTCGACATTTTCTACGTTGACCTTTTTCTCCTGCATCCACGAAAGTTCTTGTCATAAATATTGTAATAATTCCAAACGCAGAATTAATTTTTATTGATTTGTGTGTTTAACAAAATGTATCTGAAATGTGAAGTGTATACGGTATCCCTTTAATTACCTCTGGTCAATCTTACGGTTTCGTAATAATATCGCATTATTCGACGAGAAAATCCATCAATAGCCCCATGGATACATAAACCATAGTGCCGGAGTTTATCATATTGATCCACGTGACACACCCAGTTAGGACCCTGTACCAAAGGAAAACAAATTAACGATATTAGAGTTTAGCTGAAGACTCAAAAAGCGACTGTGCACCCGCATTGTTCTACTTTACCTTCGAATAATATGCTCTTGGTCTTCCAAGTTCGGCAATTAAGCGACGTTGTCTGCATATGCCGAGCAATTTCATCACATCGTACACTTGTTGCCTATAACGACATATAATGCAATTGTTGAAGTTAGGATGGGTGGGTATTCTTTGGTCATGGCAATGAAGCAAGGTCGTGCGTAAAACGAGAGCCGATACAAAACGCAGCATAGACAAGATGTCCCTTAGACAACTTAGCCAGGACGCGAACAGACTCATTTATACAACACGTTCTAAACAAGACGTTGCTCTCTCGTATGAACAATCCTAATAAGTCACCACTAATATAAGCAGGCTATATATATATATATATATATATATATATATATATACTATAAGTTGGCTTACCTCAAATGTTGATGGTCGCTCCTGTCAGTTTCACGCTGGGCGATCTTCAGGCGGCTGAAGATTTTCGATTCGGCGCTGTCTTAAATAGGTTGAGTTGCTTACGTCAATGCTAATGGGTGTGTGGGTTGATGGCACGCTTCTGGGTGTGTGGGTTGATGGCGGTGTGTGGGTCGATGGTGCGCTACCTACATTCCTACCTTTGTTCTTGCCTACACCTACGTTCTTTATCTTTATCTTAAACTTGTTTTTGTGCCGACATGTTGCAAGGATTTCTGATTTTTTGTTAAGTAAAGTGGGTTTTTCGGATTTCATAATGCAAAGTTTTTCTTCCAAACATAAAGTACATCGGTTAGATCCCACTGAGTATGCTGCTGACCGTTTTAATATTGACCAATTAATGTTAAAATTTTGTTTTTTTGTTTTTCAAATTCCATATGTGTTTGGAGAGTTCGGTTTCGTTTGAATATATTTTGTGTTGAAAAGATTTGGTGTGGTTTCTGTATCGCTCCTTAAAACTGTTTGCTGTCATGCCTATGTAATGCTTAGTGTCATTAGTGTTGTTTGTCGAAATAGTTGCTTTATATATGATGTTGTTTGTCAAACATTGCCCACCGAGTGGGCATTGGTCTTTATTTCTGCAGTTTCAACCACTTGTGCTATTGTTTTTTCCTTCATTTTTCCTAAGAATGTGTGTGTTGTGTTTCGTGATTGTGGATTTAATGTTGTTCATGCAGCTATAACTAACTTTTACTGTGTTTCTGTTGAAAATCTTGTGTAGCTTGTTGTATATATTATATATATATATATATATATATATATATATATATATATATATATAAACAAATGGAGGTAGAACGACTCAACAAATTTGATTAGGCATATTTATTACTATTTAGTTTCGTACCACGAGATGTGGCACTCTTCAGATAAAACGGCCTAAGGCCATTAGGCCGTTTTATCTGAAGAGTGCCGCTTCTCGTGGTACGAAACTAAATAGTAATAAATATGCCTAATCAAATGTGTTGAGTCGTTCTACCTCCATTTGTTTAATATGCTCTGGGTATCCATTGAGCACTCTGCCAAATGTTATTATAACCTACTCAACCTATATATATATATATACAGTCAAAGACTTGATGTGGGATATGCCACACTGCATAAATTATAAACCATCAAGAATGCTACCATCAACTACACTGTGCTGACGAGCTCCAAGAGAGCGAAACAGCTGTCCACAGTTGCTGATGGTAAGCCAGAAACTGCACTTATGTTTTGTCTTTTCAGCCAGTAAAACTGCGCAATGCAGAATGAGTTGATTTAGACTATAGCATTCTTGATGGTTTATATATATGGTTTATATATATTATATTTAATGTATATGTATATATTTAAATATTTATTATATTATATATAGACTAAAGTTTAAGAGAAGTGGCAAGGGTAGCCACAACAGCGTATATTACACTCGCAATTTCGGCATCGGACACGTCCTTTCTTATGACAATTTTGTCATTTTATTTCATCTTACATTTTATATTATTTCATTTCATTTCATTTTACCCACGACCCACCCATCTCATTTAGCCATCTCGATTTGAGAATAAATTAGCACCTCGTAACAAGAAGTCCATATTTTAGACGAATGCGGAGTGTCATTTTGCGGTATCCACTCTCCCCACGACATCCATTATTTTTTACTACACCATGCTCATACACTAATTAGCTACATCTGCAGTAATTCTATAATCAATACCTGTATCGCAGTGACGACTTGTTGCGGCGTTACAGCCCTGTCGTACCCTTTTAACCCATGCTCTTTGAGTATTCTCTGTAGAGTTCGAACACTAGATATGGAAACAGGTGTCAGTGATACAAATCAGCATTAACACTTTTACAGTTTCGGCAATGTAGGTATGTATACATTAAAATTGGGACTTTTATTAGCCAACATCTTTGAGCCAACATCTTTGAGCCAACATCTCTGAAAACACAAAACTATCATAATTTAGCTACGTTTTGTGGTTCGGTGGGCAGTTTATACATTATTAAACTGCATGCATCTTACGAATACACTTAGGCCCTTGTCTTGCAATTTTGTAAAAAGTGGTTTTTAAAAAGTGGTAATTTGGAAGCTTGTTAAGTCAAAAGTCGTAATTTAATTAACTCAAAACTTTAAGCCTGTGCTCTGATTTCTATCTTTTCAGGGTGTACTGAGACGCTTTTGATAATTACTAGCTTTTAATAATGGATTATGCATGCGACTGGCGTTTGAAAATAACTGATAAATGTAATAAATATACGGTTGAGATCTGCGAAAAGTTTTGAATGCTTAGCGTCAATCAATTTTATCGAGTGGATTTATTACATATTAATATTGTTATTAATCCTCTTGGTGTATCAAGAGGATTAATAACAATATTAATGTGATTATATTCTACTGTAACGTGCTAAAAATCAAAATCATCCTAGCTTCAAATAATTTTATTACAAGCTACATAAAAGAAAACAGACCCGCTACTTTAGAACTGATAAAGGCTAAAAAGGTAAGTACAGACGCACCGGTAAGTGCATTTTAGTTAACATTTTAATCCATCAACTCTTTGAAGAGGTATTATTTTCATTTAATTATAGTATCTCATTAATTAATTAATATTATTTATTAATAATAATAATATTATCACTCTATTCATGAAAATAAACTGTCAATCTCTGACGGGTTTTCTTTTTTAATCCAATCATTGTATCCTATTTAAGCAGTTATCCTCGTGCATGTGGCTGTTTATTGATTGCGTAACGCTGAATACATCAGTACTGAAACGTTTCAAAGTTGTTTTCTAGAAGATTTTCTTAATAATGAGAAGGAATCAGAAAGAATACTATAAAGCTGCTGGAGCTAAGAAAATGGTTCAAGGTAAGTGTAGTTTTGCTTGTATCAGTAATATCATTATAAGGGCCCGTAAGTGTAACTATATGTCTATATATAAGCACGTGCCTCCTGTTGCTAATATTTGGTTTTGAAATAATATTAGGATGTAATGGTTTAGACCTTTTAGTGTCCATTAGAAAATGTTGTATTTCGTGTTCTACGTTTTTTCACTATATTCACAGTTTATATGGCGAATGTACTATATATCCAATTCTTCTTTGCCAAGTAATGTTGTAATTAAAAGTTTAAAAATTTTGTATCTAGATTTACAAGACAACACGTAATTAGTTCGGGTACATTAATCGGTCTTCGACGATAGGGGAATGCTCGGTTAAAATTAATTAAACCAGGTCGATACTAAGCTTGCGCTTAAAGACTACATAACCTCGACAACAGTCTGAAAATGGTATACGTGTGATTTACAATATGCGTAATATAAATAAATTAATATATTAATACGTTATTAATATATTATAGAGCGTAATAGTACTTAAAACACCAACTTGTATATATGTTCGAAGCTTATTAATTTTTTATCTAATATTTTAAAATAATTTAGATCACCTGACGTATTCGTGCAAGATCCACATGCATTAGCACAAACATTTTGCAACTATTTTGAGGCAAAGTAACGTTTTTTAGTTTTCCACTGGGCAACATTTTGTGCGCGAAGTGAATTTCTATTGTTTAAATTCAATAGATTTCTGACTAGTTTCAGCTGTGAAAAGTCGCTTAGCACAAAAAAAGTCGCCTAGTAGAAAACGAACATTACTTTTGTTTGTTTGTTTGTTTGTTTGTTTGTTTGTTTGTTTGTTTGTTTGTTTGTTTGTTTGTTTGTTTGTTTGTTTGTTTGTATTACTATGGCTGAATCCAGAGGAGGTATAAAGCCTATCCCACAATGCAATGCGAACAAACTATATTATCAACGCTAAAGCACGCGCGATGCATTATTTATTCATGATTCATTATTTATTCATTTATTCATACGGCGAAGTGAGTCGAGTGTATTGAAGACAGATCAAGTAATTGTAGTCCACTGTATCGAAGAGAATTCTCACGATTATGTAATTAGTGGGGCGCAGTGTTTCACTTTACGCTGTAGTATAATTCATTTAAGCATGATTGGGAAATTAAGGGAAAGAAGAGTGGCGATGATCTACTCGGTTGGTGGTTGGGATCTTGTTCTTCGAAGAATGAATTATCCTGTTTGTATTCAAGTATTGTCATGTTGTGATTTTCAGGTGAATAAAGTTATTATCTTGCAATAGTTTGTGTGTGACTAGATATTTACCGATCAGTATTATGTTTTCTACTGAGCATGTGTCACAGCCCTGACTCAGATGCACTCCCTTACGAAAAAATCCTATAGGAATTCCTATAGGATATTGGGCCAAAATCTAATAGGAATTCCTATAGGAATTCCTATACAATCCTATAGGAATTCCTGTAGGAATTCATATACCGAATATTCCTACTGAAACTAATAGAATTTCTATTACATTTAGACCCAATTTCCTATAATCATTTGTATTGACACATCTCATACTTCATATGGAAAACCTATAGGTTTTGTACTCGTACTGCTTACAAAATAAAACAATAACCTCAATCGTATTACCAGATTTCAACTTCTTTAATGAAAAATATATGAATTTTTCAAACTGCCTATAGAAGAGTTGACCCACATGAAGGAAAAAGCAAAAAAAATTAAAGAAAAAAAGAAGTTTTTATTACATGCAGATAAATAACATGAGGCTATTTTTACAACTTATTACTAGTGTTTCTTTAACTTGTGGCATTTTTCAATGTTATTTAATTTAGCTTTAAAATTGTTCCTGATTTCTTTCTCTGTTGCCAGGTGAAATCTTTTCATTATTAGTTCTGAAATAAAAAAGTGTGGGTATGATACATTACTACCAATCAGAAAGCAACATGTTTAACAATGTAATAAATTAAAATGTTAGACATTGTTCTATATACTGAAATCAACTTACCAAACAGTGCCATGACCTTTGCTTGATCAAGACTGGGTTTAGCCACCTTATCTTTATGGGCATTTGAAATTTTCCCTGTCAAGGAATGTGTGGCCAACACATCTCTTGACCAAATAATTTCCATAATTGAATATATATAGCCCTTCACATCTCCAATGGAATCCAACAGTTTTTTCTGTGCATGTAGGACTCGTATTCCAGGGTGAATCTCAACCTAAATTACAAATATTTAATTTTAGCAAAGTTTAAATGCTACACAGCTTAACAATAGTTACACAGTTTTTGCACTGTGATAACAAATGCAATAACACAGATGTGCACTGTTTGGAATCAGTGCAAAGGAGAAATGCACAGTATTGCACACTATATACATAGCTGTAAAGTTGGACAGAAGATGACACAAAGATCTACAGGGTTTTCTTTCACCAAATTATTATAACACAGACATCAGCAAAGACTGTATTTCAAACGTTTCAATTTTATCACTCACAGGTTAAAATAAAAGTGTGTAGGTCAAATTTTAATAATACACTTGTGGACGAACTTTTTGTCAAAAGAAGGGTCAAGCACTTGCTCGAAGATGGGTACATATCCATGATTCGATTTCTTTATCGTTTCACAGAATAATTCTACTTGGTAACATCTCAAACTATTATTTATCTCCCTTGATAGTATTTGCATTCCAATGTATACTTGGTAACATCTCAAACTATTATTTATCTCCCTTGATAGTATTTGCATTCCAATGTAGCAAGCTCACCTCTCAAGCTATCGACAACCACATGCAGCTGTTCCACTTGCTTTTTAAGTCTGTATTTGCCTCTTTCAATTGTACTATTTCGCATTCCAGCATATTCTTTTTTGATGTTGCTGATAGTTCCTGAAACAAGATAATTGATTTATGACCACCAATAATTAAATGTGATCACAAAAAATTGAATTTGTAATTATAGAACAGGATATCAATATTGTAATAAATACCGGTGTTGTTTCGGCTGAAATTTTGTATTTTCTTTTTAATACATTAAACATGGGATTTTTTGCAGGCTCACTTGTTTTCCCTTTCTTCTACTTTTTTGCTGGTGGCTAAAAATTCAACATAAACAATGTCAGCTAATCGCCATGTGTATATATTAGCAAGCAATAGGGCACTAGTACAGGCACTAGTCTGAACACTGTATCCGAGCAAAAACCTTGGCACAGTGCCCAAGTCAGGTAGTGCCCATGCCGGATTTAGGTGTGGGCAAGCTGGCCAGTTGCCCAGGGGCCTCCACAACCAGGGGTCTCCAAAAAATCTACTTGAAAAACACACTTTATGGATGATTGTAAATATGTCTTTTTAATACTCTAAGGTAGGGCCTCCACATGTCTAAATCCAGCTCTGAATTTCAGACTAGTCTGAATGCAGCCTTCGATTAAATACAGGTCCCTAACGAACATCTGACTCCAGCATGTCCTTCATTTTACCTTTTCAGGGTTGTTTTCTTTTTCTTCATCACTGCTCTCGTCATACAATGGGTTCTTTATTGACACTCTGTGTCCTCTCCCTCTAGTTGTGGTCTTCGTAGTGCCTGTCTTTACATACACTTTCAGGTAGTCATTTATCACATCAAAGTCGTCTAAAAGTTTAAAACAAGTGATTAAATTGATTAAAAGTTTGTAATTCCATGACAATCATTTGCCTTTGTGAATTGTCATTTCAACCTGGACTGGGATTCTATTTTATATATTCACTTATTTATTTTGTCCATATAAAGTTATTTTTCTATTATTATGTTTCTATCATTTTTTAATTACAGCGGGGCTAGGGGTCTACTAGACACCTTAAGGTAATTCCTCAGTTTTGCATTGCGCATCATTTCTGCGAATAACTCATTCATTAAGTCTTTATTAAAAAAACACTCAACGACAGACATGTGAGTTTACAACAATTGCAGATAAAACAGAGAGATGTCTTGTCTTTCTCTGAGGAAGCAGATCATAAAATTAAAATGTATAGACGGCAACTATGTAGCTTTGTGTAACAATGTATCAATGTGTAGATCCCACATGGATCTTCATTAAAAAAGATGCCCAATATTTTAAGTGAAGTTTTCCTTTCTATTGTTGGTAATCGATCCGGAAGAGGTTTGCTTGTTCTGCCCCTAACCACCATCTCCCTATACACCAACTCAGCCATACTATTACTAATTCAACATGTAATTAAGTGTTAGGGAAGAAAAAAAACACATTCAAAATTCACTATGAAGGCCAAACGAGCTACCATTAAACTGATCAAGGAAGTATTAACTTAATTTTTAGTTTTCTTAATAAATTACAAATTTGTTTTGTAGTTTCATATAGATGAATTATTAAGAAAATGGCCCGGTGAGCCCACTTTTTCTTAAATAACTTATCTTCCCCACCATTATTTGCATCGAATTTTTGTAAAAATAGCCATATTTTGATTAAAAAGCATGGTTTACTGGCAGCTATATTATGTCAAAAACTTTAATACTAGGAAGTTTCAGCAAATTTTCATTTGGGAAAGAATTACTGAGGAATTACCTTAACAGGCTTTTTATTAAGACCCCTACTTACAGTAGCTGAGGTCCTTGAACTCAGCTGCTGATCATGAGTCGACAAATTTTTGTTTTATAAAAGCAACATGTTCCACATAAATAACCAAACATTTTATTTATAGCACCATATTTACTGGTTAGCAATGAAAACAGCAAATAAGACTTCTCAATATACATTTAGATTACCTCCCAATCGGAGACCACGTGGACAATTTTATCACAATCATGCCGGCACGACCTGTATTCATACTTGATACTTACCACTAAATTTAACAATCTTTGCAGAATATCTGTCCGTGTCCACCTCATCAATATCCACAGGCGTCTTTGATGAAATTCTTCGCCACTTGGCGCAATCTTTAGGCCATTCCACAATGATCTCCTTCGATGGAAACCAGTCGTCGTTATTGAACAGACTTTCGTCTTCCCCGTATATCCATGCTGACTCGCCAACTTCGCATGATGAGTCTTCGAACTCAAAAACGGCCCACTTCATTTTTGTGTATAAATAACGTATTATTATTAACTTATCTAGCTATAATTATAATACCGGTGTATACTTAAAATAGTTAATTTGCCAGAAAGCAACGCTCACTCGCCAAGAAGTATAATCCACGATTGTCGATGCAATTCAATAAACGACGCTATCCCGCAATGCCACGCTGGCATCATCAAAATGTGTCGTGCATTGCATCATGGGACTAACTCGTCTCTTCCATGCGCATGTCAAGGATTGCATCGGCCTTCGAGTTTGCAGATGGTTGTTTATAGTCTTTACCGGTATATTCTTTCAAATCGTAGATTATTTGGAATAGTTTCTGTCTCGCGTATCTATAAATTAATGACGTCTCAACGTAATGTATTCAAGAGGACCGTATAAACGCTACAGGATTGATGACGAAATCTCTGTTCCACGACGAACACTTTGCAGGATACAACAAGATGCTGAGCTTGCTGCAGAAAATGCCCAAGATATTACATATAATAACAATATGCTGGTGAGTGTATAGTCATGCTTTGGACCACAATGCTGTTCAGTGTTTTGTATTAGGGTTAGGGTTCATGTTAAATTTAATAATTTTCATTTAATACATACATTTTTAGGCCCAAGTCCAAGAGGAGGATTTTGAAACTGTTTCTCTGCAAGGTTCAGACGTTGACGTAATTGTAGAAAGCTTAGCAGATTTTCATGATGAGCAGGTTTGTTTTTTTAAATTTTCCTACTACACGGCCAAAAATCTCACGAGCTTGTTACAAGCTTGTTGGTTTGCAGGCTTGTCACAAGTCTGTGAACAAGCTTGTAACAATGCTGTCAATTCCACAGGGTTGTAACAAGCTTGTGATCACAAGCTTGTCACAACATATCGTTCAACAGACTTGTAACAAGATGTTGAAACAGACTGCGACAAGCTTGTTGAAACACGTAAGATCTGGCTTGTTGTGGACAACTTGTAACAAGACAGCAAAGTCAACAATGTTGTTACAAGCCTGTTTCAACAAATGTGTTACAAAGCATTTCCGACAAACCTGAGTTAAACTGTTATGACAAACTTGTTACCAGCTTGTCACTTTATAGCGGTTCACTTGAAGCAGAGAGAGAAAACGTTTATTTCACGTTTAGCCCGGCGTTTATACGTCTTTGTGTGTGTAAACTAATTCAAACGTTTTTCGTGAACAGAAAAGTGTTTGAAACAAATGGGGGAAAAAACAACCGTGAAAAACCAATACTGTAATAAAAAACAATTGCAGCTAAACTATAATTTTTGCTATTCATTCAAATTATAAATGTTCAGGAGAATTAAAGACACGACATTATTCAGAGTTTCTGTACCATGCATAGTTTACAACATACTAACAAGACAGCCGTGCATAGCGGCCAGTCGAGACATCACTTATTCATCTTGCAAAATTTTGAAAGATATCGATTTATCAAAGCTATACAAATGTTAATACGATCATAATGCACATATTTATTACTTCAATCTTTTGTTCAAGTTCACAAATGGCATATTTTAGGGTTTATAACCACAACTAAAAGAACTTAGCTCAACTGAATATCCTTAAAAACTGCGTCTCCCACGGCCACGGCAGTTCACGGCCAAAATTTGCTCAAGCGATTTTCAAATTCGAATATAAAACTGCTTGTAGCTGATCTGTTACAGACCCTGTTTGTATTTCCAATTTCATCTTTGTGGGCCAAGTTCTGTTTGTCCGAAAAATCTTTGAATCTCAAAGTGTTTCTTTCGGAACAGCTTGTAAATAAAGTTCGAAACTTTGAGGCAAAAAAACAGGAAGTAGCGAGCTTGCATCATCCGATGCTCAGAGAGCCAATCATATGCGAGAATATGAAGTCATGAAAACAAACTTGCGTCACCATGGACCGTTGGCTAAATTTTATTTTTTACAGTTTGAAACAGACAGGCATCCACAATTCCACGGATAAAAGTCTTTATTGGTTATAAAGTGAGACATACGCGATTGAAATTTTGTTCTGCTTCATGTTAAATCATACGTTCACCGTTTGGAAGAAGTTCTCAGTGGGATTCATTGCATTTCAGTGTTGAGGAATGATTTTAAACAGTCGTTTAAACAGCGAGAACAAGTGTGTCTGGAATGGCAGTTTATTTCTATTTTTAATTTACTCTCAAGTATCCATGCAAGTATGTACTGCTAAAAAGGGACTAAGTTTGTTTGCTGGTCCACCAGCACTCAACGTAAAGAACTATCAACGAAAACTAGCGTGATCAGACTGGAACTTTCATTATTTGTACCAACCACGACTGAAGCTGAGAAAGAAGTACAAACGTTTAAAAAGAAGCGGTATACAATTAATATCTTTATGGCAAACATTAATTTATCTTATCATCTGTTACATATATCTTTAGTGCTGAGTTTAATCAGTTAACTATGTTTTTGCATGAACGTTAAAACATTTAAATGTGAGTGAACTGCACATTCATCGGCGGAGTGGACAGAATTTTTGCAATGTAAGTTTTATTGAATTGTTTTCTGTAAAATAAAATTCCTTTGATAGATATTTGCAGTTGTGTTTAATAATATATCTGACTTGTCTATATTTCTATCTGAATTATTAGACTTCTCAAATAGAAATCACGAAAGTATCACACGGTGTGATAATTTCGTTATTTCTATTTGAGAAGTCTAATAATTCAGATAGAAATATAGAGAAAGCCCACGTTTCTCGAGGGATAAAACACGAATTTTCGATTCTTGTTGAGGGTCTTTTACAACAAGGTTGTTACGGCGTTGTCCCGACAGATTTTCCCCGCTCTGTTTCAACAAGCTTGCTACAAAGTTGCCAAAACAGCTTGATACAACCTTGTCGGTGGCAGTTGTTGCGTATTTGTTTTTACAAGCTTGTTACAAGTCTGCAAACAGCTTGCGACAAGCCTGTCACGATATCTGATAGCAACGTGTGCGTAGATTTCTGACTGGCGTCAGGTTCCAACAAGCTTGTAACAAGCCTGCAGCAGATTTGTCACAACTGCCGCGTTTTTGGCCGTGTAGGTTAAAAATATTTACTTTGTGTCCTTTCAATTTTAAAACGCCTACAGTGTATGAAATAAAATAGTGTGCTGTGGAATTGACTCGTACATTTGCCTATTATACTTTTGAATCAGCTTAGCTGAAGGATAGTTTCTTCTGCCCCCCCCCCCCCCACACACCCCCCAAAAAATATATAATAAAAATAATAAATTTAGAACATTAGTGTTTTCGAACAAACTTTTGGACTAATCCGAGATCAAATGGAAGAAAATAACTGGGAAATTAAATTTTCCAAATTAATATTAAAAGCATCAGGTTCTGGGGCAAGCAATCAAGTGGAAGGGTCAGCTTAATTGCCTTATAAACATGGGGCTTGTAAATTTATCTGTATTTTATGGTAATCTCGACCAAGCAGTTTTTGCTCTGGCATTTACAGAATGAGTCCATTGATTCAGACATGGAAGATGAGAATATTGATGATGGAACACATCAGGTAATTCAACTACTACTGTATACTGCATATATATAGAGGATATTACACGGTGGTGCGAAGATATGAATTTTATCTTCGGGTGGGGGAAAACAATATTTTACGAATGAGCGTAGAGAATGAGTAAAATATTGTTTTTGCCACGAGAAGATAAAATTCATGTCTTCAAGCCACCGTGTAATGTTCTTTTACGACACTGTATATTTTCTAGTACTACACTTGCATCTATATAATAAATATATATATTCTCCTTGGCAAAACCCTTCTTAGCAAAGGCACTCGCTTCTTTTTCCCCATTGTTGTAACAGGAATGACTTTTGCACTTTATTTTGAGGAGTTGGTTTTCCATTTTTATTACACAATAATTTTGCTATATAATAAAACAATTATACCATTCACTCTCGTTGTAAACAAACTAATAGCCAACTCGGTGCTGATACATCTCATGGGCTACGAGCTCATATACGACTCGAGCTCATGGTATAATTGTATATACCCTGTCCCTGGTAAAAATCCTGATCAGGATCCTAACAGGATCCTAAATTTTCTTAAGAATCCTACAGGATCCTGTTTAGGATTTCCACCAGGGTATATTATATTCTCCTTGGTGAAACCCTTCTTAGCAAAGGCACATAACTTTAACTCCCTTTTTTGAGTTTAACGATCAAGATATCTTCTCAACCATATTCACTCGCTTCTTTTTCCCAATTGTTGTAACAGGAATGACTTTTGCATTAGAAGAAACCAAATCTTCTAAAATCTTTGTAACATGCATGGTCTGATCATCAATACACTTCACATCCAAAATTAGTTCACGTTAATTCCAATATATAATATATATGCATTTTCTCATAGATAATATAATTATATACATTTTCTTATAGATATTAAACATGGAAAATGGGAATGAAGCCATCTACCCTGGAGCTCTTATAACTTGTTCTCAAAGTATTCTGATGTTGGTTGCCTTCCTGTTAAAACACAGCCTGACTGATGCTGCTTTATCTGATCTGCTTAACATGTTGAACTTGTTTTTGCCAAATACTTTTCCACCAAGCAAGTATAAGTTTTACAAAGCTATTCAAGTAGAGGAGTCTCAGGTAAGAGGAAATCTTACACAATACGCTAATGAGTATAATTAACTTCAGATTATTGCATGATGTCCGAAGACTGGAGGGGAAGACTCAATTTTCCATTCCTTCCATGGGTGTGATCACATGTACAGTACATGTATACAAGTCATGTATAATTATTATCTGGAATGACCCAAATTATTATTTTATTCTAGCTACAGTACATGTACTGCTAGATACAAATATACTTTTATTTAGCAGAGGAAAGGGGTGGTTGAGGCCATCCTTGGCAGGAATGGTATTGGTTTATATAGATAATTTAGTTTAAAATGAGAAAACTGTTTGACAGATACATGTATTACCAAAACAGATGATGTGCGGCATTGGGTGAAAAAAAAGTAATGATATAACATTGATGAATCTGCCTGCATTCCTACAGTGCCTTTTTGCTTGGAGAATTCAAAAGTGGCAAATGGACCAATCATATTTCAGTGATCTCTTGTGGTGCCAATTCCAAAGGCTAAGGAATGCAGATGGATTTGTTAATGTTTTGGGTGGAAATCATGACATGTTTTTCGATGCCACAGTTAATTGGTTTTTGTAATACATGTCAAATATTTTCTAGCCTTTATTGTGCAAATACCGTAGATTCCTGCCATTCCTATTTGAGAGGAGGGGATCCCGATTGGGTAGAGAATGAAAAGTTGATGGAGGAGGGTGGAAAGGTTACTTCTTTCGAGGGTGGAAAGGTCACTTCTTTCTGCCACTCTGTCAACTATTCGTTTTTCCCTCAAAATGGGGAACAAAAGGATTTCTACAACTGCTCTATGCACAAGCTGTCTAATAATATTGTTTAACCAATATTTTTTTTAAGGTACATTTCTATTGTTCTTCATGTTTATCATACATGGGGACAAGTAAGGAAGAGAGAGACTGTGATGATTGTGGTACAAAATTTAACTATAATGAGAGCATGACGAATGGTAGCTTTTTCTCCACATCCCACTAGAAGACCAACTTAAACAGCTCCTGACCGACCCAGCACTCTACAGTTGTTTAACCAACAGAAATGTAGAAGAGCTGATCCAGTCCAATGTAATTTCAGACATAACAACAGCTGAACTTTATCAAAACTTGATAAAATATCACGGCATGTCAAAGAATGATTTTTCTTTGACATAGAATGCAGATGGAATGCCTGTTTTCAAGTCATCGCAATATTCCATATGGCCAATCCAATGCATGATAAACGAGCTACCAATACATCTTCGATGAAGCAATATTTTGCTCACAGGTTTATGGTTTGGTCGGACCAAGCCAAAGATGAACACATTCTTAATGTCGTTTGTTAATGAATGTAGAATGTTGGAGGAAGGAGGTTTTCTCTTCCAGGGAGAATCTATCCAGCGTAAAGTATATGCTTTGATATGCTCCAGTGACTCTCCTGCCCGAGCAATGTTAAGGAACTGCAAGCAGTTTAATGTGGCTGTGATTGGTGTGAACATGAAGGTGTCACAGTTACTCGGAACAGAGGTCCACCAACAAGGTATTATCCACAGCGTGGAGATCAGTGTCCAAGGACATCGCAAAGTCAAGCTGAGTATGGAGCAAGGGCACAACTTCTACAAGAGGCTGTGCAAGGGGTAAAAGGAATTTATGTGATCGATGTTCTTCCTACCTTTGACACTGTGAATGGTTTCACACCTGAATACATGCATTCAGTATGCCAAGGTGTCATTCGTCAAGTTTGTAACCTTTGGCTTGATTCAGGAAATCATGAAGAAGAGTTCTACTTGGGTAGAAAAGTGGAAAAGTTGGATGAGCGATTGGTTGCAATAAGCCCTCCTTCAGAAATTACAAGAACTCCACGATCGATCAAGGAAAGAAAATTTTGGAAGGCATCAGAGTGGAGGGCATTCATGCTCTATAGTCTGGTTGTGCTGCATGGTTTATTGCCTCATGTTTATTTGAAGCACTTCTTTTTGCTTGTACATGGCGTGTACACTCTCCTTGGTGACAACATCACAAATGACATGCTTTTACATGCACAGGCTTGTCTAGTGAAGTTTGTCACAGATATGGAGGGTTTGTATGGTCTGTGCTCATGTACATTTAATGTCCACCTGATGACACATTTGGCAGATGGAGTGAAGAGCTGTGGGCCACTATGGGCAACTTCAGCATATACATTTGAAGCAAACAATCACATGTTGCTGAAGATGTTCAGTGGGACCCAGTATGTGCCACAGCAGATATGTAATACTTTTATTTTGTCTCAGAAGTTATCAGTTATTGCAAGAGAGTGCATCGGAGAAGATACATCACCAAGAGTGAAACACATGTTTCAGAAGCTATCGAAGGGCAATTTACCGAAAAAAAATCAAAACATTTTGCAGATGAATGTCTCGGGACTAGGGGTTGGAAAACCTGCATTTCTTTCAGCTTCCCAAACTGTTTCATTAGCTTTGCTGATCGACAGAGATGTTGTAAACCGATCTGCTACCGTCTACAACAGATTTGTTGTCAATCATATCTTGTACACTGCCCAGAGTTACACCAGATCAAGCCGACACCATGATTATGTTGTTCAATTTGACCATCCAGCTGCCAAATATGGAATAATTCTTGGCCTGTACACAACAAAACCAGATTGTCGATGCAGTGAAGCTGACATGCAGGAATGCCAGTGCACAATTTACAATGTGGTAATCCTGAAGGTACTCCAGTGTGAGTCAGGGTCACTTTTCTCAGATGCTGAATGTGGAGTAACTTCACATTTTTTGAGGGAGTACACTGAGAACCACAGAACTGTTGCCATCCTCCCAGAACAGCTCCAGATCAAATGTATCGACTTAAGACTCAGAAACCGTCACTTTCTTTGTGAAGTTCCCTGTAGGTTTTATGGGGATTAATTAATATTATACTATGTGGTAAAATATGTATATAATAGCATTGTTAATAGAACATGGTTTGGAAACCCGGCACGCTTGAACACAATTCATGTTGAAGGTGCACAAATCCCTTGTTTGCATTTAGTAACTTCGTCAATATTTAAACAGTACGGTTGAGCGATTGAACTCAAATATTGCTATTGGATGATTGCTTCATTATACAAAAAACACAATATGTTCAGTAACCATGAAAGTGCACGTATTTCCCTAAACCCGAACAAAAACATAAAACAATGACTTTTGTAGAGCTTCCAAACCATGTATATTTACTATGATAATAGAGTGTATTTACTACATTACAAGTAATATTTGGCATTTCAGTCAATTAATCTGAAGGTTCTACGAATTTTTAGTGAAGGAAAATTTCGAGTGTAGAACATACATTTAAGACTAAACCGAGACCAGTCTTTCAAGGCCTTCCAGCTAGGAATTGAACCCGCGACTCTGCGATGCTAGTGCAGTGCTATGACCGCTGAGCAACGGAACGTTGCTGAGAACTTGGCCACGAGTTCGGCAAGCTCAAATCCTCAGAAAATGTTTCTGAGCTTCAGACAGGGATCGAACTTTGAAATGACTGGTTAAATGCTAGCACAATTTCGCGAAGTGATTCAATCTTTACCTAATTTATTTGTGAGACTAATAAGTTAATAGTGCATGGTATTTCCACATATGTAAAGTGATGGTAATTCATCAGAAAACTTAGGTTTATGTAGATTTATATGCATCTCTCAAGAAATATTTTCTTTAAGAATTTAATTGGATTTTTTTTAAACCATTCATGGTCCTAATAAAATTCCTTTTGCACTATTCATATTTATATTTCTGTATAAATCTGCCGGTAATGCAATTGTAAACTAATTCCTTTTGACCATGCAGCCATATGATCTTATACTTATACAGTAAGTTATTAGAGATCAGTGGATCGTCAGTATGCAAACGAAGAGAACTTGAATGTTTTGGCAATGCAGCTAGCGGTGAACAGAGCACAAAAGCAGCTATCTTATAATGTAAAGTTTGAATATACAAAAAATATGCAAACAAAATTCGCTAGTTGATCACGCAACATTATAACGTTTTTTAATAATTACACGATTGAAGGAGATTTCAGATTTTGTGATCAAAACTATAACTTATAAGCTACAATGTTGCATTAAATTAAATGTGTCAAATGGCAATTAACCTGCGGTCAATAATTTTTATTGAACTTAGTTTTGAAATTGATACTAAAATTAGAACAGTCCTCGTAATTTATTTGATCGCGGGGGCTGTAGCGCGCGCTCTCGCAGCGATATTATGCTATTCCGATAAATAAGAGTTCTTTATATTATACGAAGTGCATATTTTATTGTAGAAAATATATTACACTTAACTATACAAAAATTAATTGTTGCTGTAGGAATTCCTATAGGAAGTATATTTTCTTATAGGAATTCCTATTCAACTTCCTATAGGAAATTTTGTTCCTATAGGAATTCCTATAGGAAGTATATTTTCCTATAGGAATTCCTATTGATAATGATAATGATAATGATAATGATTTAATATTTCTATTGCGCAAATTAACATGTGGATATGATCAAATGCGCATTACAATGTTATGGGTGGCTTATCAGGCAATTTAGAAATTTTCACCGTGGCCGTGTTGAGGCATATCAAAGGCGCTTTATGCTGCCGCCAACAACACAGTTCAGACCACGGATCTCAACTAAGACCTAGGTGTTGATTTTACGGAGGGAGGAAAACCGGAGAACCCGGCGAAAAACCCTCGAAGCACAGGAGAGATCAACTAAACTCTACTCACATGGTCCAAGCTCGAGAACGAGGTTATTCCCAGACGGTCACCCATCCAAGTACTAACCCCGTCCGACCGGGCTTAACTATTGGTGAGAGGCAGATTGGTGAGAGGCTATTCAACTTCCTATAGGAAATTTTGTTCCTATAGGAATTCGTATAGGAATTTCAATTTCCTATAGGAATTCCTATAGGAATTCCTATAGGATTTTTTCGTAAGGGCTGACTCAAGTCAGTTTGCACAAGTTGCGTTAAGGCTCACCTGTGACCACTGATCTCAATAAAACCTTATATATAAAGCCAAAAATTGACTCAAGTTTATATAGAGATCAGTGGCTGTGACAGGCTACATATAGCTAGTCTTAGTTAATCGAGTTTTACTTACCGAGACAAAGAACGTTCATTTGCTTCCTTATACTCCTATTCTCAAACAATAGTTCCTTGTCAAGGACAAACCATTCACGGCGGACCTTATCACAGAATTCAATGTCCTTACTTCAATTGTCATAAATCCGCTTGAGCCTGATGAGGAATATAGCAGTGAAAGTCTCACAGAAACCATGCCACAGTTGGATATTAAAGTACAAAAAGAGTACAATATTTCATGCAATTGCACCAATTTTTCTAACCCAAACAAAGTACTATTCCAACCAATAGAACCAATCGTAGATTCAGACGACGATCCAGTAGAAGACATGCAATTACTTTTCCACAATCCCTCGAACAATTCTGTTGGTGACTATGAACACACTGATGGGCCTGCTGCTGGTAATAATGATGACAACAATGACGATCCTGCGTGAATATGAACAAACTAACAACCCTGCTGCTGCTGGTGATAACAACGACAACAATGACAATCCTACTGGTGGTGATAACAATGGCAACAATGACAATCCTACTGGTGGTGATAACAATGGCAACAATGACAATCCTACTGGTGGTGATAACAATGGCAACAATGAACACGCTAACAACCCTGCTGCTGCTGGTGATAACGACGACAACAATGACAATCCTAATGGTTGTGATAACGACAATTTGTACTGTCAAACGTTTGCTGGAAGAGGGTCGTACTGGGAAGAGAGGTACCAGTGTGCACTGAAGAAATGCAAAGAAATTATGCGTAATGATGAAGAAGTTGTAGTTCATGTTGAATTTGAACCAGACAATGAGCAGGATAGAAATGCCATAAGATTTGATGCTTGTATAGATGGCTTATGGCATCCTCTAGGTTATGCTGGGCTTCGAAAGATTCCCAAGTTGACCAAAGCCATCAGAATGAATGAAATACAGTCCATCTCCCTTAGCCATTTCCAAAGCCGGTATGTTCATCAGCAAGATAAAATTATGATTACTGGCTTCTTTACCATTGTGAAATCTTCCCCTTGGTTAAGAGTCTGACCAGAATAGATACAATGCAGTCTTGAACGTATGACTTTTCAGTGCATTTCATTGCAATGCAACAATCACTGCTTTGTAGAAATAATGACTGTACAGTATACATCCAAGATTTGAATGCTCACTCACTGTTTGCTCACACTTGTATCTATTGGTTGTGAATGGGCTGGGGCAAAGGAAACATGGGTGGTGTACTCTTAGTCCACTTCTTCTCTCTGTGGCACACTAAAATTAAACCCAGTTGGATGGGGTTAGTACTTGGATGAGCCTTAGTACTTGGATGGGTGACCACCCAAGAATGATACAGTTTTTTAAGCTTGAGCTTGAGACTCGTGCAAGTAGAGTTGTAGCTGGTTTCTCTTGTGCTTCGAGGGTTTTATTGGGTTCACTGGTTTTCCTAGATGTTAACTGTGCTCAGTGGTCTGACATGTGTTGTATGGTGGCTTGCAGGAGTGCCTTTGACTCTGCCAAGTTGATCTGTGTCCTTTGCAAAATTTCAGCCACCAGGTGCAAGTAAGGATGATTAGCCCCCAGCTCTTTCTGATAGTACTGTTGAAAAACTCACATCTGAGGAAAATTACTGTATTTGTGTCAACCTCATACCCAAGAACTTTTCTAAGTGGAGAAAACTTCCTGGGGATGAGGTTGGAATTTATTGTGGTGCTACAGTGAATGGTAAATTAACTGGATCTCGATGCATGCGTTGCCTTATGGAACCCTTATCACGTATTGGCAGGAATGACTGACCAGCTGTGAAGATTGATGGATCTTCCCTTCTGTTGATCTTGAGCTTGTGAAGCCGCAAGGGATGTTGTTCTGGTTGTATATTTGAGGCAACAGGTGGTGATTCATCAAATGATTCATATGTCTCATCTGTGCCTTTAAACCGCTCATTTAATGTCCAATAATAAAATGGCAAATCATCATCCATCTTCATAGTAAATTCTCTAAAATATAAGATACAAGAAAATAACAAGAAAAATTAAAATATAAAAATACTTGACGTATCAGTTGTATTTGGTTAGATTAAATTAATTTTTAAGATAAACTTCATGTAATGGCAAATGCATTCCAGCTATACCTGCATATTTTTCTCCAGTGGTACTTGAATTCCTTCAATGTGAAAGTACAGCCACGTTTTTGATGGCACAAGGAAAAGAAGCATTCAACATCATCTGTTGTACTGGCTCTTGGATGTTCTTCCCATCCAATGGTTCCATTTTCACATCTTCGGTATTCCTGGCTCTCAATGTTGGTGGTTATGGCAATTAGGGTTTCTCGGCTGAAGCCTCGGATTCCTTGAAATGGTCTATAATTATAATTACAAAAATAAAAATATTTATGTGTTGGTTCTTAGTTAGATCATTTCCAGGCCCCAATGTATTTTATGTATAGTGCTTGGTACTGTAAGTATTAGCAGCACTCACGACTGTGCTAGTAATGTATTATAATCATACAATTTACCTGTTTATATCAATGGACGATAAGTCATAATCGGTGTTGTTCCATGGAACCAACTCATCCATCAAATAATTGAGCATCTCATAATTGGCTTTAGATCTATTCAGTTGGGACACTCCTCTTCCATCAGATGCTTCATGCCATCTTGCCACGATTTTTACATATTCGGCCTCTGTTTTATGTCCTTTCTCATCTAAAAATTTGGCTACATGGAAAGAAAGAAGATTCGCCGCATCAGTTACTGACTGCTTTCGCTTGCCTACAAGAGCTGTATGGGTCAGACCAGTTTTGGGATCTCTCATTGCCTCATCAAAAGCATCCAAGTTTAATTTTAAATATGCACCCTCCCTTGTGTGCTTTGCTATTCGCTTCAGAATATGGCAATGGCCTTCCCTTTCATGCTGGATGATTCCTGTGATTGGGTCAGTCTCTGGTACATAAAGGTGGGTTGAGAAATCAATTCCTTTTTCTTTCCAAGCAGCAACAGCTTGTTGAAAGAATAGGGTACCAATGAGTGAACGAAGGCAGTCAAGAAATGATTCAGGGATGTTACGTCTGAATGTGTGTGGTGTATGACCAACAGGGACCAACATGTGACGGATGTTTTCCACAGCCTTAATCAAGTCCAAACCATTACTTTGACTCAAACAAATTGACTCAACTACTTTCCTAGGTATGGCTGGATGGGGGTGTACAGCAGCGACTTCACCATTTGCATCTGAAAGAATTATTTTCAAACAAAGAAGTTGTTGTTAATATTATTGTTGTTGTTACTATACTATTGTTTTTATTATTATTATTATTAATTATTATTTAATATTATTTATTATTAATTATTATTTAATATTATTTAATATTATTTATTATTATTATCATTATAATTATTACTATTATTTAATACTATTATTACTATTATTACTGTTACTATTACCATTACCATTACCACTACTATTACCATTACCATTGTCATTTTCATTGTAATTGTTATTATTATAATTATTATTATTATTATTATTATTATTATTGTTATTATTATTATTATTATAATGTAAAGAACAATTTCCCCCAAACAGCAGGATTTGAGGGACTGAGACAAAATGAATTTTACAATTTGATGTTTTTTTTAGAATTTACTGTATCCTGTATCTTTGGAGTAGGTAGGGGGTACCGAATAATTATAGAAATAGTAATTATTTTCTTACCCTTAATATACTCAAGCATTCTTAACAATGATTTCTTCGACAGCTGTTTAACTGATTTTCTGGCATCATGGATGAGCTGCCAAATATGGAGAGGTCTTGTTTCTCCCTGAGTTCTAAGTGAACTGAATTCACCATCAACCATCAGTGACAGTTCCTAAATAAATGATTATAGAGAGGTGCTGTTCTCAGTATTCCTTAGGGTTTAAACGTATTAACTAATTATATACTAAATTTCATTACTATTACATACATAATTAGTATTGTGACAAGGCCTACCTACAACTTTCAAATTCTGTTCTGTCATAGCCATTTTCACCTTGTTCACAAGTACCCGCAAGCTTTTGTCAGCAAGTGATGTGTATGGAACATATTGTACTGGAACAGCGTATGGTTTCATATTCCTTCGTTCATCAGACACCATTGTGACGAGGACATGGGTTGCTGGAGGTTGTCTTTTTTTCTTAAACAAGTCTCGAAGGTAGGTAAGAAATTCTGGGTGTATGTGTTTGAATTGGAAAATAAATGACTTAAAGCAAAAAGTATCTGGACTTAAAAATGTAGACAGGTTCTGGATGATGTTGTGCAAGCGCTGACAATTTTCCAGAAGTTTACTAAATTCCACTACTTCCCAGTTTAGCTCTTTCAGACGTTCTTCAGGTGACCCCACTTTGTCATACTTCTCCTGGTACTCTTTAAGTGAAGTTGACAGTCCAGCTTCTAGAACCCCCTTGTCCTCTATCAACCTCATTGAATTCCCTGGAGAAGTGAAGATGTCTCGTTGGGGGAGGAATGCACTTTAAAGCAATCAGTTATCTCACCCTTTCTAACTGAATACTCATCCTTGAGCTGGCCAAGTTTGCCATCTCCAAGATCAACATCTCCATTCCACTCACCCTTTGCAGACTCAAGTAAGGCACCCTTTACATCTGTGGCATCAGCCTTTATCCAAAACCGAGCATCTTTATGTGAGAGCACCAATCTCCTGATAGTCTCTCCCTTAAAGACAAATCAATGCAAATAGGTGAAATTATTGAGGACTACACAAATTAGGATGCAATCAGCAGGGGTTAGAAAATATTTTGGGCCCCATTTGCCAGAATGAAAAAAAAGAGAGCAACTTTTAGAAAGGAGAAAAAGATGAAAAATGTAAAAAATCAGATGTAGTGTCCTTAATGATTACTGAAACTGCTAAATGCACCTTTAATGAAGGTACCAATTAATACACAGATTACTACCAACCCAGAGTCTGCTACCAACCTGAATATCTGGCTTGTCATGGTATTCAGAAGTATTGATGCTTTTACACACTGATACAATGCTTACACAGGCTACATTCACACGGGCCTAACAAGCAATATTATAATTAAAGTCTGTTACATTTTTATTATGCAAGATTTACTACAGTATACACTTAGTCTAGTAATCCTAATAGTCCTTACAAAATTAACCCATTGCTGCCTTTAGGCTGTCTGAAGCTCATGGTTCTGCCTTGTATGGGGCTGTTTTTGGCTGGCTCAGGTAGCAATGCATTACAACATGTATAACATTGAACTTACACACATGGGATCTTTTATACCCTCTGCAGCTATTCCACTCCACATTGGTCCTCTGAACAGGTGGTTAAAGCGATGGCCTAGCTCTGACACCATAGTTGAATGCCATAATGCATAGTCTCTGGGCATGGTTATCTTTAAAAAACAAATTTTTTTTATAACAAACTACATAACATGGAACCAGTATAATCCTTGAGATACGAAACATTTCATACTGATACAAAATGTACACCTACTGTACAGTGTAACACCTTTCTAACCTGTTGTGAATTTTTGCATGTAAAGAACTCGATTTGGTACTGAACCAATCCAAATGGCATGCGATTCATTTGCATTAGAGTACCTGAACCATCAGGCCTTTGTTTACCAACACATTGGGCAAATTTAAACAAAAGATTACTTTTTTTGTTCTGTTGTAAATTTTCCATTGCCACAAGGGACAGAGAAATGAATTTTGAGGGGTGTGATGTTATTCCTTTCCTTTCAGCAATGTCCAGGAACATGTTGTCTAGCACATCAACATCTTGTCTAGCACATCAACTATTTCATCAGTTTCCAACAAGAGTAGTATCATTTTAATCAAAATAATGAGTGCTCTGGCTCCACTTTTTTCCAGTAGCTTAGAACAACGGTACAATATTGAGTCCACAGTGTTGTCTTCTACAGGAGGGACATCAGTAGAAGTGGATGGTGTGCTGTCAGAGTTCAAACTGGTTTCACATTCATAATCAATGCCATATTCCTGCTCCACTGCTTCTAATGTTCCTTTTTTTTGCAACACATTGACAACTCTTGATCGAACAGCATGTGCTGGACAACAAATGAATATAATTTTTCTAAGTTAATATTATTTACAATACGAGTGGTCATGTTGTTCTCAGATTATTTGAGAAAAGGCTCAATTTCAGTGTGCCAGACAAACCTTGTTTGTAAGTAAATTATTCATTATTGGTCTATAAACTCTATTACTATAACAGAATTCTAACAGGTTAAGGTATACAGTACTAGTATTCGGTATACATGCACTGATTAAAAATTCATTTCTTTTGAATCTTCTTTGTGAATAAACATTAGCAATATTTGTGAACGTGCAGCAATTAGCAATATTCCATGCTCTCTGACAGTGTATATATTTATAATGATATTTATCAAAATAAGAGAATAAAGGTGGAATCCAACCGACCTCGACAAAAACGTTCACCAGAATTATTCTTAACACACTTAAAGGACATGAAATATTGCAAAGAATGTGATCTTTATTACTGCTCATGTCTTCATGACACAGTTTGTACAAAGCAACTGCGGTCCACAAAGACGACGCCATCTTGTTTTAATAATGATTTCTTGGTTCCGGTGCATTGTGGGATGGGCCTTATACCTCCTCTGGGCTGAATCCCAGTAAAAAAAATTCCAAACGCACTTCAAGGTTAGTTTTTTTTGTGGGAAAGCATCTACAGATTATATACATCATTGGGTTTCTTGTATATGTGTTTGACTTTAACTTTTAAGACTAGGTTTTTCCATGGGCTGGAGGGTCCCCAATATATATTTTACACCTATCATCGGCTTTAAAATAAAAAAAGGTTTAGTTTCTAGGCTGTTTTCTCCCCCTTTCCCTATAACAAGTTTTCCCTCGTGCATGTTCAACTTTTTAAAACGGTTTTACTTTTACACAATTACTGGAATGTACAACAAACAATGTTTCTTTTTTGTTTTACAGAAGAAAAAGGAATGCGGAAAATTAAGGACCTCTTGCAACAATACGAAGACTGCCAGAAAGAAAAGAAAGGAGGGAACGTTAAAGGAAAAGGGAAAAAAGAAAATAATTTTGTGGTTAGTAGGCATACGCATGCATGATACGTATCATAAATATTGTTAACGAGTAGTAATAACTGTTGTAGCAATATCAAATGTTATTAAATCAATTTTTGTATTTATTTATATACATTTGTATGATACATTCATGTAAACATTTATCGACATTGATATAATCAGTAAAGTGTGGTACTTAATATTGTATATAATATTGTAACTGTAAATTTGTAACTGAAATTCTTCTAATAATTGAAATATTTTACTTACATTATAATTAAACCAGCATGATTAGTAATATTATAAAATAATGCCATATAAACATTCTTACATTAACCCTTTCATGCCGATCATGCGCATCGTTGTTGTCGAACAACTTTCTCTTTTCACTCTGTCTAAACAGACAATGGCAGAATGTAATCTATTTGTTAAATAAATCATAATAATTTAAACGCACTGGTAATAACAAACTGTAATATTGCAATTGTACTTTTGTCCCTCAGTGTGCATTAAAGTGGTATTCCGAGCACATGTTTGTGGTTTAAACATTATTGCATGATTTTTACTAGAAAACCAAACATTAATCATTGATTAAAATTGGTTAACCTCTTAATGTAGTTCTCTCTTTTTTTCTAAACATAGATTTTAATTTTTCTAAATTTAAAATACTGATTGCACCAACCTTAATATTAATTTACAGAAATAATTTTCCCTACTTTTAGTTGCACTCCCCTTGCAATGAGCCGCCAATTGATGGAGCTGCTGTTACTGTCATAACGGATGACGAGACGACAAAATTGGAGTTTATGCGCGAAGCAAAACGATTATTGGGAATGAAAGGATCAGTAAAACTTTATAGTTTCGCCGCGGATCAAAATGGGCTGGTGTGCCCGATGGGGATCACTCCATGGTTCAACTCACCCAAATTTTATCAACCGAGCGCTATGGACTATTAAAAGTGACGGAGTCCGAATCGCGCAGCAGTGTCACTGTGGTAATTTAGAATACGCTCTAGCTTTGTTGGAACATTTATTTGAATGTAGTAACGTGCTCAAATGTTTGTTATTTTGCAGGTGAGTGAAAACGATGCGGAAGAGATCTCAAGCAACAGTGTTATTTCTTCAATGCAAGGAGAAATGTCGTCTTTGCCTCGTAAACAGCGCACATTTTTTACGTATGATTGACTGCCTATATGTTAATTCACTTCAAATGACTTAATTAAGTAAAATTAACAATACTTAATAGTACATGTATCCTTGAATAAGAATTTGGTGGAAGTATTTTTAAAGCAAAAGAAGAAATTAAATAACACCTGAATGCAGCAAATACAAAATATATCCGGAAATCTGCGGACTGTAAAGAAATGGTCAATGAACATCGCAATAAGTTCTGATATACATGCGGGGCTGAGGTTTATCTACTTGTTATATATAGGAAGTCAAAGGCGTTTAACATTTGGTTTAACCGTATGGCTTTTTGTTATTTTCTTGTAATAACCTTTGTTGTCTGTGAACGACTAGAGATACACAAAATATTAGAGGCGGTTTTTTTTTATTGGATTAATTACTAATTACCAATACCCTAGTAGGTTTTTACTTGGTAAAAGAACTTAGGACAGTACTGGCTAAATAACAAGTATACTAGTATAAAACAGTTATGCAATGTTTAAGGAAAGTAACGGGCTGGGAATATTTGACTGCTGGAATGAATGAAACTATGAAAGCAACGAATAACGTTTTAAATTACGTGTGAAAAAAAGTACTTTGTTAATACGAGGTATTTTTACTTTGTTATACGGCTCCACAAACTTATTTACTTTCTTCTTCTTTAGAGTATTCTTGTCTTGAACAAGTCGTAAAAAGTAGAAATGTTCGGTTAGTAATTATTGGATAAGATATACTTAGTCTGATTTCTATGTGTATTTGAAATTACCAATGTGATTATACCTTTTTTAATTTTAGCTCATCAACTCATAAACAAAACTTCGACGGTAAATATAGTAATTGTAATTGTGAGAAATGAACAATTTGATATCTTCGAACATTTTTGGAGAAATGAGTTGCGATGCATTCCTTCTTTGTAGAGGAAGCATTTCCCATTGCACAGAAGCAGAGGGAGAACGGTTTAGTGCCTCAGCAGAAACATTTCAGACTCAAGGTACAGCTCAACTTTTCCTAGTTTTTGTATTTCCAACTGATATTGTCACAACAATTTAAAAAAAGTTGCATTTTATAATACTATAACTCAGCATATATCATTTTGATCTTAGAGAGATTACCGAAGTACCAAAATAATTGAAAAGTCAGCAATTCAAGCTTGGTGCATCACAAGAGTACGTATCGTGTGACGTCCAGTCGATCCAGATCAAAATTGACTAAAATCTGTCAGCCTTTACAAATCACGATCGTCTCATGATTATGTTAAATCCTGCATTAAGGTGGCTCCACACAACCTCGTACCCAGGGTCTTATCTCCGCTCCCCCGCCCCCGCCCCCCGCTGCGAAAAGGCCCTGGTCCAGGCTGGTCACGTGTCGTCTATCAAAATTTTCGACTGTGGGAGTGTCCCCTGCGTATCAATGCTTGACCTCGCTGGAATAGTCGAAGAAATGCATGTATACGTATCTTGTTTTGTTTTCTGGTATTAGATTTTGAAATGAATCGTTAAACTGATACGATTTTAAAATTGAAACAAGTTGTTTTGACAGCTATTGTTTTTAGTTTATAATAAATCGCTGTGTTTATTTAAGTTTAATACAATTATTAAATGAAGAAAGTTTTTTATGCTCCCATTCGTTTAATAATCGTCAACCTGGGTGCTTAAATTATACAATATATAGTCGATTAATCGATATCTTATTATCATTTTTCTATTTATATAAACTCCAGTTACTCCGCAAATTTGATCTTTTGTCGCTTGATCATGAAATATGAATACGCCAATGCGAAAACTGTTGCCGCTCCTCCATTCGGCAAAGTATATTAAAATATCGAACAATAGTATTAATCAACGACAAATAAACAAAAATAAACAGTACTAAAATAGTAAAATATTTGAAACCAAGATCATTCTATAATGCTATAGCGAGACACTAGACACATTTAATAAGGCAAAGGTGAAATGTTGAACCTTTGTTGTCATCTGTCTGCATTTCTGAATGCGCTGTGTTGTTTACTTAAATAAATAGTACTTTCAGTAGACTTCAAGAAAGCGGGCCAGTCTTATCGATTTTTCTGCTTCTTTGCTGTCACCAACTTCTTGTCCGATAAAGAAACCCCTTTCAAGTTAACTTGTTACGTATCTTTTAGTTTTGATCGTTTAAAACGCAACAACCTAATACCCGCCGCTTTTCGGACTATTATTAAATAATAACACGTCATATTAAATTATAGTCCCTCGCCAAATATAATAGGTAAGGATATCGACTAACCTTTTTTAAATGAACTTGAAAATTGGCATTTTATATCAAATATATTTATCACTTATCATGTTCGTGGATGACTGACCATAATTTTGTCCGCATGAGAACTGGTCAAAACAGCGCAGCATAGTAAACCTCACAGTGGATAAGGAAATGGAAGACTGTTTCAAACTCTCAATATAAACAATAAAATACGTATGTGTTTCACCTGTACGTTGTTGAATACCACACGTGAAAGCTGCCGTTATATTTAAGTGAATACGTCCAGTTAAAAGCCTCGCCATTCCAATGCTTGAAACGAATATTCTCCTATCAATAACACATGTCGCCAGCGCTGCAAAGCCAGCAAAATATTGATCTTTGAGACTTTGGCATTCTTATTAAATTATATCTCGTTTCGGATTGTTTCTCCAAGCCGTTGTGCACCTTTCGTGAGTCGTGACATTTCATCTGGCCAGATATTTTGCGTTTTGTATAAACACTACTCTGGTCGGTAAGTCGAGAGAGTTTTTTGTACCACCCTACCCACACTAAATTTATTTTGTACTGCCCATATTTTGGGCAGCACGTGACCAGCCTGGACCAGGGTCTTTTCGCAGCGGTGGGCGGGGGCGGGTGCGGGGGAGCGGAGATAAGACCCTGGGTACGAGGTTGGGCTCCACACAGTTTCTTGAAAAATGGAAAATACAAGATTGAGAGTCCAAAACACGTTATTAAACAATTCAGAAAAAGAATAAAACTAAATGTTATGCATAGTTAAACAGTCTGACAATCAAAAACTGCCAAATAAATGGCAGCAGTAGTTGCTAGGGCAACAATGACGTTTCAAAATGGCTGCCAATTACCCTTCAAACTAATTTAATTTGAAAAAAACTTTGGTGAGCCCCCATTTTTTTTTATTAAAACTTTACTCGAAGTGCGAGTAATCAATAGGCCAATTTTAAAAATATTCTGTAGAACGAAATTTTTTAAAAATTAACAAACTTGATTTTTCCGGAAAATAAATTATTCGTTCTACAGAATTTTTTTACAATCGGCCTATTCATTACTCATACTTCAGGAAAAGTTTTAATAAAAAAAAAATTGGGGGTCATCAAAGTTTTTTTCGAATTAAATTATTTTGAAGGGTAATTGGGAGCCATTTTGAAACGCCATTGTTGCCATAGCAACAACTGTTGCTATTTACTTGGTAACAGTTTTATTCTTTTTCCGAATTGTTTATGCACGTGTTTTGGACTCTCAAACTTGTATTTTCCATTTTTCAAGAAACTGTGTGGAGCTACCTTAAATCGTCTGCACAATCACGCGCTAAGTTCACGCATGTACTGATACATGTAGAACTTAAACATTCATGTTTAATATATGGTCAGGGTTCTTCGTACAGTTGTTTATTGAACGCCAAATCAAAATGTGAAGACAGTCTACAATCTCCAGTATAGAGAATTTGTTATTGAGCTGACGTGCAAACTGCTCGAGCGCCACTCGTGTAAAATATAACCGACACGAACCAACAACACTCCACAAACTGACTTCGCAACATCGTCCACATGCCAGACCATATTAAAGTTGAATATAAAGCTTTTAATATTTATTCGCACCTTCCGCTAGGCAGACAATAAATCCTTTCGTCCAGACTACATTTAATTAGCCATGCAGCTAAGCCTGCGTGCGCAGTGGTATTCTAATCTATTCCGGGGGGAAACTTCTTTCATTCTCGGTGTAAATAATGCACCAGAATTTTACACGTCTTTCAAGAAATACCCATACAGTATACCCATACAGTAGGTAAGGTACAAACCTGTCTGTTATCGCTCTTTAGGACTTTACGAGCTTTAAGCGACACATTTTCAGTGGTTTTAGTTTCTGTGAAACTTTGCACTAAAAAGCGCACCAGTAGCGAGCACCCCCCGGAGTTTACACTATGTATACCTCTATCGTGTGAATTTTTGCCACTCATCACAATATTGCAAAGTTTCTATGAAACTTTGCACTAAAAACAAAATTTTAACATTAATTGGTCAATTTTAAAACGGTCAGCAGCATACTCAGGGGGGTCTAACCGATTTATGTTTTTTAATTTATGTTTGGAAGAAACATTTTGTATTATGAAATCCGAAAAACCCACTTCACTTAACAAAAAATCAGAAATCCTTTCAACATGTCGGCACAAAAACAAGTTTAAGATAAAGAACGTAGGTGTAGGCAAGAACAAAGGTAGGAATGTAGGTAGCGCACCATCGGCACACACACCGCCATCAACCCACACACCCAGAAGCGTGCCATCAACCCACACACCCATTAGCAATGACGTAGGCAACTCAACCTATTTAAGACAGCGCCGAATCGAAAATCGTCAGCCGCCTGAAGATCGCCCAGCGTGAAACTGACAGTAACGACCATCAAAATTTGAGGTAAGCCCACTTATAGTATATTCGCTCTATCTTTACGGTATTGAGCACTTTTCGACATTTTGCGAACAACACTTTGTTTGTTTGAATATAAAATGAATATATATATATGTTCATTTTGTGCAGTATTTACGTAAATGTTGTGTATTATTATTTACAGAAAATTTCGTTTGCAGATAGCTTATTTGAATCAACTTAATTTGAAAATGGATATTTAATTATCCTCAATATAGGTAACAAAAAGTTTCTTACAGACATTGAAGTTGCCTGCTGTAATCAAAGGTACGAATTAATGTACGTAGTAGAACTTGTTTCATGTTTTGTTTCTTTAGTTGGTGTTATTTTAACTACACTGTTATTTTAAAGTAGTTAATTTAACTACAAAAACGTAGTTAAAAAAAAAGGTTCAGGATAACTAACATTTTTGTAGTGATTTTAACTACAATTATTTTAACTACAATTTTGTGGTTACTTTAACTACATATATTTTACCCACAATTTTGTGGTAATTTTAACTACATATATTTAACCACAATTTTGTGGTTACTTTTACTACATATATTTTACCCACAATTTTGTGGTAATTTTAACTACATATATTTAACTCATAACGCTTACCGTCCATCTCTAAATGTAATAACATTCCATCTGAAGGATAGAATTCACCTCAAAACAGCTCACATGAGTAAGTTTGTGCATATTTTATTTCCATAACAACAAATGTTCCTAAAATCAGCTAGATCTACAGTAGTAATTACATCAAATTCAGTTCTTTCAAAAATTTGTTTATAGTAACTCTTTTCTTCAAATCCGTACAATTACCCATTAAAATAATTTCAAGAAAAAGACAGAAGTTTTTTGACCATGAAGGATATTCTATATTAAAAATGTAGTAACATGCAACAAGTAATGATAGTGCGGTTGCCATGCCCACATTACACAATCGACATACAACCATTCCCTCTGCAGCAATATAGACTGGCTCCAAGTTTGACAGTTTTCCTGAAGTGACTATTGTTGGAAATACCGACTTCTCTATAACTCTGTCAATTGGTTCATCATTCTAGCAATTAAAGAAATACACACAAGAACAGTTACAAAAGAGCCATTTATATGGGGCAAAATAGGCCTCGGCTAATGGGTGTATGAATACATAATTTGTTATATTAAGTCATTGCTACTAGGGGTCAAACACTAGGCCAAAATAAGCCACATCTTATTTTAGTTCCAAACAAATTGTCTGTTTATAGGACTGTTCATAGGACTGTTCACATCCTAAGCCACAGCTTATACATTAATTAGATTACTATAGTTATTAGATTACTTAGTTACATAATTCTGATAACATACCGCACAGATCTTAATGATTTTTGTTAGATACTGCAGGGCAACTACAGAAACAGCCTCTTCTATTTTTAGAAAATGAGGGAAAATCAACACCATATTTCAATTATTCTGCTTTTTGCACAGTTTGAACAAACAAGTTGTAGCTTTAATGTAAAGCACAAAAAATGATTTATTTATTAAACACCAATCACGAACCTGGCTTTTTATCAGGCTCCTCCATAATTTCTTCCTGTGCCTGTGCAAGGATGACTTTTGCAACAGTTTTCTTCTTTCCCAACAGAAGTATCTTAGCTTCCCAGCATTCTTTAAATACTTTAGACATTGACGTTACAATGCCTTCGTCACCAACCCTATTGAATAATGGTAGTTAAAACGTAAAATCAGTCAACAATCATCTTGGCACAGCAGAATAATAGTAGTCAAAATGCAAAATCAGTCCACAATCATCTTGGCGGAGCAGAGTAATGGTGGTCAAAAGGCAAAATCAATCCACAATCATCTTGGCAGAGCAGAATAATGGTGGAAAATAGGCAAAATCAGTCCACAGTCATCTTGGCAGGGCAGAATAATGGTAGTAAAAAGGCAAAATCAGTCCACAATCATCTTGGTGGAGCAGAGTAATGCTAGTAAAAAGGCAAAATCAGTCCACAATCATCTTGGTAGAGCAGAATAATAGTAGTAAAAAGGCAAAATCAGCCGACAATCATCTTGGCAGAACAGAATAATGGTGGTAAAAAGGCAAAATCACTCCACAATCATCTTGGCAGAGCAGAATAATGGTGCTAAAAAGGAAAAATTAGTCCACAGTCATCTTGGCAGAGCAGAATAATGGTGGTAAAAAGGCAAAATCAGTCCACAGTTATCTTGGCGGAGCAGAATAATGGTACTCAAAAGGCAAAATCAGTCCACAATCATCTTGGCAGAGCAGAATAATGGTGGTAAAAAGGCAAAATCAGTCCACAATCATCTTGGCGGAGCAGACTAATGGTCGTCAAAAGGCAAAATTACTCCACAATCATCTTGGCAGAGCAGAATAATGGTGGCAAAAAGGCAAAATCAGTCCACAGTCATCTTGGCAGGGCAGAATAATGCCAGTAAAAAGGCAAAATCAGTCCACAATCATCTTGGTGGAGCAGAGTAATGCTAGTAAAAAGGCAAAATCAGTCCACAATCATCTTGGTAGAGCAGAATAATAGTAGTAAAAAAGCAAAATCAGCCGACAATCATCTTGGCAGAACAGAATAATGGTTGTAAAAAGGAAAAATTAGTCCACAATGATCTTGGCAGAGTAGAATAATGGTAGTAAAAAGGCAAAATCAGTCCACAATTATCTTGGCAGAGCAGAATAATGGTGGTCAAAAGGCAAAATCAGTCCACAATTATCTTGGCAGAGCAGAAAAATGCTGGTAAAAAGGCAAAATCAGTCCACAATCATCTTGGCAGAGCAGAATAATGGTGGTAAAAAGGCAAAATCAGTCCACAGTGATCTTGGTGGAGCAGAATAATGGTAGTCAAAAGGCAAAATCAGTCCACAATCATCTTGGCGGAGCAGACTAATGGTCGTCAAAAGGCAAAATCAGTCCACAATCATCTTGGCAGAGCAGAATAATGGTGGCAAAAAGGCAAAATCAGTCCACAGTCATCTTGGCAGGGCAGAATAATGCTAGTAAAAAGGCAAAATCAGTCCACAATCATCTTGGTGGAGCAGAGTAATGCTAGTAAAAAGGCAAAATCAGTCCACAATCATCTTGGTAGAGCAGAATAATAGTAGTAAAAAGGCAAAATCAGTCGACAATCATCTTGGCAGAGCAGAATAATGGTGGTAAAAAGGCAAAATCAGTCCACAGTCATCTTGGCACAACAGAATAATGCTAGTCGAAAGGCAAAATCAGTCCACAATCATCTTGGCAAAGCAGAGTAATGGTGGTAAAAAGGCAAAATCAGTCCACAGTCATCTTGGCAGAGCAGAGTAATGGTGGTAAAAAGGCAAAATCAGTCCACAGTCATCTTGGCACAGCAGAATAAAGGTGGTCAAAAGGCAAAATCAGTCCCCAATCATCTTAGCAGAGCAGAATAATGGTGGTAAAAAGGCAAAATCAGTCCACATCATCTTGGCAGAGCAGAATAATGGCGGCAAAAAGGCAAAATCAGTCCACAGTCGTCTTGGCAGAGCAGAATAATGGTAGTCAAAAGGCAAAATCAGTCCCCAATCATCTTAGAGAGCAGAATAATGGTAGTCAAAAGGCAAAATCAGTCCACATCATCTTGGCAGAGCAGAATAATGGCGGCCAAAAGGCAAAATCAGTCCACAGTCGTCTTGGCAGAGCAGAGTAATGGTAGTTAAAAGGCAAAATCAGTCCACAATCATCTTGGTGGAGCAGAGTATAATGCTGGTAAAAAGGCGAAATCAGTCCACAGTCATCTTCGCAGAGCAGAATAATGGTAGTCAAAAGGCAAAATCAGTCCACAATCATCTTGGCAGAGCAGAATAATGGTGGCAAAAAGGCAAAATCAGTCCACAGTCGTCTTGGCAGGGCAGAGTAATGCTAGTTAAAAGGCAAAATCAGTCCACAATCATCTTGGTGGAGCAGAGTAATGCTAGTAAAAAGGCAAAATCAGTCCTCAATCATCTTGGCAGAGCAGAATAATGGTGGTAAAAAGCCAAAATCAGTCCACAGTCATCTTGGCAGAGCAGAATAATGGTAGTCAAAAGGCAAAATCAGTCCACAATCATCTTGGTAGAGCAGAATAATAGTAGTAAAAAGGCAAAATCAACCGACAATCATCTTGGCAGAACAGAATAATGGTGGCAAAAAGGCAAAATCAGTCCACAGTCATCTTGGCAGGGCAGAATAATGCTAGTAAAAAGGCAAAATCAGTCCACAATCATCTTGGTGGAGCAGAGTAATGCTAGTAAAAAGGCAAAATCAGTCCACAATCATCTTGGTAGAGCAGAATAATAGTAGTAAAAAGGCAAAATCAGTCGACAATCATCTTGGCAGAGCAGAATAATGGTGGTAAAAAGGCAAAATCAGTCCACAATCATCTTGGTAGAGCAGAATAATAGTAGTAAAAAGGCAAAATCAACCGACAATCATCTTGGCAGAACAGAATAATGGTGGCAAAAAGGCAAAATCAGTCCACAGTCATCTTGGCAGGGCAGAATAATGCTAGTAAAAAGGCAAAATCAGTCCACAATCATCTTGGTGGAGCAGAGTAATGCTAGTAAAAAGGCAAAATCAGTCCACAATCATCTTGGTAGAGCAGAATAATAGTAGTAAAAAGGCAAAATCAGTCGACAATCATCTTGGCAGAGCAGAATAATGGTGGTAAAAAGGCAAAATCAGTCCACAATCATCTTGGCAAAGCAGAGTAATGGTGGTAAAAAGGCAAAATCAGTCCACAGTCATCTTGGCAGAGCAGAGTAATGGTGGTAAAAAGGCAAAATCAGTCCACAGTCATCTTGGCACAGCAGAATAAAGGTGGTCAAAAGGCAAAAACAGTCCCCAATCATCTTAGCAGAGCAGAATAATGGTGGTAAAAAGGCAAAATCAGTCCACATCATCTTGGCAGAGCAGAATAATGGCGGCAAAAAGGCAAAATCAGTCCACAGTCGTCTTGGCAGAGCAGAATAATGGTAGTCAAAAGGCAAAATCAGTCCCCAATCATCTTAGAGAGCAGAATAATGGTAGTCAAAAGGCAAAATCAGTCCACATCATCTTGGCAGAGCAGAATAATTGCGGCCAAAAGGCAAAATCAGTCCACAGTCATCTTGGCAGAGCAGAGTAATGGTAGTTAAAAGGCAAAATCAGTCCACAATCATCTTGGTGGAGCAGAGTAATGCTGGTAAAAAGGCGAAATCAGTCCACAGTCATCTTCGCAGAGCAGAATAATGGTAGTCAAAAGGCAAAATCAGTCCACAATCATCTTGGCAGAGCAGAATAATGGTGGCAAAAAGGCAAAATCAGTCCAGAGTCGTCTTGGCAGGGCAGAGTAATGCTAGTTAAAAGGCAAAATCAGTCCACAATCATCTTGGTGGAGCAGAGTAATGCTAGTAAAAAGGCAAAATCAGTCCTCAATCATCTTGGCAGAGCAGAATAATGGTGGTAAAAAGCCAAAATCAGTCCACAGTCATCTTGGCAGAGCAGAATAATGGTAGTCAAAAGGCAAAATCAGTCCACAATCATCTTGGTAGAGCAGAATAATAGTAGTAAAAAGGCAAAATCAACGGACAATCATCTTGGCAGAACAGAATAATGGTGGCAAAAAGGCAAAATCAGTCCACAGTCATCTTGGCAGGGCAGAATAATGCTAGTAAAAAGGCAAAATCAGTCCACAATCATCTTGGTGGAGCAGAGTAATGCTAGTAAAAAGGCAAAATCAGTCCACAATCATCTTGGTAGAGCAGAATAATAGTAGTAAAAAGGCAAAATCAGTCGACAATCATCTTGGCAGAGCAGAATAATGGTGGTAAAAAGGCAAAATCAGTCCACAGTCATCTTGGCACAACAGAATAATGGTAGTCAAAAGGAAAAATCAGTCCACAATCATCTTGGCAGAGCAGAATAATGGTGGTAAAAAGGCAAAATCAGTCCACAGTGATCTTGGCAGAGCAGAATAATGGTAGTCAAAAGGCAAAATCAGTCCACAATCATCTTGGTGGAGCAGAGTAATGCTAGTAAAAACGCAAAATCAGTCAACAATAATCTTGGTAGAGCAGAATAATGGTGGTAACAAGGCAAAATCAGTCCACAATCATCTTGGCAGAGCAGAATAATCGTGGTAAAAAGGCAAAATCAGTCCACAATCATCTTAGCGGAGCAGAATGGTGGTAAAAAGGCAAAATCAGTCCACAGTCATCTTGGCAGTGCAGAATAATGGTAGTCAAAAGGCAAAATCAGTCCACAATCATCTTGGCAGAGCAGAATAATGGTGGTAAAAAGGCAAAATCCCTCCACAATCATCTTGGCAGAGCAGAATAATGGTAGTAAAAAGGCAAAATCAGTCCACAGTCATCTTGGCAGAGCAGAATAATGGTGGCAAAAAGGAAAAATCAGTCCACAATCATCTTGGCAGAGCAGAATAATGGTGGCAAAAAGGCAAAATCAGTCCACAATCATCTTGGCAGAGCAGAATAATGGTGGTAAAAAGGCAAAATTAGTCCACAATCATCTTAGCAGAGCAGAATAATGGTGGCAAAAAGGCAAAATCAGTCCACAATCATCTTGGCAGAGCAGAATAATGGTGGTAAAAAGGCAAAATCAGTCCACAATCATCTTAGCAGAGCAGAATAATGGTGGTAAAAAGGCAAAATCAGTCCACAGTCATCTTGGCAGAGCAGAATAATGGTGGCAAAAAGGCAAAATCAGTCCACAATCATCTTGGCAGAGCAGAATAATGGTGGTAAAAAGGCAAAATCACTCCACAATCATCTTGGCAGAGCAGAATAATGGTAGTAAAAAGGCAAAATCAGTCCACAGTCATCTTGGCAGAGCAGAATAATGGTAGTCAAAAGGCAAAATCAGTCCACAATCATCTTGGCAGAGCAGAATAATGGTGGTAAAAAGGCAAAATCACTCCACAATCATCTTGGCAGAGCAGAATAATGGTAGTAAAAAGGCAAAATCAGTCCACAGTCATCTTGGCAGAGCAGAATAATGGTGGCAGAAAGGCAAAATCAGTCCACAATCATCTTGGCAGAGCAGAATAATGGTGGCAAAAAGGCAAAATCAGTCCACAGTCATCTTGGCACAACAGAATAATGCTAGTCAAAAGGCAAAATCAGTCCACAATCATCTTGGCAAAGCAGAGTAATGGTGGTAAAAAGGCAAAATCAGTCCACAGTCATCTTGGCAGAGCAGAGTAATGGTGGTAAAAAGGCAAAATCAGTCCACAGTCATCTTGGCACAGCAGAATAAAGGTGGTCAAAAGGCAAAATCAGTCCCCAATCATCTTAGCAGAGCAGAATAATGGTAGTAAAAAGGCAAAATCAGTCCACATCATCTTGGCAGAGCAGAATAATGGCGGCAAAAAGGCAAAATCAGTCCACAGTCGTCTTGGCAGAGCAGAATAATGGTAGTCAAAAGGCAAAATCAGTCCCCAATCATCTTAGAGAGCAGAATAATGGTAGTCAAAAGGCAAAATCAGTCCACATCATCTTGGCAGAGCAGAATAATGGCGGCCAAAAGGCAAAATCAGTCCACAGTCGTCTTGGCAGAGCAGAGTAATGGTAGTTAAAAGGCAAAATCAGTCCACAATCATCTTGGTGGAGCAGAGTAATGCTGGTAAAAAGGCGAAATCAGTCCACAGTCATCTTCGCAGAGCAGAATAATGGTAGTCAAAAGGCAAAATCAGTCCACAATCATCTTGGCAGAGCAGAATAATGGTGGCAAAAAGGCAAAATCAGTCCACAGTCGTCTTGGCAGGGCAGAGTAATGCTAGTTAAAAGGCAAAATCAGTCCACAATCATCTTGGTGGAGCAGAGTAATGCTAGTAAAAAGGCAAAATCAGTCCTCAATCATCTTGGCAGAGCAGAATAATGGTGGTAAAAAGCCAAAATCAGTCCACAGTCATCTTGGCAGAGCAGAATAATGGTAGTCAAAAGGCAAAATCAGTCCACAATCATCTTGGTAGAGCAGAATAATAGTAGTAAAAAGGCAAAATCAACCGACAATCATCTTGGCAGAACAGAATAATGGTGGTAAAAAGGCAAAATCAGTCCACAGTCATCTTGGCAGGGCAGAATAATGCTAGTAAAAAGGCAAAATCAGTCCACAATCATCTTGGTGGAGCAGAGTAATGCTAGTAAAAAGGCAAAATCAGTCCACAATCATCTTGGTAGAGCAGAATAATAGTAGTAAAAAGGCAAAATCAGTCGACAATCATCTTGGCAGAGCAGAATAATGGTGGTAAAAAGGCAAAATCAGTCCACAGTCATCTTGGCACAACAGAATGATGCTAGTCAAAAGGCAAAATCAGTCCACAATCATCTTGGCAAAGCAGAGTAATGGTGGTAAAAAGGCAAAATCAGTCCACAGTCATCTTGGCAGAGCAGAGTAATGGTGGTAAAAAGGCAAAATCAGTCCACAGTCATCTTGGCACAGCAGAATAAAGGTGGTCAAAAGGCAAAAACAGTCCCCAATCATCTTACAAAGCAGAATAATGGTGGTAAAAAGGCAAAATCAGTCCACATCATCTTGGCAGAGCAGAATAATGGCGGCAAAAAGGCAAAATCAGTCCACAGTCGTCTTGGCAGAGCAGAATAATGGTAGTCAAAAGGCAAAATCAGTCCCCAATCATCTTAGAGAGCAGAATAATGGTAGTCAAAAGGCAAAATCAGTCCACATCATCTTGGCAGAGCAGAATAATTGCGGCCAAAAGGCAAAATCAGTCCACAGTCGTCTTGGCAGAGCAGAGTAATGGTAGTTAAAAGGCAAAATCAGTCCACAATCATCTTGGTGGAGCAGAGTAATGCTGGTAAAAAGGCGAAATCAGTCCACAGTCATCTTCGCAGAGCAGAATAATGGTAGTCAAAAGGCAAAATCAGTCCACAATCATCTTGGCAGAGCAGAATAATGGTGGCAAAAAGGCAAAATCAGTCCAGAGTCGTCTTGGCAGGGCAGAGTAATGCTAGTTAAAAGGCAAAATCAGTCCACAATCATCTTGGTGGAGCAGAGTAATGCTAGTAAAAAGGCAAAATCAGTCCTCAATCATCTTGGCAGAGCAGAATAATGGTGGTAAAAAGCCAAAATCAGTCCACAGTCATCTTGGCAGAGCAGAATAATGGTAGTCAAAAGGCAAAATCAGTCCACAATCATCTTGGTAGAGCAGAATAATAGTAGTAAAAAGGCAAAATCAACGGACAATCATCTTGGCAGAACAGAATAATGGTGGCAAAAAGGCAAAATCAGTCCACAGTCATCTTGGCAGGGCAGAATAATGCTAGTAAAAAGGCAAAATCAGTCCACAATCATCTTGGTGGAGCAGAGTAATGCTAGTAAAAAGGCAAAATCAGTCCACAATCATCTTGGTAGAGCAGAATAATAGTAGTAAAAAGGCAAAATCAGTCGACAATCATCTTGGCAGAGCAGAATAATGGTGGTAAAAAGGCAAAATCAGTCCACAGTCATCTTGGCACAACAGAATAATGGTAGTCAAAAGGAAAAATCAGTCCACAATCATCTTGGCAGAGCAGAATAATGGTGGTAAAAAGGCAAAATCAGTCCACAGTGATCTTGGCAGAGCAGAATAATGGTAGTCAAAAGGCAAAATCAGTCCACAATCATCTTGGTGGAGCAGAGTAATGCTAGTAAAAACGCAAAATCAGTCAACAATAATCTTGGTAGAGCAGAATAATGGTGGTAACAAGGCAAAATCAGTCCACAATCATCTTGGCAGAGCAGAATAATCGTGGTAAAAAGGCAAAATCAGTCCACAATCATCTTAGCGGAGCAGAATGGTGGTAAAAAGGCAAAATCAGTCCACAGTCATCTTGGCAGTGCAGAATAATGGTAGTCAAAAGGCAAAATCAGTCCACAATCATCTTGGCAGAGCAGAATAATGGTGGTAAAAAGGCAAAATCCCTCCACAATCATCTTGGCAGAGCAGAATAATGGTAGTAAAAAGGCAAAATCAGTCCACAGTCATCTTGGCAGAGCAGAATAATGGTGGCAAAAAGGAAAAATCAGTCCACAATCATCTTGGCAGAGCAGAATAATGGTGGCAAAAAGGCAAAATCAGTCCACAATCATCTTGGCAGAGCAGAATAATGGTGGTAAAAAGGCAAAATTAGTCCACAATCATCTTAGCAGAGCAGAATAATGGTGGCAAAAAGGCAAAATCAGTCCACAATCATCTTGGCAGAGCAGAATAATGGTGGTAAAAAGGCAAAATCAGTCCACAATCATCTTAGCAGAGCAGAATAATGGTGGTAAAAAGGCAAAATCAGTCCACAGTCATCTTGGCAGAGCAGAATAATGGTGGCAAAAAGGCAAAATCAGTCCACAATCATCTTGGCAGAGCAGAATAATGGTGGTTAAAAAGGCAAAATCACTCCACAATCATCTTGGCAGAGCAGAATAATGGTAGTAAAAAGGCAAAATCAGTCCACAGTCATCTTGGCAGAGCAGAATAATGGTAGTCAAAAGGCAAAATCAGTCCACAATCATCTTGGCAGAGCAGAATAATGGTGGTAAAAAGGCAAAATCACTCCACAATCATCTTGGCAGAGCAGAATAATGGTAGTAAAAAGGCAAAATCAGTCCACAGTCATCTTGGCAGAGCAGAATAATGGTGGCAGAAAGGCAAAATCAGTCCACAATCATCTTGGCAGAGCAGAATAATGGTGGCAAAAAGGCAAAATCAGTCCACAGTCGTCTTGGCAGGGCAGAGTAATGCTAGTTAAAAGGCAAAATCAGTCCACAATCATCTTGGTGGAGCAGAGTAATGCTAGTAAAAAGGCAAAATCAGTCCTCAATCATCTTGGCAGAGCAGAATAATGGTGGTAAAAAGCCAAAATCAGTCCACAGTCATCTTGGCAGAGCAGAATAATGGTAGTCAAAAGGCAAAATCAGTCCACAATCATCTTGGTAGAGCAGAATAATAGTAGTAAAAAGGCAAAATCAGCCGACAATCATCTTGGCAGAACAGAATAATGGTGGCAAAAAGGCAAAATCAGTCCACAGTCATCTTGGCAGGGCAGAATAATGCTAGTAAAAAGGCAAAATCAGTCCACAATCATCTTGGTAGAGCAGAATAATAGTAGTAAAAAGGCAAAATCAGTCGACAAACATCTTGGCAGAGCAGAATAATGGTGGTAAAAAGGCAAAATCAGTCCACAGTCATCTTGGCACAACGGAATAATGGTAGTCAAAAGGCAAAATCAGTCCACAATAATCTTGGTAGAGCAGAATAATGGTGGTAACAAGGCAAAATCAGTCCACAATCATCTTGGCAGAGCAGAATAATGGTGGTAAAAAGGCAAAATCAGTCCACAATCATCTTAGCGGAGCAGAATCGTGGTAAAAAGGCAAAATCAGTCCACAGTCATCTTGGCAGTGCAGAATAATGGTAGTCAAAAGGCAAAATCAGTCCACACAATCATCTTGGCAGAGCAGAATAATGGTGGTAAAAAGGCAAAATCCCTCCACAATCATCTTGGCAGAGCAGAATAATGGTAGTAAAAAGGCAAAATCAGTCCACAGTCATCTTGGCAGAGCAGAATAATGGTGGCAAAAAGGAAAAATCAGTCCACAATCATCTTGGCAGAGCAGAATAATGGTGGCAAAAAGGCAAAATCAGTCCACAATCATCTTGGCAGAGCAGAATAATGGCGGTTAAAAAGGCAAAATTAGTCCACAATCATCTTAGCAGAGCAGAATAATGGTGGTAAAAAGGCAAAATCAGTCCACAATCATCTTGGCAGAGCAGGATAATGGTGGTAAAAAGGCAAAATCAGTCCACAATCATCTTAGCAGAGCAGAATAATGGTGGTAAAAAGGCAAAATCAGTCCACAGTCATCTTGGCAGAGCAGAATAATGGTGGCAAAAAGGCAAAATCAGTCCACAATCATCTTGGCAGAGCAGAATAATGGTGGTAAAAAGGCAAAATCACTCCACAATCATCTTGGCAGAGCAGAATAATGGTAGTAAAAAGGCAAAATCAGTCCACAGTCATCTTGGCAGAGCAGAATAATGGTGGCAAAAAGGCAAAATCAGTCCACAATCATCTTGGCAGAGCAGAATAATGGTGGCAAAAAGGCAAAATCAGTCCACAATCATCTTGGCAGAGCAGAATAATGGTGGTAAAAAGGAAAAATTAGTCCACAATCATCTTAGCAGAGCAGAATAATGGTGGTAAAAAGGCAAAATCAGTCCACAATCATCTTGGCAGAGCAGAATAATGGTGGTAAAAAGGCTAAATCAGTCCACAATCATCTTAGCAGAGCAGAATAATGGTGGTAAAAAGGCAAAATCAGTCCACAGTCATCTTGGCAGAGCAGAATAATGGTGGCAAAAAGGCAAAATCAGTCCACAATCATCTTGGCAGAGCAGAATAATGGTGGTAAAAAGGCAAAATCAGTCCACAATCATCTTGGTGGAGCAGAGTAATGCTAGTAAAAAGGCAAAATCAGTCCACAATCATCTTGGTGGAGCAGAGTAATGCTAGTAAAAAGGCAAAATCAGTCCACAATCATCTTGGCAGAGCAGAATAATGGTGGTAAAAACGCAAAATCAGTCCACAGTCATCTTGGCAGAGCAGAATAATGGTGGTAAAAAGGCAAAATCAGTCCACAGTCATCTTGGCAGAGCAGAATAATGGTGGTAAAAAGGCAAAATCAGTCCACAGTCATTTTGGCAGAGCACAATAATGGTGGTAAAAAGGCAAAATCAGTCCACAATCATCTTGGCGGAGCAGAGTATTTGTGGTCAAAAAGCAAAATCAGTGCACAATTATCTTGGCACAGTAGAATAATGGTGGAAAAAAGGGAAAATCAGTCCACAATCATCTTGGCAGAGTAGAATAATGGTAGTAAAAAGGCAAAATCACTCCACAATCATCTTGGCAGAGCAGAATAATGGTAGTAAAAAGGCAAAATCAGTCCACAGTCATCTTGGCAGAGCAGAATAATGGTAGTCAAAAGGCAAAATCAGTCCACAATCATCTTGGCAGAGCAGAATAATGGTGGTAAAAAGGCAAAATCACTCCACAATCATCTTGGCAGAGCAGAATAATGGTAGTAAAAAGGCAAAATCAGTCCACAGTCATCTTGGCAGAGCAGAATAATGGTGGCAGAAAGGCAAAATCAGTCCACAATCATCTTGGCAGAGCAGAATAATGGTGGTAAAAAGGCAAAATCAGTCCACAATCATCTTAGCAGAGCAGAATAATGGTGGTAAAAAGGCAAAATCAGTCCACAGTCATCTTGGCAGAGCAGAATAATGGTGGCAAAAAGGCAAAATCAGTCCACAATCATCTTGGCAGAGCAGAATAATGGTGGTAAAAAGGCAAAATCACTCCACAATCATCTTGGCAGAGCAGAATAATGGTAGTAAAAAGGCAAAATCAGTCCACAGTCATCTTGGCAGAGCAGAATAATGGTAGTCAAAAGGCAAAATCAGTCCACAATCATCTTGGCAGAGCAGAATAATGGTGGTAAAAAGGCAAAATCACTCCACAATCATCTTGGCAGAGCAGAATAATGGTAGTAAAAAGGCAAAATCAGTCCACAGTCATCTTGGCAGAGCAGAATAATGGTGGCAGAAAGGCAAAATCAGTCCACAATCATCTTGGCAGAGCAGAATAATGGTGGCAAAAAGGCAAAATCAGTCCACAGTCGTCTTGGCAGGGCAGAGTAATGCTAGTTAAAAGGCAAAATCAGTCCACAATCATCTTGGTGGAGCAGAGTAATGCTAGTAAAAAGGCAAAATCAGTCCTCAATCATCTTGGCAGAGCAGAATAATGGTGGTAAAAAGCCAAAATCAGTCCACAGTCATCTTGGCAGAGCAGAATAATGGTAGTCAAAAGGCAAAATCAGTCCACAATCATCTTGGTAGAGCAGAATAATAGTAGTAAAAAGGCAAAATCAGCCGACAATCATCTTGGCAGAACAGAATAATGGTGGCAAAAAGGCAAAATCAGTCCACAGTCATCTTGGCAGGGCAGAATAATGCTAGTAAAAAGGCAAAATCAGTCCACAATCATCTTGGTAGAGCAGAATAATAGTAGTAAAAAGGCAAAATCAGTCGACAAACATCTTGGCAGAGCAGAATAATGGTGGTAAAAAGGCAAAATCAGTCCACAGTCATCTTGGCACAACGGAATAATGGTAGTCAAAAGGCAAAATCAGTCCACAATCATCTTGGCAGAGCAGAGTAATGGTGGTAAAAAGGCAAAATCAGTCCACAGTCATCTTGGCACAGCAGAATAAAGGTGGTCAAAAGGCAAAATTAGTCCCCAATCATCTTAGCAGAGCAGAATAATGGTGGTAAAAAGGCAAAATCAGTCCACAGGCATCTTGGCAGAGCAGAATAATGGTAGGCAAAAGGCAAAATCAGTCCACAATCATCTTGGCAGAGCAGAATAATGGCGGCGAAAAGGCAAAATCAGTCCACAGTCGTCTTGGCAGGGCAGAGTAATGGTAGTTAAAAGGCAAAATCAGTCCACAATCATCTTGGTGGAGCAGAGTAATGCTGGTAAAAAGGCAAAACCAGTCCACAGTCAACTTGGCAGAGCAGAATAATGGTGGTAAAAAGGCAAAATCAGTCCACAGTCAGCTTGGCAGTGCAGAATAATGGTAGTCAAAAGGAAAAATCAGTCCACAATCATCTTGGCAGAGCAGAATAATGGTGGTAAAAAGGCAAAATCAGTCCACAGTGAACTTGGCAGAGCAGAATAATGGTAGTCAAAAGGCAAAATCAGTCCACAATCATCTTGGTGGAGCAGAGTAATGCTAGTAAAAACGCAAAATCAGTCAACAATAATCTTGGTAGAGCAGAATAATGGTGGTAACAAGGCAAAATCAGTCCACAATCATCTTGGCAGAGCAGAATAATGGTGGTAAAAAGGCAAAATCAGTCCACAATCATCTTAGCGGAGCAGAATCGTGGTAAAAAGGCAAAATCAGTCCACAGTCATCTTGGCAGTGCAGAATAATGGTAGTCAAAAGGCAAAATCAGTCCACACAATCATCTTGGCAGAGCAGAATAATGGTGGTAAAAAGGCAAAATCCCTCCACAATCATCTTGGCAGAGCAGAATAATGGTAGTAAAAAGGCAAAATCAGTCCACAGTCATCTTGGCAGAGCAGAATAATGGTGGCAAAAAGGAAAAATCAGTCCACAATCATCTTGGCAGAGCAGAATAATGGTGGCAAAAAGGCAAAATCAGTCCACAATCATCTTGGCAGAGCAGAATAATGGCGGTAAAAAGGCAAAATTAGTCCACAATCATCTTAGCAGAGCAGAATAATGGTGGTAAAAAGGCAAAATCAGTCCACAATCATCTTGGCAGAGCAGGATAATGGTGGTAAAAAGGCAAAATCAGTCCACAATCATCTTAGCAGAGCAGAATAATGGTGGTAAAAAGGCAAAATCAGTCCACAGTCATCTTGGCAGAGCAGAATAATGGTGGCAAAAAGGCAAAATCAGTCCACAATCATCTTGGCAGAGCAGAATAATGGTGGTAAAAAGGCAAAATCACTCCACAATCATCTTGGCAGAGCAGAATAATGGTAGTAAAAAGGCAAAATCAGTCCACAGTCATCTTGGCAGAGCAGAATAATGGTGGCAAAAAGGCAAAATCAGTCCACAATCATCTTGGCAGAGCAGAATAATGGTGGCAAAAAGGCAAAATCAGTCCACAATCATCTTGGCAGAGCAGAATAATGGTGGTAAAAAGGAAAAATTAGTCCACAATCATCTTAGCAGAGCAGAATAATGGTGGTAAAAAGGCAAAATCAGTCCACAATCATCTTGGCAGAGCAGAATAATGGTGGTAAAAAGGCTAAATCAGTCCACAATCATCTTAGCAGAGCAGAATAATGGTGGTAAAAAGGCAAAATCAGTCCACAGTCATCTTGGCAGAGCAGAATAATGGTGGCAAAAAGGCAAAATCAGTCCACAATCATCTTGGCAGAGCAGAATAATGGTGGTAAAAGGCAAAATCAGTCCACAATCATCTTGGTGGAGCAGAGTAATGCTAGTAAAAAGGCAAAATCAGTCCACAATCATCTTGGTGGAGCAGAGTAATGCTAGTAAAAAGGCAAAATCAGTCCACAATCATCTTGGCAGAGCAGAATAATGGTGGTAAAAACGCAAAATCAGTCCACAGTCATCTTGGCAGAGCAGAATAATGGTGGTAAAAAGGCAAAATCAGTCCACAGTCATCTTGGCAGAGCAGAATAATGGTGGTAAAAAGGCAAAATCAGTCCACAGTCATTTTGGCAGAGCACAATAATGGTGGTAAAAAGGCAAAATCAGTCCACAATCATCTTGGCGGAGCAGAGTATTTGTGGTCAAAAAGCAAAATCAGTGCACAATTATCTTGGCACAGTAGAATAATGGTGGAAAAAAGGGAAAATCAGTCCACAATCATCTTGGCAGAGTAGAATAATGGTGGTAAAAAGGCAAAATCAGTCCACAGTTATCTTGGTAGAGCAGAATAATGGTGGTCAAAAGGCAAAATCATTGCACAATTATCTTGGCAGAGCAGAATAATGGTGGTAAAAGGGCAAAATCAGTCCACAATCATCTTGGCAGAGCAGAATAATGGTGGTAAAAACGCAAAATCAGGCCACAGTCATCTTGGCAGAGCAGAATAATGGTAGTAAAAAGGCAAAATCAGTCCATAGTCATCTTGGCAGAGCAGAATAATTGTAGTCAAAGGCAAAATCGGTCCACAATCATCTTGGCGGAGCAGAGTAATGGTAGTCAAAAGGCAAAATCAGTCCACAATCATCTTGGTGGAACAGAGTAATGCTAGTAAAAAGGCAAAATCAGTCCACAATCATCTTGGTGGAGCAGAGTAATGCTAGTAAAAAGGCAAAATCAGTCCACAATCATCTTTGCAGAGCAGAATAATGGTGGTAACAACGCAAAATTAGTCCACAGTCATCTTGGCAGAGCAGAATAATGGTGGTAAAAAGGCAAAATCAGTCCACAGTCATCTTGGCAGAGCAGAGTAATGGTGGTAAAAAGGCAAAATCAGTCCAGTCATCTTGGCAGAGCAGAATAATGGTAGTGAAAGGGCAAAATCAGTCCACAATCATCTTGGCAGAGCAGAGTATTTGTGGTCAAAAAGCAAAATCAGTCCACAATTATCTTGGCACAGTAGAATAATGGTAGTAAATAGGCAAAATCATTCCACAATCATCTTGGCAGAGCAGAATAATGGTGGAAAAAAGGGAAAATCAGTCCACAATTATCTTGGCAGAGCAGAATAATGGTGGTAAAAAGGCAAAATCAGTCCACAGTTATCTTGGCAGAGCAGAATAATGGTAGTAAAAAGGCAAAATCAGTCCATAGTCATCTTGGCAGAGCAGAATAATTGTAGTCAAAGGCAAAATCAGTCCACAATCATCTTGGCGGAGCAGAGTAATGGTAGTCAAAAGGCAAAATCAGTCCACAATCATCTTGGTGGAGCAGAGTAATGCTAGTAAAAAGGCAAAATCAGTCCACAATCATCTTGGTGGAGCAGAGTAATGCTAGTAAAAAGGCAAAATCAGTCCACAATCATCTTGGCTGAGCAGAATAATGGTGGTAAAAACGCAAAATCAGTCCACAGTCATCTTGGCAGAGCAGAATAATGGTGGTAAAAAGGCAAAATCAGTCCACAATCATCTTGGCGGAGCAGAGTATTTGTGGTCAAAAAAGCAAAATCAGTCCACAATTATCTTGGCACAGTAGAATAATGGTAGTAAAAAGGCAAAATCAGTCCACAATCATCTTCGCAGAGCAGAATAATGGTGGAAAAAAGGGAAAATCAGTCCACAATGATCTTGGCAGAGTAGAATAATGGTAGTCAAAAGGCAAAATCAGTCCACAATTATCTTGGCAGAGCAGAATAATGGTGGTAAAAAGGCAAAATCAGTCCACAGTTATCTTGGCAGAGCAGAATAATGGTACTAAAAAGGCAAAATCAGTCCATAGTCATCTTGGCAGAGCAGAATAATTGAAGTCAAAAGGCAAAATCAGTCCACAATCATCTTGGTGGAGCAGAGTAATGCTAGTAAAAAGGCAAAATCAGTCCACAATGATCTTGGTGGAGCAGAGTAATGCTAGTAAAAACGCAAAATCAGTCCACAGTCATCTTGGCAGAGCAGAATAATGGTGGTAAAAAGGCAAAATCAGTCCACAGTCATCTTGGCAGAGCAGAATAATGGCGGTAAAAAGCCAAAATCAGTCCACAATCATCTTGGCGGAACAGAGTATTTGTGTTTAAAAAGCAAAATCAGTCCACAATTATCTTGGCACAGTAGAATAATGGTGGAAAAAAGGGAAAATCAGTCCACAATCATATTGGCAGAGCAGAATAATGGTGGTAAAAAGGCAAAATCAGTCCACAGTCAGCTTCCCACAGTAGAATAATGGTTGTAAAAAGGCAAAATCAGTCCACAGTCATCTTGGCACAGTAGAATAATGGTAGTCAAAAGGGAAAATCAGTCCACAATCATCTTGGCAGAGTAGAATAATGGTAGTAAAAAGGCAAAATCAGTCCACAATCATCTTGGCAGAGCAGAATAATGGTGGTAAAAACGCAAAATCAGTCCACAGTCATCTTGGCAGAGCAGAATAATGGTGGTAAAAAGGCAAAATCAGTCCACAGTCATCTTGGCAGAGCAGAATAATGGTGGTAAAAAGGCAAAATCAGTCCACAATCATCTTGGCGGAGCAGAGTATTTGTGGTCAAAAACCAAAATCAGCCCACAATTATCTTGGCACAGTAGAATAATGGTAGCAAAAAGGCAAAATCAGTCCACAATCATCTTCGCAGAGCAGAATAATGGTGGAAAAAAGGGAAAATCAGTCCACAATCATCTTGGCAGAGTAGAATAATGGTGGTAAAAAGGCAAAATCAGTCCACAGTTATCTTGGCAGAGCAGAATAATGGTAGTCAAAAGGCAAAATCATTGCACAATTATCTTGGCAGAGCAGAATAATGGTGGTAAAAGGGCAAAATCAGTCGACAATCATCTAGGCAGAGCAGAATAATGGCGGTAAAAACGCAAAATCAGGCCACAGTCATCTTGGCAGAGCAGAATAATGGTAGTAAAAAGGCAAAATCAGTCCATAGTCATCTTGGCAGAGCAGAATAATTGTAGTCAAAGGCAAAATCGGTCCACAATCATCTTGGCGGAGCAGAGTAATGGTAGTCAAAAGGCAAAATCAGTCCACAATCATCTTGGTGGAACAGAGTAATGCTAGTAAAAAGGCAAAATCAGTCCACAATCATCTTGGTGGAGCAGAGTAATGCTAGTAAAAAGGCAAAATCAGTCCACAATCATCTTTGCAGAGCAGAATAATGGTGGTAACAACGCAAAATTAGTCCACAGTCATCTTGGCAGAGCAGAATAATGGTGGTAAAAAGGCAAAATCAGTCCACAGTCATCTTGGCAGAGCAGAGTAATGGTGGTAAAAAGGCAAAATCAGTCCACAGTCATCTTGGCAGAGCAGAATAATGGTAGTGAAAGGGCAAAATCAGTCCACAATCATCTTGGCAGAGCAGAGTATTTGTGGTCAAAAAGCAAAATCAGTCCACAATTATCTTGGCACAGTAGAATAATGGTAGTAAAAAGGTAAAATCAGTCCACAATCATCTTGGCAGAGCAGAATAATGGTGGAAAAAAGGGAAAATCAGTCCACAATCATCTTGGCAGAGTAGAATAATGGTAGTAAAAAGGCAAAATCAGTCCACAATCATCTTGGCAGAGCACAATAATGGTGGAAAAAAGGGAAAATCAGTCCACAATCATCTTGCCAGAGCAGAATAATGGTGGTAAAAAGGCAAAATCAGTCCACAGTCAGTTTGCCACAGTAGAATAATGGTTGTAAAAAGGCAAAATCAGTGCACAGTCATCTTGGCACAGTAGAATAATGGTAGTCAAAAGGCAAAATCAGTCCACAGTCATCTTGGCAGAGCAGAATAATGGTAGTCAAAAGGCAAAATCAGTCCACAATCATCTTGGCAGAGCAGAAAATGGTAGTAAAAAGGCAAAATCAGTCCACAATCATCTTGGCGGACCAGACTAATTGTGGTCAAAAGGCAAAATCAGTCCACAATTATCTTGGCAGAGTAGAATAATGGTAGTCAAAAGACAAAATCAGTCCACAATTATCTTGGCAGAGCAGAATAATGGTGGTAAAAAGGCAAAATCAGTCCACAGTTATCTTGGCAGAGCAGAATAAT